>VZZY01023741.1:0-30432 GCA_013400335.1 Eurystomus gularis | reverse complement strand
AAAAAAAAAAAAAAAAAGGGAAACAAAGGATTATATGCTGTGGAGGGGATGAACAGGAAGATATACAGATGCTGGCTCCCTCTTTCCCACCCCTGTATAACACTAGGACAGGAACAGTTACAAAACAGAAGGATCAGGGAGTGGATCAGGGAAAAGGGAAAACAAGGGATGGAAACTTTAGCCCGTTCACAAGCAGGACTTGAGGACACTCCCAGCCAGTAATACAGGTGCCTGTGAGACAAGCAGTGGGGGCAGAGGGTCCGCCAGTTTTTGTACATGTCCCATTCCCTACGTCAAACTTGTTACATTGGAAACAATCTGCTGGTTCATACCAAGAGAACCCTGAAGGAATGTATCAGCTTTTAAAAACTATTATACTGACTCATAGTCCTTCTTGGAGAACATACAGGCTCTCTTGAATAACTTTTTCACTGCAGAAGAAAGGCGAATGGTGTTAGACAAGCCAAAAGGGAAAAAAGGAAGAAGGGATCAGTGAGATGATCCTGATTAATATTTACTTTTGGGGGAGGATCCACGGATCCAAATAGTGGTTTCAGAAAAACTAAAGTGAAACAGTACCAACAGTTGATCCTATATGGCATATAACATGGGATCCCCAGCCAAAAAAAAACTGTCTAAATTATATGAAGCTAGACAATAGCCTGAAGAGACCCCATGAGCTTTCTATAAAAGATTGTAAGAAGTAGCTAAGAAATGGAGAGACTTAGATCCAGAAGAGGAGAAAACTCAGAAAATGTTTTATATACTGTTTATATCTCAAGATATAAGGAAAAAGTGGCAAAAAGTCGATGGAGCAGGAGGAATGTTCATTTCACATTTAATTGAAATTGCTTATAAGGTATACAATGACAGAGAGGAAAAAAAAAGATAAAAAGGAACAAGCAAGAATGAAATTGCAGGCTTCTCTTTGAGGTCTTGGAGTGAGAGGAAGGGGAAGAGGAGGTTGTGGAGAGAGAGGTGGGTGTCCCAGAGCAAAAAGAGATCCCCACCTTAGGTCCATACCAATGTGCTATTTGTAAACAGGAAGGGCACCGGAAAAATGAACGCCTTGGTAGGGAAAGGAAAGATCAGTTAGGGAACATCACTGTAATGATGTTAGAGGATTCAGAGAATGAATGAAGGGACCAGGGGAGAACATTAAAGCATTCCCAGTGGATCCCCTCATTACAATAAAGCTGAGAAATGAAACAGTAGCTGTCGCGGTCGGGCGTGCAGAGGTCCGACCACCTCCCAAAGGGAGAAGGGTTGAGGGCAAAGTGGAATATCTCCCCACCAGGCTCGTAAGTAAATACGGAGACCAAATGAGTATTTAATAAGTTTATTACTAAATATATTCAAATAAAACTGTATTTACTTTATGGAAATATTACGGTATTAAAGAAGACCACGCCCACCCATTCACTCCCTCTCTCACCCACCGAGAGATAAGGGCAAATAAGGACTTAATTATGTCAAAATACAACCTGTGTGTGTGGATGGTGCATGTGTGTGCATGTACGTGTCGTCATCTATCCTTTCGGCATGTGACGATGGTCCCCGTGGAATGGTGACGATGCCCGACCGGCAGACTTGGGTTGTTTCGATGACGTCAGCAGCTTGTAGCTTTTCAGTGCAGTTTCTTTGGTGCAGCTTTTCTGGCAGTGCAGCTTTCAGCGGCTTCTTGTTGCAATTTCTTCTTCAGTATGGTGCTCCCAGCTTGGAGAGGCTTTTTCTGGCGACGCGGCTTTTGGTGGCGGCTTTCTGCAGCACGCGGCTTCCAGCGGCCTCTTGTCGCAATTTCTTCTTGCTTCAGCTTGCAGCTTTATTTCTGGATTCTTTCAGTTTTGGCTCGCGGCACCAGCTCATGGCGGTGGCAGCGATTGCGCAACTCATGGCCGGTGGCGGCTCACGGCTTCTTTCTCTCCCCTGGATTCCTGGAGCAGTGGGAGTCAGCAGTTCTGCCCAGCGGCTCTCCGCGGTGGCTGCTCCCTCCTCTCTGGCTGCTTGACTTTTTCAGGGGGCTGCGCTGACAGCTCAGTTCAGTTTCCCCCCCTCTCCTCCTCCTCTCCAGCAGCGGCGGAGGGAGGGGTGGGGCACGCTTGGCAGGAGCGATGTGCTCCCTTTGTGTAGTGAAGCGGAAAAGAGAAAGTTTGTTTTCTTTTCCAAAATTTATGGCCGGTGTTATCACACTTCCGGCTTCTAGAAGGTTTATGGGAATCGTAGTTCTTTGCTCGCTGTTTTAATAAGGTAAAAAATCATGTGGTCGGTTCACCACAGTAACTTTCTTGGTAGATAGTGGAGCCACTCATTCAGTAGTAACTAGTCATAAAGTACCCCTAAACAGCACTACAATACCAGTTGTTGTGGAAACAGGAAAGAGAACTTTGTCACCATTCCTGCATTCATGCATACCATGAGTGTGCAACTGACTCATGTACTAAACTGACTCATGAATTTCTGTAGATGCCAGAATGTCCCCTTCCATTGTTAAGATAAGATTTACTATGCAGATCGAATGTTCATAAAACCTTCTCAGAGAACTCTGTTCAGTTGAACATCTCAGAAGAAACAGCAGGGAAGGCTCAGATCTGCTTGATGATGGAGAAGACTTCGGAAGAGCCTAGAAACAACATACCAGACACAGTACTGAATGAAGTAATTCCTTTTGTGTGGGCCTCAAAGAAACAAGGCAAGGCAAAAAAAACATTACCCCAATTGAAACAGAGTTTAAACCAGGGGCAAAAACAGTAAGGGAAAATCAACACCCTATTAGACTGGAGACATGCAAAAGATTGGAGCCTTTGATAAATGTTTTCATCCAGTATGGACTGCTTGGACAATGTCAGTCTGAATTCAATACTCCTATTCTGCTGGTAAAGAAGCCTCATTCTGAAGAGTACAGACTAGTACAAGATTTAAGAGCAATAAATCAAATAACCACTCCGCTGTTCCAAAACCTTATACTTTGCTAGCTTCAGTACCTGAAACCAATGCTTATTTTACTGTTTTGGATTTGAAAGATGCTTTCTTTTGTATTCTGTGGATGAACAAAGCCAAACAATCTTTGCCTTCGAATGGGAGAACCCTGTGATGGGAAGAAAGCTGCAGCTGTGTTGCACAGCGTTCCCTCAAAGATCCACAACCAGCCCTACTCTGTTTGGTAACATATTGGTGAAAGAAATGGAACAATGGTGAGGTAACAATAACAATGTGACTCTGTTGCAATATGTGGATGATATATTGATAGGAGCTGACACTGAAAAAAGGTGTCTGGAAGCAACAATTAGTCTGCTCAATTACCTAGGCCTAGCAGGCTACAGAGTGTCCCAGAAAAACACATTAATGGCAAAAGAAAAGTTCAATATCTGGGCTTTGAAGCACCAAAAGGACAAAGATAACTCAAAACAGAAAGAAAATAAGCCACATGTAGAATTGCAATGCCAAAATGTAAGAGACAACTGTGGGGATTCTTGGAAATGGCTGGATTTTGTTGAATATGGATTCCAAATTTTAGACTGATAGGTAAACTACAGTATGATGTTGTTAAGGGAGCAGGAGACTTATTGAAGTGGACTCCAGAATGCTTAAAGTGTTTTGCTTAAATAAAGACAAAACTAATGGAAGCTCCAGTCTGAGGCCTTCCTCATATGACAAAGCCATTCCAGTTGTGTGTGCATGAAAGACAACTGTGGAGGAGTTTTTGAGTGAGAGAGGACATGACTTAATTACAGTGAACAATCCAGACTTCGAGGCTTAGTTGACGACTCTGAAGCGTCCTTGAAAGAGAGATAAGAAGAAGAAAGAATACAGCAGTTTGCAAGAAAACAGAACTTTCCCAGGAAAGTTCTATCTGCAAAGGAGGTTGGACTGAACAACGTAAGAGCGCGTGAACAAGGAGCCTGAACCAACTATGTTAGGGGGTGGGTTGCATGATTATGGGAACATAACCAATTATGTGTAAGGGCTAAGCGCATGCTTTCACTTTTGTGCTATAAATACCCACGATTTGAACAATAAAGGGAGAACGATCATACTCATATTGGGATCGCGTCGTTACTCCGGATCCGTCTCCCACTCCAACAGACAACACGTGACTTTAGGGGTGATGGCATAAACACTTTGGAGCTGGACAAGATCAGTTGCTTACTTTTCCAAACAGCTTGATGAAGTAAGAAAAAGGTAGCCTGCATGCCTTCAAGCTGTGGCGACTATGACTCTGTTAATCCAGGAGGCATGAAAACAACACATAACAACGCTAGTCCCACATGTAGTAATGGTAAATTTAAACAATAAAGGACACCACTGGATTTCTCCAAGTCAACTGGCAAAATATCAGGCCACCTTAGTTGATCAGAAAGATGTGACCCTGGATGTGGTGGCTACCTAAATCCAGTCACTCTATTGCCCATAGCTGAGCAAGAGCCTTTACAGCATGATTGCTTGGCCATTATTGAGCAAGTTTATGCCAGCAGACTATATTTAAAGGATGAACCACTGAAAAATGTGGATCTGAAACTATAAACAGATGGTAGCAGTTTTGTACAGAACAGAGAAAGAAAGCAGTGGTAACTCTCTGGGAGGAAATAGAAACTAATCCCTTACCTGAAAACATCTCAGTACAGAAGGTGGAAATCATTGCTCTTGTAAGAGTCCCTGAAATAGGGAAGGGAAAAATAATTCATACTTATACTGACTCCAAATATGCCTTTGGGGTTATGCATGCTCATAGAGCTATTTGGAAAGACTAAACTCCCAGGGGAGCTGTATAAAGTATCAGCAAGAGAACTTAAAATTACTCCATGTTGTATTAGAATCAAAGGAAGTAGCATTAATGCACTGCAGAGCACATCAGAAAGGACAGGGAGAAATAATTCAAAGAAATAGGAGCACTGATTTAGCTGCAAAAAAGAGAGTTGCCTTACATGAATGTGTAATTGTAGCCCTAATATCAAGCAGAGAAATCAACATGAAACCTCCTCAGTACTCTGAAAAGGAAGACTGCTTGGCAGAAATGCTAACATATTGAATGCAGAGGGATGGTGAGTAACTCCAAATCAACAAGTTCTCACTACAGCTAAAACGATGGAGGTCCTCCTCAAGAAGTTAAATGAAGAAACACACATGAGAGCTGATGCTGTGATAAGCAGCGTTAAGAGATATGTTATAGGGCCAAAAATGCAATTAAGTGCAGAAATAACAGTAAGAAGATGCCAAACTTTAGCAAATAACCCCAAAATACAAAGAAAACCACCAGCATATGGTGTAAAAAGAGGAATAGCTCCCAGGGAACACCGGCAAATAGAGTTCTCTGGGTTGCCAAAGTGTAGGTAGTGTACCTATCTCTCATTTTAGTAGATGTCTTCTCAGAATGGCTGGAAGCTTTCCCTTGCAACATCAATAGGGCTAGAGAAGTTGACAAAGTGTTATTGAAGGAAATAATTACTAGATTTGGAATTCCTGAGGGGCTATCCTCAGATAACGGGCCTCATTTTATTTCAGAAGTAGTCCAAGGAGTATCAAAATTTCTCCATATTAAATGGGATTTGCATACCCCCTGGAGACCACAGTTTAATGGGAAGATAGAAAGAATGAATCAGACTCTTAAAAGACAATTTTCAAAGTTATGTCAGGAAACTCATCTTAAATAGGTAGATGTTTTACTAGTTGCCTTGATGAGAGAATTGCTCCATGAGTCAGAAAAGGAGTGAAATATTGTATGGGAAGCCATATCCAGCTGGAAGTCTAGAATCTCAAAGTGATCAAATGCATATTAAGGGGGAGAGAATGCTAAGAAATTATTTGCTATCCATCTCATGTGTTTTAACACCTTTGCACAGTGTCCTGGGTTCCACTTGGATAAAGTTAATGTTCACAAGCAGCCAGGAGGGACCACAGCTGGGATAAACAACTTAACCAGGCAATGGTCATGCCACTATATAACAGGAGCGCTGGCCTGGGGAAGCAGAGTGTTTTCATTCAGCATGAGGCCCAGAGGAGGAAAGTGCGTCTCAGGTACTGGTAGAGCCTTGCAGTTTAAATCACTCAATTTATATATTATTTCATTAGTGTTATAATTATTACTGTTGTTTTTTCTCTCTTTATGTTGTTCTATTAAACTGTCCTTAACTCACAGGGTTTCACCTTTTTCACCTGATTCTCCTTCCCATCCCACAGTAGGGGCTTGGGGGGGGAAGGGAGGGGTGTGTAGGGGGGAGCAGTGAACCAGCAGCTGCATGATGTTTAGTTGCCAGCTGAGGTTAAACTACGATACATAGGTACCTCATTCAGGGAGGTCCTTTGCTCTGGATTCGCTAATACATAACTTCAACCTGGAGACTCAGTTGGCTGTTGTACCTGGAAAGATGAATCACTGAAAGAAAAGTGGAAGAGACTTTACATTGTTCTGTTGAGGGAATCAGTTCTTGGATCTGTTACAGGTGAGTCAAACCAGTCCCACCACCAGAAGCTATGGACAAGTGGAGATCCATCTTGATGGGTACGTTAAAGACTATATTGTCACACAATCATGTCATAAAATTAAGGGTTATATTTTCTTTGGTCTTTTTCAGGCCATAAGGTCAACTATGTTTTTCCAAAAATGAGATCGGTTGGAAAATATGTGGGAAAACCTGGCCAAAAATATTGTAAATATTTCTTCCTTTTGTCTAGCTGGGAGAGTTTCTGTGGAAGAGTTCTTTACTTTGTGCTTGACTGGCATGTCAACTCCTCCATCTTTTGAAAAACTATACTATATATAAGGATTATGATAGATTCATTTCTTATGCTAACTACGTTAAGTTTGGAAAGAATACTAAACAGAAGGAAAAAGGAATGCTAAGAGTTAAGGTGAAAGCAATGTTCCCCACAGAGTGACACATGCAGTTTAGAGGTTGTGTCCCATGCATAAAATGCTAAAATCTATCTCATTTTGAGCCCTCCCTAAACTGTAACCCGACAGAATATGTGAGTTACGCATAGACACATACTAAGTTTCCCTTAGGATGGTTTCCCCTTTGTATGAAGAGTGCTTATATCTGTGTCCCTGCTGATATCACCAGAGTGTCCTGTTCTATAGGAAGACTACAGTTTTACTCCCTGATAAGAAGGATTTCCAAACATGAGAAAGTAAGATATAGAGAAGACAAATTCATGCTCTACCACTAGACTGTGATTCACAAGTGACTCTTTGGAGCCCAAATGAAATGGAAGCTGCAGCTCTTTTAACTGCAGTAGATAAGAGTGGTCATGATATATCAAATAATAAAAATAATTGCATGTGCATTATTGAAAAATACAGATTATACTTCTCAAGCTTTAGCAGCTTTAGGTGAAGAAATGGCTCAAATACAGGAGGCTACCCTGGAAAATAGGACAGGAAACAATTATCTACTTTATAACATAATCACAGAGGTGAGAAATTTAAGGAAATATGTTGCTTTAACTTAACTGATAATTCCCAATTAATAGAAGAAAAAAGGCCAAAGATTTGGCCTCAAACTTAAAAGGAATAGATCTTTCCTAGTTAACATCCTGGCTATATGAACTGGCTAAAGCACCTATTCTTAATAGCTGTACTTATACTGATAGTTCTGCTGTTAAGTTGTTGTATGATTCAATATTTACCCATATATTTGAATCTATGCAAACAGGCACTCAAAAGTGGAAAACCACAGCAAATAATGATGACTAAATTAGAAGACAATCATTTCACAAAAAAAATAGAAGAACATGAGTGAGGGAAAATTTTATTGGGGAAATGGTGAGGTGAGACTTATGGGGAACATAAAACATATCCATAAGTCTCAAAGAGGGAATTTGATGTCAAGTGGAGTTAAAAATGTACCAAAAATTAGGTAACCATGATGAGTCTGTTTTGAGACCATGGTAGCAGGAATGGAGAGTTTCTAAGAACAGAATGTCGGAGTATCCATTATGTGGTGAAGCTCTTGTCTGAAACAGATTCAAACAAGAACTGTAGCTAACTAAAAACTTGGTGGTGACTAACAGCCCCTGGCAATGTCCAGACCTTGTCAACCTCTACCACGAGAGCTGCTCCTCCTGTGTTTCCCTACCTCAGGAAAACCTCAGGAAAACCCCTGTACACTGAAATCTACTGCTCCGCTGAGGGTCAGGCCAGCTCTGGAGCAGCTCCCCTCAGCGACTGGTTGATCAATCAGATTCCCTAATTGAAAGCCCATGGTTATTTGGACAGTAAATACATCGTTTCAACAGCTGGCTCATGACAAACTTTGCTCGTATATATTTTGCAGCTCCAGAGTAGAAGATGAGAGAAGTAGAAGAATGGAACACAGTCCAGAAAAAGTAGCCTTTGTTTAAAGGTTTATTTAACTCCATCTCTTTCTATTTAAAAAAAATAATAGCATGAAACAGGCTAGCCAAACATCCACTGTTAAGTCAAATGGCTCACAATGGGCATAGGATTTCCGCAATTTAAATTTTGACATACGCTTGTTCAATAATGAAAACTATAGAAAAAATAGCTCCACCCCGCATATGCCTTTCAAATGCTGGCACTGAGGCTAGGAAGCACTCCAGTAGCCACATTTCATAACAGTCCAACAGCCCCCTATTTCCTGTTTTGTAATATTGGCAAAGGCTCTGTGTTTTTCAACGTATTTTTGGCCTGTATTTGTAGGGCTGCTGACTGCTAACAACATTCTTTTGCTTAGCAGCAGAATGTGTATAGCTCAGACTACAGTGTATTTGGGCAACCATCATAGCACACTGTTAGCATACCTAAAAATACTTCAGCCGGCAGAAAAATGTGTTCTTGTCCCTGTTCTGTGCTGATTGTATGTGGCATTATTTATAAATCTAAACTTGGAAGCTTGCTTTTTGCATTTAATTTTTTCCACATTTGCTTTATGATTGCAGGATTGTTATCTGCTGTAGTATGCCAAGGAGTCCTTTTCTTGTTGTTTTTCTGCATTTCTTTAACCTGATTTTGTTCCTGGCTCTGTCTAGAACAGAGCTTGCTTTCAGAAATTCCTCAGGAGACTTTGTTGGAGTAGCCTTTTCTTGCTCATACAGATAGGCTGCAGGTGTCTGTACTGTCACTTCACTGTCACTGACATGCCAGTAGACATATCCAGACCATTTTGATGTTTCTTTGACAGGCAGGAGTAAAATCCTGAAAAAGAAAAGCAGCTTTTTTTCTTGTCTGTAGCAAATTGGTTATTTCTTTAAACGATAGTGGGGTTTTTTCCTTAAAAAATATGTCATCAGTGACACCATCAAACTGAAGAGAGTACAGAAAGCCACTTAACTAATACCACAGTTACAAATGCTGACTGATTTTTTTTTTTTCAGTAAATACATTAGCAGTACATAAAAGCTATGATGCTTTTAGCTTGCTGATAATAATCCATCCATGCTTTGCTTGGCTGAACCAACCTATTTCTAGGACTTTCTGTCTTCAAATACTCCTAGTATTCATCCCCTGGGGATTCTGTGCTTAAAAAAAATTGTTACACATAACTTCATGAACACATTTTTCTCCATAGACCTCACCTTAGGCATTTGTTAATAGATAAATAGAAAAACAACTTTTCTATACATGCTGAAATATTTCCTTATAACCCATTGACCTTCTTTTGCAGTTAGATCTTGGGATAAATTGTGCATTTACATTCCTAAATCCAGTATTCTGCAAACTGACCCCTTTGAATACATCTGAGAAAAGATTTTTCAGCTCTGTGTCTCCATGGGATCCTAACGCACTTAAATCATATTTATCACTACTTCTAAATACAATCTGGATATATAAGCGAGACTTTTATGATATCCCAAGCCTTCATAAGCTTTCAAGAATAGGCCATTAAGGGCAAAAACCCCAGAAAACAGAGCTAGATGTGAAAATATAGTTATATATACATTCTAATAAAAAAATATGTTTAATTTTTTATTTTTAAAATAATGTTACACAGACATAAATGCATTTCATCATGTTGGCTGGCATATTAATAGGGAAAGGAAAAGACAGAATCATTTCTGGTGAAAAGTTTTTCTGTCTGAAGGAAATGGCAATAAAGACTACTACTAAGAGCTAAAAGTAGCCTTTTATTTTGCCTGAAGGCTGATCTTATTCTTGCTGCATTGTGGTAGTCCCCAGAGCAGGTAAAATACTTCAATATAGATTAAATATTGCTGTGCATGCCAGGTTGCAGATGATCCCTTGTGTCCCAGATAGGTGTTGCACAAAATCACATCATGACATCTAAGTGCCTGTGCCTAAGCCTATGGCAATTGTGTGGAATCAGATAAAGCACAATCCGAAAAGCAACTTGAACCAGAGCAGTCATTCAATTATCTACTCCTGCAGCACACTGTGATCTTTTCATAGTACTGTTAAGTCCTGAAAATGCAATGGTATTTTTAAGCACATGTTTATTATCCGTACAATGGAATAATACAACAAAGGAGTGTGGGAAGGAAGGCTTGTAACAAATGAGGTTCCTTTCATTTAATAAGTAGGCACAGTCAGGCAAAAGGACATTATATGTGCTAAAATTGCATGAGGGTTCAAAAGATGAAACAAAACCAGCAAACCAATCAACCAAACAAAACCAAAACATTAAAAAAACAAACAAACAACAACAACAAGAGGGAGTGTGGAGAGAAAGGATTATTAAACCACTAAGATGTGGATAGGATTCAGGCAGTCTCACAGACAAATCATTAGAGACCAGCAAAGTATACTGGTATCACTAGATGTTTGCCCTGTTTCTCCTTCTTCCATAAGGTGCTCATTCTTCTTAAGTGTCAAACAGGGTAACAGGACATATTCTCTAAGCTGCTAGAAAGTTAAGAAAAGAGAGGTATAAGTCACAAATGGCAGTTTGTGTGGCAAACTGAGATTATTGATTAATGAATGAAATCAGTGATAAATTAATCAATGGAATTAGGGAAGTGTAGGCACACTTGCTCACACTGACATGTGCTGCAGGCCTCAGCCTTGTCTAATTCAGATTGGTTCCTGGTTTCTGGGTGAGGCTTTGGTGTAAGTGCTGCCATTTGACTTTGAAACTGCAAACCATACTACAGATTTCATTTCCCCCTTTTTTTCCCTTTGCAGCTTCAAAGAGGAAGGGCCACATTGCTTTAAGTTATCTTGCATACCATAATACAGGAAAATTAAAACACAATTTTGCTTTGATGGTAGATATATTTGACAACAAAAATATCATGTTAGTTTAAAAAAAAATCCAGAATGTTGAATAATTTTATTTTATTTTCCGAACTTGAATGCATCAGTATTCATAGGCATTTTAGCCTCTGGTATCTGTAAGACTTTTGTTTGCCTTGAGTCAAAGTAATACAGTAGAACAGAATTTGGAAAAACCATGCAGAGCATAACATTTTCCCCAGAGTTTTACATTCACTGAAGGACATTGCTTGATAGTATAGACATATTTTTCCCTTTGAAATACAGGGTTTTTAACTGAAGCAATTTGCTATAAGAGGAAATGTGGATTTAGAACTTCAGAAAACTTGACTAACCAACTAGCTACTTAAACTACGCAGGAATACTCCAAAGAATCAAGATGATGCTATTCCCATCAGGTGTGAGTGCAGTCATCTCCCATTTAGTGTTGCCCTGTGCAACCTGCATATTCTATTCACACAGTGCAATAACAATTATGCTTTCCACAGTCACATAGGATGGTATGGGAACCTGAAAATATATTAATAGTTCAGACTGTCCTTGTGATTTGGTACAACTGCCAACTCCACGCATAATTGTTGTCTGGAGAGAGTATTCCCAGGAGCACTATCTTAAAAATAGTTCCAATAAATTATATCATTAGAACGGCTTCTTAAAGCTCCTGGTTTGTTGGACATTCAGCCAAAAGGTTTCCAATCATAAGAGGAGATCCAATTCTCTTAACAATCAAATTAATGAGGCCAAAATATTACGTAAAGATCCACAAATACGTCCTTTATTTGCCCTTGACATGAGGAAGTTAATGGAGAAAGTTAATGGAGAACTTCACAGGGCCAGAACTTCACTTTCCAGCTTCAGAAAGAACTGCTTTAAAAAGGTGGTATTTTTAAAAGGAGAGCTAAGTGCTCTTATCAGGCAGTGAATCACTTTCCTCTGCCTCCCCTATCTCCTATTTGTCATCATAGAGTTATATGAAAAACAGAACAACTGAAAGCTCTGCCCTGAGCTAAGGTATATTGCTTTCCTTTTTTTTGCCTTAAAAACAGACATCCCTCTTTCATAATCTTGTCAGCAATTTTTAGCTCCAAAAACTAACTCCTGCATAGAAAGGTTAGTGTGTGGGAAGTTGATTGTGAGGGGAATGAAGGAGAGATGCAGAGACACAATGGAAGAAGAGTAGTACAAAAAGATCCAGCAAATATGGGAAATACTAAAGTAAAAAGAAATGCAAAGATTTAATCAAACGGGGAGAAAAAAAAGAAGGAAAAGTGAGCTAGTGAAGAACTGCTCTTCAAATATCTCTTTTTGTAACTTAAATGTCCTAGTGTACCTATTTATTTGCATGTACTTCACATCATCTTTGGAAATGGCTTATTTCACTGATCAACCATCAATGTACATAAATCTATGTTCTCATATTCAATATGGTCAAAAAGATAAAATATCTAAATCATTGGCATAAAACTTTATAGTTTTTTAGCAAACCAAACTCATTGTAACCTCCAGCACATTAAAGGGAAACCCGCAAAAGGGTTTTATTTTTTTTCATCCATTAAAAAAAGAAAAAAAATGCATTCATATGTGTCCAGGACAAACTATTCTTGTCTGATAACTCTTTTTGGCTATTGTTTCACATTTGATGCCACAGCTGCCCAGGTCTGCTCAGGATCCCCTGCTTGTATCTGCTCATTCTTCCTCCCGTGTCTTCCATTTCTCTTAAAAGTCTTCTGTAGGGACATCTGCTTGGGGAGTCATGCACTGTTACTGGAGAAACAGCAACTAGACTAGCTGCAAAATAACATCTTCTATTTGCAGCAAAATTTTTCAATTGTATTAATTCCCTGAATTAATCAGGGATCCCCATCATATCAGTAGTCATACTGACACAGGACAGGGATTGTTTGAGCTAATACTGTAGGAGAAAAGTACATGCAACCACAGTTTTAAGACCTGAATTCCTTCCTATTTGTATCTCTATTATGACTTTATGCAGTCAACACTCCTATTGCTGTGCAATCAATAACAGGGTCACTACAGACGGTTTATTACACTAATAGTGAAACTACCTGCAAGATTCCATTAAGCCTTGTTGGGTTATTTTATTCCTTTTCCATCATATTATGTTTCTCCTATGCTTATTCCTATCCTATTTCATTGAACTACACTTTAAAAAGTTCAGTTTTGATTGTAACGTGTCTGCCTGTAAAATGTTGTTGTGCTGGTTCAGCCATCATGATTTTATGCTGCCATCAGATGCCTGATCACACAGGCTACGCTGAACTCAGCAACATCCCCTCAGAAGTCTTCTTTCAGACAGTCCTGCCATAAGTTCCTGTGGGCCCAGCTCCTCTGCTACCCACTGTGGTGCTACCATCACCTGCTGGACACAACAGATAGAGATAGCTCCCTCAGTGGCCCTTCACATGGAAGAACACCACCGAGAGAGCTCAGCAAGATGTGACCAACCACAGAAGCCACACCCAAGAGAAAGCTCTTATAATGAATCGCCTCCCGGTTAATATAATCCTGGCCACACCCACCACCCCAGCCATGACCACCTGGGTGAGGGCAGAGCCACAGAAACACAGGTGAGCCAGGTTCTGCCTCTGGAACATGAAGCCAACAGAAACAACAAAATATTCTGCTAGGTTGTGACTCGTCCACAAGTCAACTCCAACTTGAGGCCCACAACTCAGACCCCAGCACTTCAAATGTTCTTTTTTCATCCCTTGAGATATCAGTTTGGTTTTGTTGTTTGTTTGGTTTGGTTTTTTTTAAATCCCGCCTACCTTGGATTTGCAAAGAAATGAGTAGATATTTGTATTTATAAGGAATTTACCAACATAGCAGAAAAATCACTTGGGAACCTCAATTGCATAGAAACCCCTGAATCACGACTGAGTAACACACTGATTTGGGATAACAAGAGGCAAACTACTACAGATAAAAATTGCAAGTAAAAATTAATAAAGTAAAATTTATTACAGCAGGCTCTTCTCAACTGTGCAAACAGTAGTTCATAGGTCAGGGATCATTAGAGGGAACATTTTAGCCAGCTCAATTGCCTAAACATAGTGCCACTGAAGATATTAATGGGTATTGTCTTAATGGGTATTGTACATGTGGCTCACTATCCAGAAGGACATGGGTCTTCTGTTGGCTATCTACCAGCCCTCTGAGGATATTTCAGATAACCTAGCATCTAAAGTGGCTCTAGATGTCTGTGTTTGTACAAGTGAATTGATGCCCCTTGTTCATGAAGCAATTAATAGAAACATTTTCCAGCAGATGATAACATCACATTAACTGGATTTTCATTCTTCAGGAGCAGCAGTGTACACAGCAGCTGGGTTTACAGAAAATTAAGATCTCATCATGTCTGTCTTAAATACACTATATAGTCTCAGAAACCTTCTACGTTTTATGTCAGGGGCTATTTTTTAGAGCCTGACTAGGGTCTCCTCAGAAAGCTCTACAGCCGCAGCTGCAGAAGGAATGGTTAGAAACAGGACACTACCAGATGGCTATTCCTTTTCTGTCTGTGTCCTCACAGAGGCCAGCCCCAGTAGTTATCAAAAGGTTTAAGGAAATAACCTTTAACAAGTGGGAGTAAGGAAGTGTAGGGTGTGGGATGTGTGAAGAAGCAGCAAGTATCTGATGAAACAAATGGGAAAAGACATCTGAAAAGGATAGACTCAATGAGGAGTTAGGAGAACTAATGAGTGTTTAGTACGGGAAAATCCAAGAGCAGGAGCAGGATATAGGGCTGAGAGAAGGCTAGAGGTTTGGATGGAAATTAAATGGCTTCAGAGTCCAGTCAGAAAATCTGAGTGCAAAATGCAGTGGGGAGATGTTCAGAGCAACTATGCTAGTTGCTTAGCATAGTAACGTGGTTGTCTTACCTACCTACTGCATGTATTAGTGAATAAATAATTGTTCTATGCTTTACAAAGTTTACATCCTGCTGGCAGAATCTCTTGAACAGAATAATAGACACCTGAACAAAAATGATCCAATGGGGGAAGGTCATTCTTCTCCTTCTGTGTTTCCATCTTCCGTATTGCTTTATTTCTCACAGATTCCCAATTGGGCCAGAAGCATTTTGAAGACTTTCTGGTTTACAGGAGACATCACACAGAAATTTCTGCATCCCCAGGGAGTCTTTTTCATTGTGTTACCTCTGATGACTTGCTCTAGTGCCTTGCTCTTCTGAGCCCTTTCCTTTTCTTTACTGTGCTGTTAAGTCAATGCTGGCTGTGTTTCTCACACACTTAGCTCCTCTTTTAATGGATGTCCTACCCTCATGCTCTGGAAACTTTTTCACTAACTTTTGTTAGTTTTTCTCAGAAGCAAGATGTCTCTATTTCATATATTTACACCTGACTTTCTGTGCAGCTATCAGGACAACACAAAGAAGCAATCTTTTTAAAAGAGCAGAAGTTAGTACACATCATAAACTACAAACAAAAGAAAGCAAATGTTTTCCAATATGTTGGTTAAGGATTGGATGAAAGCGTAGCTTTTTGTAGTGCCAACTCTAACTTGCAGTTATTTCTTTCCACACCTGTGTTTGCAAATATATGTCTATGTTTAAGTTATTGATCCAAAGGCTTGTGTAAACTTCTCCGCATCATTAAACTTTCTATATCAAGGGATGGCTAACAGCTAATGGCATCAGAAATGAATATTTGCTTCCATAAAGAAATGCTGGTAACTTATTAATTTTTTTCCTTTAAAGACCATTATATTTTGAAACAGTTGTTCATTCAATATGACATCTCCAGTATGTTTCATTGTTCCTAATGTATGTATGCATAAAAATATTCTATTTTTCTTGTGTTCATTACTTCTACTGCCTCATAATGATTGTTATCATAACAGAGGCAATATAATATAGTTAATAGGTAAAATAAATTTTTAAATCTCCCATACGGTTTTAGTTGATTCTTAGTCTAAAACCATGAAACATAGATTAAGATGTTTTTGTTAGCCATAGAAAAAGAATGGGAATGTTCAGAATCATTCTGGTGTGCAGCCTTTGGTGTTCTGCATTTCTGAATCTCACACAGCAGGGCCCAACTCATTCAGGGGATTAATTTCCACAGCAGATAACACTATGGTGCTTGCAAGACCCCTCCACTTGTGGGAACCTTCCTTAGCAGTACTGTGTATTTGCATCATGTCGGCTGTGCTTTCCCTGCCTTCCTGAGAGACCTCCATCCATTTCATAATATTGCTCATAGTCTAAGAAGCTTTCTAAAAAGAATAAGAAGATGCTTCAGTGGCACAGAATTAGGCTCCAGTACGCTAAGATGTTTATTAGTAGAAGAGATTTGTTAGCTCATTGCTGCTGGACTTGATGGAATCATGGCAAATTGATGCTTCAAATATGAGACAATGAACAATAAAAAGTCTGAGGCAGCTCATCAAATATTTTTTGCAATCTACAAATCTGGACTGAGTTTTTTACTGGAAGAAAGCAATGGTATCACCGGTAATCTGTGACCGACTATCTTGGTCTCAGAACTGGCCTGCATGTGAACCACAAAAGGATGGATCTTTAAAAGCCCAATCTTGGGGTTCTGGGATGGTTTTGTCATTAGGAGTGAAGGACAAAAATGAGCTGAAGACAAAAATGAGCTGAAGACAAAAATGAGCTGAAGACACCCTCCTGAAAGATTGCTACATTACTACTGAATTATTTTCCACCACCAACATCTCTTGCTAACATCAGGCAAATCCTTACTGCTGGATAGAGGCTACCTCTGTGAATGGATGACTGGCTGTAATTACAGTTTTCCAAACGTGAGTGCTGGAGTAGAAAAGTGAGGGTGGAGATATGGGCCATGACATGTGGACATGGACTGGGTGCTGTTCTACACTAAGAGAAGCATCACTAGCAACTTTGGGAACCATTCGAGGACATGGTGTCTTTTTGTAAGTGTGAGTAAGGATATCCCCCAGTTTTAATTTTATTCTAACACTGAAATAGTAGAAGTGGAGTGATTAGTGGTTAAGAACCTCCTGTCTCCAATCCTTAGAAAGTTTTACTTCTGGCATTAATCACACACTCTAGCAGAGCACTGAGGATTTACCTTATACCATGAGTGTAAATAAGAAGGTCGAAGAGTTGTGCTGTTCTTTATCTGCCTACTTCTGCAACACTAGTTGGAATGACCAACCTCTAAATCTGCAGCTGCTGGTATAGATCAGCAATGCACAGAGTGATTTTATCCATCCTAAAGCAAGAGCTCAAAGTTCTCATTAAGTGCAGGAAGAGTCCAATTCACCTTCCAGTTAGCCCTGCACTCCAGTCTTTCCATAAAAATATAAAGGTATCGGTAGCTGTACTTGTAGCTCGATCTTCTTTAGAAAGAAAAATCAGAGACTTCTCAGGGACTCTACTTCAAGTATTTATTTCATGTCATCTACGATGCTCTTGCTTTTTGCAATACAATCTTCATTGACATTAGTTGCAGACCGGGTAGCTACATAGATACAACACTGGAGACTGAAAAGTTCACAGCATTTTCCTTTTTTGTGATTTATGCCTGCTGATCATTTCAATTTGCAAAAGCTGTTCATCTTGAAAGTGATGAGGAGAGAAAATGTCAGTTGTTTTAACCAAGCAAACTGCCCAAAAAAAAGCAGAAAAAATTAACCTCTGTTTTTCTTGTCCAGTCACATGAGATAACCATAGACCATCACATTTCAAGTTAACCTATCATATTATTATTATCTTCTTGCATCAGATTGTTTGGGGACCCTTCTCAGTAACAGAAGTCAGTGATGGCACTGTAATTTAACTTATTTTTAATTCAAGGAGTAGCTCGTGCTTGCCTTGAATAAACAGTATTGTCCATTGTTTTTCAGCCTGTATGAAATGCAATAAACCACATACAGTTTGTGAAAAGAAAAATCAAAGATTGTCTAATAAAAGGTTTGATAAACATTTTCATTGCCACATTGATTGGATTTACCTCTAAAAGTTTATTTTTACTTGCATACTTTTTTCATGTTTGAAGTTAGGAATGTATATATGAAAGGAAATGAGGACTGGGGATTTTTGTTTGTTTATTTCTTTGTTTTTCTTGGTGTAGTTTTTGTACTGATTTATAGACCATCAAAAGATGATAAACTATAAGAAAACCTGGTGTAACATAATTCTGATTTGCATTTTTATTGTAATTATAGTGAGTTGTGATAATTATAATAAAGATTAGGCTGATTTTCCTTTTTCTTTATTTCCTAATTGCATCTTCTGTGACTGTCATTATCAGTAGCAGCACAGCCAGTTCATCTGTGAGTTTGTATCTTTCCACTTCAGTAAAAATACAAAGCATGATAAATTATACAGGACCAAAATATTTTGAGCTATGATTTACAGCCTATACTTTAAAACATATGTAGAAATATGAAATAATTTGTGACTACTAAACAGCTGTAATCTAGGTTACAGTGAGGGACCAGATGACCACATTCATCCTCAGAGCCTAAATCCTCTTCACTATCTCCTGAGTCAGGAAACGTGGGTTAGAAATCTTCCAAAAAACAGACTTCTCTTCAGACAGGGACAAGGGAAGACTGGGAGAGAGTGGAAAGTTATAGGCAACTCTCCTGAGTGGGTTAAGAGCAGTGGGTAAAGAAAACTTTCCTCACCTTTCGGTACTTCCACTTATGCTCACAATCAGAAAGAGGCACACCAGGGTGAAAAAATGAGTACCAGTTAGTCGTCTGGGTTGAGCTTTGTGGACGTGCTCATGTGTTTCACTCAAAAAAAATCTATTATAGAAGCTCTGGCAATGCACAAATTCCAAAATCAAGTATATTGAAAAATAATCAATTCTGACAATGCAGGGTTGTACCAGTTGAAACTGCCCAGGTGCTAACAGCAGCAGAGGGGGCTGCAGGGGCAGCCCCTGTGCAGAGCGGGTGGGGCTGCCCTGTGCCAGACACAGCTGGTTCCAGCCTGCTCCAATGGCCTCACTGCAGGGAACAGCTGAGTCTGTCAAGAAAATGCTTAATAGAAACTCACTGTTCAGTTTTAGAAATAGCACATTTGATGAGCAATGGCAATAATGAGGAAGATAGATTTTCCTGTGGCTAGGATATTATTACAACAAACTTCTGTTAGACAATTTTTTACAGAACTTCCTATCAAATTTATCCGGCCAATAGGTGGTGCATTTCTTCTCATCCTTGTGCTGGGCTTTGCTAGGATAGAGTTAATTTTCACAAGAAGGTAGGAAGGGGCACAGCCAGGACAGCTGACCTGAACTAGCCAAAGGAATATCCAATACCATATAACATCATGCTCAGTATATAACTGGGGGAGCAGGCCACCAGGAGGAGGGATCACAGTTCTGGAATGGGTTTAACATCAGGTTCCATGTGGTGAACAATTGCATTGTGCATCACTTGCTTTATTTATACATTCTTTTATTAATTCAATTGTTACTATGATTTCTTCTCTCCTTGTGTTCTTAACTCTTGAGGTTTTACCTTTTTCTTCCAATTCTCCTCCCCATCCCACTATGGAGGAGGAGTGAGCATGGTGATTAATTGTCAACTGGACATAAACCATGGCAACCCTTTAGTATTTAATAAGATTTTATGCAAAGCTTGCTACGTAGGCAGATCTAAGAAGGCCACTTAGGGGAAGAAAGGTCCTAATTTTGGCAATAAGGTAAGTGGGACCCACTTTTGGTGGTCACCAGAGGTAACAGCAAAGACTGAGTTTATATCTTCTTTGGTATTATTGTATTTCTTGATGAGTAAAACATTTCAGAATAACTAGGCAAGTGTCTAAAACCTCTCCTTCTATCATGAAGGTTAGGATTGTAAGGTGAGAAGTTTCTTCAGTTCTACCCAAAAAGCAAGTATTCAGTGATAGGATGGCCAGAATCAGGAGCTGTCCATTGTAGATTGCACCAAGCTGTCCCATTTGGGGCACAACCTCACATAGCTTTTCTGGGTTTACTGCTGGTAGGTGACTGTGAAGCTCGAGTGAGGTCATAGGGCTTCTTTCCATTCATAGAAAGAGTAATGGGGAACATTTCCCTGGTCTGATTAGAACATTAAAGCAGAGTGCTGTGCTGATACATGTTAGTCCAGCCATTTAATAACTCTTCTAAGTAGAGGAGTGGTAACAGTAGACAATCTGGGAATTTAAATTGCCACTAGTGAGTAGCTGAATTAACCCTTTGCTTTTGTGAACCAAACTACTTATACTGCTGTTCAGGTGTATTGCAGATTTCTGCATCTCTTACACTCATTTCAAGTGTTTTCTTTGTAACTGTAAGAGTTTATGAGGGTCTGACCTTTTTTTGTGGAAATTTAAGATGAGAATCACAAGAGTGCTTGTGAAGCACAAGCTGGTACACAAGTACCAATTGTTTCTGAACCCTGCTTCTGTTCCAGAGGAGTTCTGCTTTACTTTGACAGCTGAATTTTTGTTTCACTATTTTGATGAGTTCTGTATATACACATTTATGATGTGATAAGTTAGGTGCCATTAAATCTGTTGTGGATTGAGGCTGAGCTAGCTACTAAATGAATGACAGAGGCTTTTTATTAACCTCTTGCCCTTACCAGAAGGGAATAAAGGAGAAAGACTTATGAGTTGCAACAGTAATAATAAAAAGAAAAATATAATAATAGTAATAAGAAAATAATGAAATACATGCAAATACAGGGAGGGAAGGGGCCATCTAAAGGGACCTTGACAGGCTTGAGAAGTGACCTTGTGCCAACCTCATGAAGTTCAACAAGGCCAAGTGCACAGTCCTGCACCTGGGTTGGGGCAATCCCAAGCACAAATACAGGCTGGGCAGAATATGGATTGAGAGCAGTCCTGAGGAGAAAGACTTGAGGGTGCTAGTTGATGAAAAGCTCAACATGAGCCAATAATGTGCAAGTGCAGCCCAGAAAGCCAGCTGTATCCTGGGCTGCATCAAAAGATGTGTGTCTAGCAGATTGAGGGAGGTGATTCTCCCCCTTTACTCCTCTCTCATGAGACCCCACCTGGAGTACTGGATCCAGCTCCAGAGCACCCAACACAAGAAGGACATGGGCCTCTAGGAGCAGGTCCAGAAGGAGGGCTACGAAGATGACCAATGGGCTGGAACACCTCCCCTATGAGGACAGGCTGAGAGAGAGTTGGAGTTTTTTAGCCTGGAGAAGAGAAGACTCTGGGACACCTTATTGCATTCTACCAGTGTCTGAAGGGGGTCTACAGGAAAGATGGGGAGGGACTTTTTACAAGGGCTTGTAGTGGTAAGGTGAGAGGTAATGGCTTTAAACTGAAAGAAGGTCAATTTAGGCTAGAAATTAAGACAAAGTTCTTATCTATGAGGGTGATGAGACACTGTAGGAGGTTGCCTGAGGAAGCTGTGTATGTTCTATCCCTGGTTATGTTCCAGACCAGGTCGGATGGGGCTTTGAACAACCTGGTCTAGTGGAAGGTGTCCCTGCCTGTGGCAGGGTAGTTGGAACTAGATGATCTTTAAAGTCCCTTCCAACCCAACCATTCTATGTTTCTACATACAAAACCAATTTTGGACTGCCTTGATTATGATCATGCCACCACTGACACTGCAGGGCAGGCACTGGTGACGTGCCAGACTGGATTCAGTGGCATATGGGACCTGGATTTTGGAGCTGGTTTCATGAATGCATGGATTGGGATTAAAGACAGAAGAATGGACATAGCCTTCCTCAGAAGCTGTACATGAAGAGGAGAGCTTGTCCCTTGTGATCCTTCAGCTTTATACCGAATATGATGTATATGGGATGCAATACCTTATGGTCAATTAAAGGTCACTTGTGCTGTCCACTCCTCTCTGCAGGTGCGCCTTCTTACTTACTGTACCCTTAACATGGTACATAAGATTTAGCAATGACCTTGGTCTCCATAGAAGCAAGAGCCTTTCTGCACACCAGTCCTTGGTAGTAACTATAAACATGGAGCTTTATCANACTTGTGCTGTCCACTCCTCTCTGCAGGTGCGCCTTCTTACTTACTGTACCCTTAACATGGTACATAAGATTTAGCAATGACCTTGGTCTCCATAGAAGCAAGAGCCTTTCTGCACACCAGTCCTTGGTAGTAACTATAAACATGGAGCTTTATCACTGCTAGAAGCAGACACCGCCTGTGAAAATCTGGTGCTAATTTCAGAAAGTGCAGTTAGTTAGAAGAAACTTGGCTAAAAAGTAAAATCACTAAACAGAGAATTCATTCTGTTTTAGTTCAAACCAGGAAAACTTGTTATATATCCTGTTAGCTAGCAAGAGTTATTCTGATAGAAATGCAAAGCATAAAGGAAGGATAAACATTTTGCCTTTTCCTGTCTGCTGGTGTAACTTTCACTATTAATTTTAAAATTATATTTGATAGCCAGATGAAATATTTCATACACATATGCTACAGTTACACATATTCCATCCTCATCTGTGTTCCACAATATCTAAATATTTACGCTTATACTTTGCAGTTATCTGCAGTTATCTGCCACGAGGATGATCAGAGGGCTGGAGCACCTCTCCTGTGAAGACAGACTGAGGGAGTTGGGGTTATTCAGTCTGGAGAAGAGAAGGCTCCAAGGAGGCCTTATTGTGGTCTTCCAGTATCTTAAGGGGGGCTATGAGAAAGCTGGTGAAGGACTTTTTAGGATGTTGGGCAGTGGTAGGACTAGGGGGAATTGATCAAAACTAGTGGTGGGTAGATTCAGGTTAGACGTTAGGAAGAAGTTCTTCACCATGAGAGTGGTGAGACACTGGAACAGGTTGCTCAAAGAGGTGGTAGAAGCTCCATCCCTGACAGTTTTTAAGGCCAGGCTGGATGGGACTCTGAGCAACCTGATCTAGTGGGAGGTGTCCCTGTCCATGGCAGGGGTGTTGGAACTAGGTGATCTTTGACATCCCTTCCGACCCTGACAATTCTATGATTCTATATATACATATATCAACATAATATTAGCTATTTCCAGCTCCACGTGGGAATATAAATAAATCACTTTGGAAAAAAAAAAAGAAGATGGGATATTTTTGGTAATATCTATACCCTCTTTTCCATTTTATGCTTTCTAGATGTTTATTCTCAGGAATGTCTTGTAGGAGCAAAATTTCAAAAGCTCAATGACTAAATAAAATTTATACATTTAAGTGAACAAAAGCCCATTTAGTTAGCCAAGCTTAACTTTAACAGGTCTAATTTATATAAGTATATATAAAAATTTGTTCTGGCAACTCCTTCACTCCTTAGAAAAATAGGTTTACTGAAATTTGCCTGAAAAAAGATATTTACATTGGAAAAAAAATTAAAGTAGTAGATTTGGCAGTATACCACTCTTGTGGTATACTGACCAGCAGCTTAACTCCACTCAGTCGCTTGCTCACTTCCCACTAAAGGTAAAAGTGAGAAAACTTGTAGGTTGATATAAAGACAGCATAATAGGTAAAGCATAAGCCACACAAGCAAAGCAAAGAATTAACCCATTACCTCCTGTTGGCGGGCAGCTGTTCAGACATCCCCAGGAAAACAGGGCTCTGTCTATAGCATGTAACAGTTACTTGGTAAGACAAATGACACAGCTATGAATGTCCTCCCTTCATCCTTCCTTCTGCAGCATTTATTGCTGAGTATGACATCATATGATGTGGAATGTCATTTAGGGTCAGCTACCTCCGCTTCTCCACCTCTGACCTAGTGACTGGTGGGGTAGTATGAAAAGCAGAAAAAACCTTGACTCTGTAAGCACTGATCAGTAATGGCTAAGCATCCCAGTACTGTTTGATATAGTACAAATCCAAAACACAGCCCCATACAAATTATGAAAAAAATTAAGTCTATCCCAGCGAAAACCAGTACAGCCGCAAAATTTTGACCTGAATGTACTATAATCTGCTATGTAAAAGACTTTTTGGTTTTAAAAGAAAATGCAAAGTTTGATCATATATAACAGGCAGGACATATTTTGGCATTTTAAGAATTTCAAAACTTAATTCCAACAGTTCTATATTCATAACTTTGAGGGATCTGTTTCTGTCAGCATATCCCACTTCACACTGAAAAATCAAGCATTTGCAGAATGCATAATCTACATATATAAACACCACCTGTCAAAAGTGAAAATCACATTGCAAGTAGGATCACAAAAATGCTGACTAAACAGAAGCCCAACTGCAACTATCAAAAATAAAAATGAGAATTGAGTGCTGTTTTTTTGGTAATGTTTTTTGGTGGCTTTTTTTGTTTGTTTGAGTTTGGTTTTGTTTTTCCCAATAAAATCTATCTTTCAAGTGTTTCAGTGGAAAAAAAATTTAGGAAGATTAAGAAATAATAAAACAATATGCATCTGTCATTCTGTCTTCCGAGATCAGCTTTGATGTTCCAAGATCAGCTTCAGTAAGACACATTCCCTAGTCAGAGTAATGTTTTTCTTATTCTTTGATCATGCACAATCTCATCTACTTCAGTAAGTTTTCCTTTGTAAAGTAAAAATCTGTCAAGATTTAGAGCTGGGCTGGCCACTAGGTGAATGAGAGACACTCTCTAATTAACCTCTCTCCCTTCCCAGAGGGGAAGAGAGATAGGGGAATAAGGGAGACAGCCTTATGGATTAGAAAACTAAAACAGCTTTAATGAAATTTATAATAATAATAATAAAATGGAACATATAAAAGTGTATACAAATCCAACATCAAACGCAACTCTCCTGATGGCACTGTAACCACTGATGCTGTGGAGCAGGCACTGGGGAAGTGCTAGACTGGACTCAGTGGCAGATGGGAGCCGGATTAAAGAGCTGGACTCTGTAAGTGGATTGAGGAACACATGGATTAGGATCAAAGGCAGAACAGAGAGAGTCCTCCTCAGACACTAGCCATTGAAGAAGAGAGATTGACCCTTGTGATCCCTGAGCGTTATACTGAATATGACATACATGGGATGGAATACCTTGTTGGTCAGTTTAGGGTTACCTGTCCTGTCTTCGTCTCCCCGCAGGTGTGGGCTTTCACTTTCTGTAACCCTCAATGCGGTACACAAGATTTAGAATCTTGAAAGTGTTTCCCTTGAAAAAGCACCGTGACTATTTTAAAAAAGACACAGAAATAGATGATTTTTTCATTGTAAAATATATATGCTGACTTAAATTTGAAACCATAAATTTATATTCTGACTGTTCAAAATGTTGAGATACTAAGGTCTACTTTAGGTCCACTTTTCATTAAATCCTTTTAATGTTTCCTGGATTTTTGAACCTATTTAACAATGTGGAACTATATCTGAAGAGCTACAATAAAACAATAATCTCTATTCCAAGGAAAAATAATTACAGCACATATTAACTCAGGGGATTTATTTTTGTCTGTGAAAGACACAAACTAGGATTCTGTACTGAAAGGGTTCTATTTCTTATGAAATAGAATGTAAAAGTTTCTTGTGTGTGTCTGTGGTTGCAAATGAGAAATTATCTGAAGAAAAAACATTTTATGGATCTATAAATAACTAGAAAAAGAAACCAATAATACCTTAGTCACAGCAAGTGTAAACTATAACTAGAAAAATGAAATTCACATATATCAGGTTGCATCCAAATTGCATTTCAACACCTGAGATAGAAAACCTTAAAACAAGCTTTCATTATGGGAATTCTAGACACAGTTCTACTCTATGCTGCATTAGCGTGATCAATGTTTAAAACTGTAATTAAGTTGCAAAATGAATTTTAAAAGATATAATGCTTGTAACTGTGGCAAAATTTCAACCTATGCTCTCACATTTAAAAAGCAGTAGCCTTACTGGGCTGATGAAAAGCCAGGGGAACATCCTGGACTGATGAACAGATTGGGGAAGTCAGCTTGTGGCTCTTGGTCTACTTGCATTTCATGATTGTCACCTCTGCTTTACCAGTGTTATGGCATGTGCTGACAATCACAGGCTATGCTCCATTGTGAATTCTTTCTTATCCAAATCTTCAGTAAGAGGCAAAAAATGAAATTAATATTATGGGGAATTCTTGGAATAAGGCTGCTGGACCTATTCCTCAGTAAGCACTTTAGCCCTTGGTTTTCTATCCCTTGCCTCTAAACACTTCCCAGAGATATATTTTCCCAGGTCCTTCTCTGAGATATAGATCATGTTTTTCTTCAATTATTTATTCTGTTTTGCTTGCAGGAAATAGCTGAGTAAATTCTCAGTATGTGAGGCTGTCAGGCTCCAGAACAAAAGAAAACATGTAGCAAGGGAAATTTTAGGAAGTTACACATTTCCATGTAACATTCAGATCAAATTCAAAAACAAAAAGAAAAATCTACACAGAGCAAAGTACAAGTGTTACTCGACTCTGACCTGATCTAAAACCAATCTTTTCTTTGCAGATATCAGTTCAGACTGCTTCATAGAACTTCTGATAAAACAGCTCAGTATAGGAGGAAGGCTATTGTAAAGGGGCTGTTAGAATTCCCCAGTTTTCAGAATACATCTGCTCCTTGAACCCTGACAAAGATCAATATAAATAATAATTCATAAAAATAATAGTAACAATCAAGAAAACCACAGATATTTTGGTTTAAAAAGCACTACCACATTAGTGCAACATTAATATGTCGCACTATCAAGTTAATTAATATGTCGCAAAATCAAGTCATGCATGAAATTGATGAATTCTGTAGGAGTTAAAACATTTCAAACCCCGTATTTGAGGTGTGGAACTAAGTAGCTAGTTTGACTGCTTAAAACATGCAGAACCTTTTTTTCCTATTATGTTGATTAAATTACATTTTAGATTAGCAAAAGTTGAAGGAAGGAAGGAAGGAAGAGAGATAGCATCCCATGAAGGTGTCAAGGTTTAAGAAATAAAATGTTTTGGAATTCACCTTTAAAAGCAGGCTTTTCTCACAGCTAAGCTGGTTTTTTAACTACCTCTTGTTGTGGCTTAATGCCTTCCTGTGTAGGAACTGAAGAGTAAATGGTGATTAAAGGTGACAGAGATTTTTCAGTTCGTTGTTTTCCTCAGCAAAAGGTTATCACAGATAACAGGTTCAGTGCCATGCTGACAGTTATTCTTAAACTGGAACAGATGATCATTTCTAAAAATCAATAGAAGTAGAAACGTGTGCATTGACTAGACTAATATTTCAGGCTTGGTTTGTATTTCTTTTTGTATTTCCAGTTGACTTATATATCAGGTAACAACGATATTCTCTGCAGTTGTCCTGAGCAATTTCACTATATCTCATCTGTCAATCTGTCAATGCATTTTAGAAATTCTACGTATTTTTCATATGCTTGCCCTTCACAACATAGTTACTAGAAAATTAATTTTCTTCCATTAAAGTCTAAGGACATTTTTAGGATCACTTCCGAAATCCTTCAAGATGTTTGCTTTCAGATAATGAGTATCAAATGTCAGCAGACATTCAACCATAATAAAAACTCTGGGCTATGGAAAGACTGCAGAAGGGATAATACATTTTAAAGAATGATTCCTGCAAGCACCACTCATTTTGTTACATTCTAATGAAAGAACACAGATAGATAAAATTGTTGTGTGTGGACTATAATAGTTTGGTTAACAACATATTTTTATATATATAGTCTCTGCTTGAGTCAAAAGCAGTTCTCTTGGAAACACAGTAGGAAATGTATTTTATTTTTTCTGAACTAGTATTTGTAGTTAAATCTGAAGCCAACTTTTGACTGCATTTATTTATGTATTTTTTTGAGAGGAAATCTATTTTAGTTTAGGCACAGCATCAGAGAAGGTTAGTGTCTTATTGGCTGCAACTGATTCACCTTCAAACAAGCAGGAAACTCACACCCGCCCCTGACCAGTCTGTATAGCAAAGTCAATATTTCCCAGAAATAAGCTCTATGTAAGATGTCCCTTCCATGAATTATGAAGTCTGGCTTGTAGACCTCATGGGTGCAGCCACAGTAGAATACACAAGGTTCTGCTCACATAAGTGTGGAAGCTATACTATCCCTTCAGAAGTGGTATCATAGCAAAACCGAGAAATACATAGCAAGAGAAGTTATTTGTAAACATGTATTTCAGATTAAAAGGGCCCAGGAAGTTAAAGATGCAAGAAAACAATAAACAATTAAGAATATTTTAACCTTAAATTGATCTCGTGTTATTTTATGAGCCCAGGGATCTAGGTTTCTTTAAATTAAATTCCATCTATTTATCACCTCCTCTATCTGTATCTTCTAATTCCAGAAGCAAAATGGTGACTATATCTCTTTTCTCAAAATTATCTTTGTTATCAGTGGTTATGGCTAGATGCTGTAGGGTTTTTTAAAAATTTATTTAAGCTTTCAGCTAACCAGCATTCCTGGCAGGCAGTTGAGAAAAAAGAAATATTCAGGTAGCCCAAAAGTCAAACTAGCCCAGAAAGATTTTTTTTCCCAGTTAATAAACAGGCCTCTCTGCATTTGCTCACTAGGACATGACTAAACCTTTGACAACAAAACATTTTTTCGAAGAGGTTATCCTTGCTAGGTCTTTTTTTCATGACTAAAATATGGCTTTCCTTGCTAAATACAGACTCTGGTGAAAAGGCTCTGGTACCTTACAGAAAAGTGAAGGGAAATCAGTTTTAACTTCATCTTGTTTTTTTCTGTTATCTCCAACTCTCAGCATCTTAGAGAAGTTGCACATTTTATGCAGTGTCTGGCCAGATGTATCTCTTCAATAATTTCCACTCCCTTTTTACTAAAGCACTCTTCCCATTGACAGAGGAGAAGCTGCTAAAAAGCTCCGTGAAATTTTACTGTCTTCAATAATGGCACCAGTCTGGCATGCCTTGAGAGAGAACTACTTTTTCTTTGGATGAAAACTACTATAGAATTACACCGAGGATAAATGTATTCCTACAAACTCAAATACTGACTTTAACAGGTCTGCTAAATGCAATCTAAGCTTGGAGCAATCTTTTATTTATTTTTTTATTTTATTTTCTTTTTAACATAAAAGAACATGTTCATTGCTTGAACGGAAATATTTGGGCACATCATTTGCTGAATGGGATCACCATCAATGATCTAGATTAGGGGATAGAGTACATCCCCAGTTAAGTTTGCAGGCGACACAATATTGGGCAGGAGTGCTGATCCTCTTGAGAGTAGAGAGGCTCTATAGAGGGATCTGGACAGGCTGGATCAATGGGCCAAGGCCAATGGTACGAGGTTCAACAAGGCCAAGTGCCAGATCCTGCACTTGTGTTGCAACAATCACATAGGCGTGTGTCACAACGTTACAGGCTTGGGAAAGTGTGGCTGCAAAGATGTCCAGTGGAAAAAGACCAGGGGACATTGGTTGACACCCAGCTAAATATGAGCCAACAGTGTGCTCAGATGATCAAGAAGGCCAATAACATCCCGGCTTATAGCAGAAATAGTTTGGCCAGCAGGACTAGAGAAGTGATTGCCCCCATGCTCAGCATTGGTGAGGCCACACCTCAAATACCGCATTCAGTTTTGGACTCCTCACTACAAAAAAGACATTGAGTTACTGTAGCATGTCTAATTCAGGACAACAAAGCCCGTGAAGGATCTAGAGTGCTTGTCTTTAGAAAAGAGGCTGAGGGAACTGACTACAACAAGGTTGTTCTATACAACTACCTGAAAGGAAGTTGTAGTGAGGTGGGGGTCAGGCTGTTCTCCCATGTGACAAGTGATAGGACAAGAGGAAATAGCTTCAATTTGAACCAGGAGAGGTTTAGGTTGGATATTAGGAAAAATTTCTTCACTGAAAGTGTTGTGAGGCTCCGGAACAGGCTGCCCAAGGAAGTGAGGGAGTCACCATCCCTGGAGGTATTTAAAAGGCATGTAGACATGGCTTTGGAGCATGGTTTAGTGGTGGACTTGGCAGTGTCAGTTAAACAGTTGGAATCAATGGTCTTAAAGGTCTTTTCCGACCGAAATGATTCTATGACTCTAGGATTCTATGATCACCTAGATAACAATAACACATACTACCTATGTCATCCAAAGAAAGATACTGCATTATTATATTGTTACAATTGCTAGAGGGAAATTGTCTTGTGAAGACCAAGGTCAGTGCTAAATCTTGTGTACAAGGTTGGGGAGCAGAAAAGAAGAGGTCACACCTGCAGGGAGGAGCAGATAGTACATGTGACCCTAAACTGACCAACAAGGTATTCCATTCCAATATCACAGAATGGTCAGGGTTGGAAGGGAGCTCTGCAGATCATTGTGGTGGTTTAATGAAGCCCCA
>VZZY01023740.1:17787-50675 GCA_013400335.1 Eurystomus gularis | reverse complement strand
TCTGCAAATTTACTGAGGGTGCATTCAATTCCCTCGTCCAGGTCATTGATGAAGATATTAAACAAGACTGGTCCCAAAACTGAGCCCTGAGGGAAACCGCTTGTGACCGGTCGCCAACTGGATTTTACTCTGTTCACCACCACCCTCTGGGCTTGGCCATCCAGCCAGTTTCTAACCAAGCGAAGAGTCCTCCTGTCTATGCCATGAGCTGCCAGCTTCTCCAGCAGAATGCTGTGGGAAACGGTGTCAAATGCTTTACTGAAGTCCAGGTAGACAACAGGCACCGCCTTGCCCTCATCCACTAGGCGGGTCACCTGATCATAAAAGGAGATCAGGCTGGTTAAACAGGACTTGCCCTTCATGAACCCATGTTGGCTGGGCCTGATCCCCCCATTGTCCTGCACTTGCCGTGTGATCATCCCCAAGATGAACTGTTCCATAACCTCTCCTGGGACTGAGGTCAGGCTGACAGGCCTGTAGTTCCCCAGATCATCTTTCCTGCCCTTCTTATAGATGGGTGTCACATTGGCAAGTCTAAAAAAAACCCGTGACTTCACAGTTACCCATTCCAACAGCAATGAACTTCTCTTCAATTAGTACAGACTGAATAGTGTCTCATAACCCTAGTAAAATTACAGAAAGAGCAGGCAGATACTCAGCTTCATTTTGAATCTCATCCTTTCTAGTTTTAAAGAAATACAAACAGCATGCCATTTATCATATCCTAAATGAAACAGCTGGAGAGCTGCTATAATTTTTCAGTGGACTGTGTGTTGCCATCTGCAAGGTTATTCAGAAATCCTTTAGTAAATGAACCACATATGTGTATGCTGCAACTCTGTTTCCCTGCAAAAGCACACGTTGTCCAAATGCTGTTTCCTAGTTGATCTGCCACTTATATATTTTACAAGTCATGGACAATTGTTAATTTCTGAAATAACTGATCACTATTACTATTGCATTCCTGCTGTGCAGTGTTTTATTTCTATTTTAGGATCAAATACATCACAGTTTGTACATTTTTTTGGTTGATTTTAGGGAACACACCACTTGGCCAGTTTGCAATTTAAACTCAGTCTGAGATTATATTTCTCTGTTAATTTTGTTATTTCAGCAATGTTTTCAGAAATTATTTCATTTTTCTTCTACATCTGCTTACAATCCCAGAAGCACTCGACATACCAGTGGCTTTAAAGATGGAAAATTATGCAGGATTTCCGATAAAATTCGAAGTTTACTTGTGAATTCAGTAGAATGCAATGTGTCTATGCAACAAATACTAAATTAGTATCAAACACAGGAAAATCACATTTTTTTTTTATTCCCCTTCTCCCCTAATAATTTTCTCATATTAGAGTGAGTTATTAAATGAACTTCTTTATCAGATATTTAGAAATATCTGATGAATTACCCCCAGGAAGGTAAGAGTTTTGGGTTTGTTGAGGCCTTTTAAATTTGTATGAGTCATAGTAAACATAATTTCCCCTCAGGTTTCTTATCTTCGTCTCTCTGTTCTGCATTTAATTCTGTTACTGGGTTAGATTGCCACCTTATTTTTATATTAGTGTCTTTTCTTCTTTCCACAGTGACAAGCATGTGAGAGATACAAAACAGAATAGCTGAGGCCTGAACAGCTATGTACAAGCATGTGAGGATTATTAGTTTTTTAACATTTTTCAAATCACAGATATCATAGATATCTGGAACACTGGAACAGGTTGCCCAGAGAGGTGGTGGAGGCCCCATCCCTGGAGACATTCAAGGCCAGGCTTGATGGGGTTCTGAGCAACCTGATCTAGTTAGAGATGTTCCTGCTGATTGCAAGGGAGTTGGACTAGATAACCTAAGAAGGTCTCTTCCACCCCAATGCAGTCCATGATTCTACGATCCTATGACAGAAATAATGAAGTTAATGCATCCTTGTTCTTATATGTTGCTAATAGAAATCTTACTTGTCCAGTATTAAGGTTGCCCTACATTTACCTAGAGATCAGTTAGGAGAACAAGAGAAAACCTAAACAGTAATTGAAAATAATTTTGATACCACACTCCTATATAGTCCTCTTTTACTAATTGATCTTGTAGACCTTTACAAGGAAGATTAAAATCAGTAACTAGTTGTAAGCACTTAGAAGAAAAAGAAGATGAGTAATAGTCTGCATGGACATGGTGCAAACAAGCTTTCTTGACTTGGTCTCACTTTAACTACAGGTTGATATGCCTTGTGGGTAGGAAACCCAGAACACCCAATAGCTATGGGGTTACTCTTTTTTCTTCCAGTATTCTCAGAAGCAAAGGAGGAAATAAATGTTTTCTAAGCAATGTCTTCTGTCTAAAGTGTAGATGAAATATTTTACATGTGTGGAGATTGGTCAAATTATATCAGGAAGTAAATGGTAATGGTTCATTGTCAAAATCCAGGAATGTACTAGGAGGTCCATGATTCTTACACAGGTTCAAAAAGTGAAAGAAAACTCCATAGCAGAGAATTCTATTGTGTGATATTGGGTAGTAAGACATCATCTCTTACTCAGGAAGTTCCTGAGCCACCAGTTGTTTGAATCTGAGAGTATCCTGGTGAAGTAGAATTGTAAACTTGCCCTCAATTTTGTTCTTTTTCCAGGAATCTGTTACTGTTATTCCAGGAAACTACAGGCTGGTCAGCCTTGCTTTAATGCCTGGGAAGGGGATGAAGCAGCTAATCCTGGAAAGCATTTCCAGGCACATTAAGGGAAAGAAAATCATCAGGAGTGGTCAGCATGAATACAGCAATGGAAAGTCATGCTTGATCAACTTGATCATGTTCTATGATGAAAGGACTGGCTTGCTATATGAGGGCAGAGTAGTAGTTATTGTCTACACGGACTGCAGTAAGGCCTTTGACATTGTCTTCCACAAGATTCCCACAGAGAACTGGATAAGCAGATTGTGAAGTAGATTGAAAACTGACTGAATGGGTTAGCCCAGAGGGTGGTATCAGTAGAACAAAGTCTAGCTGGGGACCAGTACAACCAGCATACACCAGGGATCAATACTATATCTGGTCTTGTTTGACATCTTCATTAATGACCTGGATGATGTGACAGAGCCTACCCTAAGCAAGTTGGCTGATGACATGAAACTAGGAGTGACTGATATGCTAAAGGGTTGTGCTGCCATCCAGAGGGATCTCGACAGGCTGGAGAAACAGGCTGCTGGGTATCTCAGGAAACTCAACAAGAAGTGTAAAGTCCTACATATGAGGAGGAACAATCCCTTGCACCAATATATACACCCAACTGGAAAGTAGTTTGTCAGAAAAAGACCTAGGGGTCCTGGTAAACACCAAGCTGAATATGAACCAGCAGTGTGCCCTTGCAGCAGTGAAGGCTACTGGTGTTCTGGGTAGCATTAGGCAAACTATCTCCAGTAGATTGAGGGATGTGATCCTTCCCCTCTGCCCAGCACTGGTGAGGCCACACCTGGAATGCTATGTCCAGTTCTCGGCTCCCAAGTACAAGAGAGACATGGACATACTGGAGAGAATCCAACATGTCACAAAAATGATTAAAGTAATAGATCATTTCTCATGTGAGGAAAGGGAGCTGGGACTGTTTAGCCTAGAGAACAGAAGCCTCAGAAGAAATCTTATCTACATAAGTACTTGAAATACTCAAATGCAGTGTGAAAAAAAGACAAGAGTCAAGGTCTTTTCAGTAGTGTCTAGTAACAGAACATCAACAAACACTTTTTAACTGTGAGGATGACCGAGCACTGACACAGGTTGACCAGAGAGGCTGGGAGTCTCCCTTCTTGGATATAGTACGAACCTGTCTGAATGTGGTCCTGGGCAGCCTACTCTAGGTGTCCTTGCTTGAGCAGGGGGTTGGAGCAGATGACCTCCAGATGTCCCACCCAACCTTAACCATTCTGTAGCTTAATTGAAGGTTAATGTTCTAATGTATCATCATAATGTCCTTACACTGAATTCTGCGTGGTATCTCCTCAGCCTGGTATGATTTAATAATTTAATTAATTACTTCACTGGTAGAATAGATCATATATATTTCATAACTTGGCAGATCTTATTTTGGGAAAGTCCTGGTGATTTGGTCTGAAAAACACAGAATGCTATTTGATAGAAATGCAATGTGTTGGAACAAAGTATAATGAGGTTATTGTGGATCACAAGCTAAACACACATGGAGAAGATCATGCTGTTACAAAAACCCCTCCTAATATCATACTGTGATCTATGAATAGAATAAGGTATGTGAAATAACTGGACAATGTGCTCAGGACTTGCAAGTTCTCAACTTGGTATTTTGTCTTATTTTAGTTACTATATGTCTAGAAATTTATGCACCAGTTGGAGATAATCTAGAAAAGAGTAGAAGTCAAGAAAATCCAAATAATTCCATATGCTGAATAAAATCCATCAGAACAGTAAAGTAATTGAGGGCTTCCTAATAACTTTCAAGAACACAAACCAAGAAGTTTCAGAAATTTAATTAGAACAAAAATTACTTGTGTTCTATAATGAGACAGCAGTATGTTGTAGAACTCAGTAATGTTACTTTAGTAACATTCAGAAATATTTACTTGGATTGTATGATCATTTTAAATTTTGCTTTTACAAATATACAAAAAATAACAATGAGCTGAAATTACTGGAAAGAAGGCCCAAAAGTCTGACAAGAAGAGAATAAGCATCTGGAAAGTGAAAGCACTGGATCCATGGCATAGAGCATATATTTTCTCTGCAGTTTAGACACAGCTGAAAACTTCTGCTTTGCAGTTACATATAACTGTTAGCCATATATGTATCCTAGAAAAGTTTAGCTTTTTATGTCAGTGTAAGGTATTGTCAATATTTAGTGTGCTGATGATTATATCAATATATGAAATCCAGTTTCCATTAAAAACATCCAAATCTGTGCTCCCCTGAAGCATATTTGACTTGAGTAGAGCTGCATTTATTTACATACATTTAATAAGAATGTAGCAAAAATTAAATGTATTTTTCTTAGTCTTTGGTGGTGTTGTGCTGGTTTGGCCACCATCATTTTATACTGCCATCAGTCGCCTGATCACACAGGCCAACGCTGAACTCAGCAACGTCCCCTCAGAAGTCTTCTTTCAGACAGTCCTGCCATAGGTTCCTGTAGGCCCAGCTCCTCCACTGCAGTACCAGCATCACCTGCTGGACACAACGGACAGAGATGGCTCCTCAGTGGCCCTTCATATGGAAGGGCACCACCAAAAGAGCTCAACAAGATACAACCACCCCCAACAGAAGCCACACTCAACAGGAAGTTACTCCAACTGATCAGCTCCTGGTTAATATAGCCTTAGCCTCACCCACCACCCCAACCATGACCACCTGGGTGAGGATGGAGCCACAGAGACACAGGTGGGCCAGGTTCTGCCTCTGGAACCTGAAGCCAATCGGAAAAATAAAACACTCTTCTAGGCTGTGACTTACTCACAGGTCAACTCCAACTCAGGGCCCACAACTCAGGCCCCAGCACTTCAGGTGGTTAAGCCTTGAAAGAATGAAAACATTTGGGATTTCAAGAACAGTTTGCAAAAGGCAAGAGTAAAATCTTTCATATGTTTTAATACACATATAATGTAAAAGGTCCACACTGTGTGTCAGATATTATAATAACTTTAATTAATATAATACAACATAACATAATACAATTTAATATAATATAATGTAATCTATACTCTACAATCTATCTAATACACCATGTTTGTAGAACTCAAATATTCATTTGTTATTCAATCATCCTCAAACTTTTGTGGAAAGATACAATAATAATCAATCAAAATATGACCAGTCAAACCATCAACATTCTAGTGTCCACAGAATAAAACTTTTATGCACATAATAGAGTCTTAGTTGGGTTTTGGAATATTTAAAGATGGAAAGCATTACTTTATATTCTGTATTTTTTTTCAGTAAACTCCTTGGGGAAATACTTAGATTTGCTTGTACTTGCTTCACTTATACCATTAATAACTTTAGTTTATGTGCCCCTTTTGATCACAGATCTAAGTCCTGTCAGGGCTGACTCATATTGCAGATGAACTGAGGATAAACAGCTTGCTATTCAGTTTTCGTAGGAGGGATTTGAAGTCATAGAGTCATAGAATGGTTTCGGGTGGAAGGCACCTTAAAGATTATCTAGTCCCAATCCCCCTGTCATGGGCAGGGACATCAAGTACTATTTACATTACCTTGACACTGATTCTGTGCCAGTCACTGTGAAAGTTGCACTTTTGCATAACTAATTCTGAAGCTTAGAAAACAGTAGACTCACCTTTATGTGATGGTGATACCAATGCATTTTTCTGGCTTGTTTATCATTTCTTCCTTTCTACTGTTCAGTCTTTCTCAGGAGTGTGCTTCCATCTCATCTCTGCTGTACTTCTTTTGGGGAGAAAACCAATCAACCCCACAAGTTTCTTAATTTCATTTCATGCTTATCTAGTTGCTAGAGGATCACTGTAAATTCAGAGATGGCTATTTGTCCTGAAAGCGTCTACCAGTATCTCTCCTTTGGATGCTGTGCAAAGTACTGCTCTTTAAGGTAGAGACTTTCAACTTCAGCACAGTAGCCTTTCAGTTATGAAGTCTGTAGATTCTGAGAATTTCTTCCCTATTGTGTGAGAATGAAGTCTCTCATTCTTATAGTTTTCTCTATTTTAGACAATAATATGAAAAATCATGTAATTATAGGGGTAGTATAGGAAAGAAATTTCATGGCTTGTATAGCAGAAAAAATGGAAAGATAAACACTGTGTTTCAGAGGCTTGATTTAGTCTGAAAAATTTGGAAATGAATCCTTGTATAGATGCCTCACATACAAGTAATTTTCCTGTCCTACTAAAGAAACTTCTCAGAAGTCTTTCAGAGTTTCTTTCTCATTTATATTCTGTTGCACCTCCTTATTTACAGTTCCATTATTTTAATTCACCTTTCAAGCAGCAGTTCAATTGCAAATATATATTCCAGATGCATCTTGTTGACCTTTCCAAGACTCATGGATAGTTGATGCTGTCAGTCAGTTATACTTTGATAATAAAGCCAGACAGTCAGTCATAGAAAATGATACCAGGACAGAGGATCTCAAACATCAGGCAGGGTTATGCAAAATCCTCCTAGAGAGTTTTGGGGTCTCACTGTTAGAAATGAGAATTTCAGTAGAGAAATCTTTCTTCTGTCAATATAAAATATAACAATCCAATCTGTTTTCATTTTTTTTAATAAGTGGTTTGTAGAAGCCTAGTTACAAATGACAGGTACAGTAATTAGTTCTGAAATACAAAATTTCTTTAGCCACCCACCTCTGTATCAGACGCACATCGACCCTTTGTAGTGCTCATATTCTTGGAAACACTGAACTAAAGAATATAATAGTTGGGGGTTTGTTTTTTTTTTCTTTCCCTAGCATGCCAACTTATGTTTGAACAACTGTTTGATACAGAATTCTCTTATGATGTCTAATTCTATCAAAATAAATTAAGAGGTTTCTGAGTTTGCGAAGACTATTCTTTAAGGAACTATACAAGATTTATTGAAACTTTGGTTGGAATGACAGCTCAACATCCACTTCGAAGTAAGCTCGTTGAATTAGCATTCCATCAGAGGATATTAGTTTCATGGTGCATAGAGAAATTATAGGCTGATATTTGCATATAGTCCACAAGGGTAACAAGGCATATAGAAAGAGGAGTAAGCAGCAGTAATAACCAAATTGATTTGTTTTTCTAATTAACTAGCAAATATATGGCGAGCTAAAATAATTTTTGTAAGTACTTCCAGTGAAAAATATGTCAACTTTTTACTGAATGATCTAAAATTGCCTTACTATACTATCCTTTCTCCCTTGCTCTAGGTTTTCTTAGGCTATTAATTTCCTGGTAAAAATGAAGAAAAAACCCACAACCAAAAATGCAACAAAAATCTCCAGGAGATACAGCAATATAAAGCTTTCAAAAAACTAAGATACTTCTTAAAATGACTTTCATTTATTTTTTTATAGAAGAGGAATGGAACTGAAATGTGTTTAATGTATTCCATAATGATTTCAAAGTCTTTAGGTGAGATTTGTCTCAGTATAGAGTTTAGATGTGTCTATCCAGGCTTTTCATGCAATTCTTACTTCATAGTCAATAAAATCTGGTTGATATAGTCAGTGGAGTCTAGGGCAAGTTTCACCTCATTGTAAGGCAAGTATTAAAATTGTTCAGAATAGCTTCTTCGGAAAAAAAGTATTTCTTTCTTTTTAATCACTGTTAAAAGACCTTATGTGACTAAACATATTTGGTGACATACATAAGATTTGTTTTCTAAGATGGGACTTGGAGATCTGTGTTTATCCCAGAAATTACTGCTGTTTGATTCCTTTTTTTGTGCCTCTATGTTCTTATTTGCAAATAAATATTTCCCATATTGATGATTATTAAACTCTCTAGAACAGAAGCATGCAAAGTTCCATAGAACAGATATTTCATGGTTTTCTGGCATTTTACTGATTAAAGTTGCATTTGGTTTTAAAAGAAAACATTATTAGATCTAAGATTATAAGATTAATATTAGATTACTGAAGTGATGAACAGGTTTATTTTCCTGTATAGAAGAAATAAAAATGTTTCTTTCTCTTCAAAAACTGATATTCACTCCTGTCCTACCTTTTTTTACCCTGTCTATGTCCTTATAGGTCATACTCACTCCAAAACATAAGGCTTTAATGGAAGCAATTTTATCTCAATGTGAGGAACATAGTTTAACACAAGGTTATCATAAACTGGTATTTGGTGTCTGTGGCAAGATTTTGGTAGGGTAGCAGGGTGGCTGCAGGGTGGCTTCTGAGAGACGCCATGTGCTGCCCTGTGCAGACACAGCTGGTTCCAGCTGGCTGCACAACAGACCCACTGCAGGACATAGCTGAGACTATCTGCCAAGTTAGTGGCATCTCTGGACCAACTAGAGGAGTTTATCGTGCTTCTGTGAAAACATATTCAAGAAAGACAAGAAAATGTCAAGAGAGGAATAAGAGGCCAGAGCAGTAGGCAGTGCTCCATGGTGGGGCAGGTTTACCTCCAAAGTTACTGTAGCACTTGGGTAACTCATGCTGGAGCACAGAAAACAAGTAAGGAGGAAGGAGCAAGAGAAGAAAAGAGTAAGGAGTAAGGAGCAGAAGAAGGAAGCAGCTTTACTATGACCTGAACCTTCTGCACTCACAGAAGGGACAGATTGTAGTCTATGATTACCCCTATTAAACAACTTACTAATACAGGAGAATTTTTTAGTGTATAAAGCTTGTCAGTTGATACAGGTCAAAGTTGTCTTAGTCTGGGAACCATTAAAAAGGATACACAGGTTTTGAATTGATCCTAATTGATAGTAGGATCAGTCTCTCCATTCCCAGGAGCAGCTTCACAATATATTTGAAGACATCATCTCTGAGCCAGTTTCCATTTAAAAAAATGTTTGGAAAATGAATGACCTACATTATGAACTTGTCAAATTTAGGATTTTTATGGAAAAATGAAATAGCTGTTGATGCTTACATTTTGAGAATGTGCAACGTGACAAGAAAACCTAATAAATTTTTAGTATTCTTAGAATACGTCAGACATATGCAATAGCTTTGTTATGGCGTGAAGACCTTCCAGTTCTCATTTCTACTTCTTCTTTACATGGTCCCATTTCTCAAGCTTGTCTAGGTCCCTCTGGATGTCCCTCTGTCATGTCAACTGCACCACTCAGCTTGCTGTCATATGCAAACTTGCTGAGGGTGCGCTCAATGCCACTGTCTATATTATTGATGAAGATATTAAACAGCACTAGTCCCAGTATGGACCTCTGAGGGACGTCACTTTTCACCCATCTCCATCTGGACATTGATCCATTGACCACTACCCTCTGGACGTGACCATCCAGCCAATTCATTGATCAGAGACCAGGATGTTGTCAAAGGCCTTGCAGAAGTCCAGATAGATGACATCCATTGCTCTTCCCTTGTCCACTAATGTAGGCACTCCATTGTAGAAGGCCACTAGGTTGGTTAGGGAGGACTTGCCCTTAGTAAAGCCATGCTGGCTGTCTTGAATCACCTCCCTGTTGTCCATGTGCCTTATCAGAGCTTCTAAGAGGATATGTTCCATGATCTTCCTGGGTACAGTGGTGAGGCTGACAGGTCAGTAGTTCCTGGGGTCCTCCTTTCTGTCCTGTTTAAAAATGGGTGTAATGTTTCTCTTCTTCCAGTCACCAGGGACTTAACCTGACTGCCATGAACTCTCAAAAGTCATGGAGAGTGGTCTGGCAACTACATCAGCTAATTCCCCCAGGACTCTGTGAAGCATCTCATCAGGTTCCATAGACTTGTGTTTGTGCAGGTTCTTCAGACTGTCAAAAACTCTGTTTTCACTTACAGTGGGAGGGACTTTGTCCTCCTGCTCCCCATCTGGTGGTCCTTCAACCTGGGAGGTGTGAGGAGGGAGGTTGCCAGTGAAGAGTGAGGCAAAAAAGTTGCTGAGAACCTCAGTCTCCTCCTTGTCTGTTGTTACTAGTTTGTCATTCTTGCTTATTGTGGGGGGTATGCTTTCTTTAACCTTCCTTTTTTGGTTGACATACCCGTAGAAGCCCTTGTTATTCTTCACATCCCTTGCCAAGTTCTCTCTTCACACTCTATCCAGTTCTTAACATAGAGTCCAACACCTCTGCCTCTCTGTCCTCTTTTGTCCCTTCTGAATGGCTTGTAGCCATGGATAGCCACACTCCAGTCATAGGATTTGTCCTACCAGGTTTCAGTAAGGTCACTATGTCATAGCTTTCCAGTAGCACAGTAGCTTCCAGTTCCTCCTGTTTTGTTGCCCATGCTGTGTGCATTCGTGTAGAGGCACTTCAGCTGGGCTGTTGGCCATGTCACCTTCTTAGCAGAACAATCCTTAACTCTCTTATTGTGTTTCACAGATGTTTCCCTGTTGGCTCCTACTACCTCGGGAGCCACTGATTCATCTCCATAACACTCTTTGACTGTGCTGAGGTGTCCCAAGCATGCCTCAGGGTAACAGGTTGAAGGCCCTTACTAACAACTAGTCCCTGTAACCCTGGTGTGTCATCCCATACCTTTTCACAGGCAAGCCTGATATTATTATCTCCCTCCCCCTTCACATCTAGTTTAAGATACTTGTAACTTTTGTAGACAGTTTGGATAAAGTTGTTCGGTCTTGGGTCAGAATTGCTGTCTATATTGCTGAGCAAATGTGCACCTGCTTTTCCAGTCATCCAGACTGAAACACATTGTAGTTATTTTTCTGTATCTCAAACAAAACCTAAGCATATAGAGACACAATGCATACCAAAGTGTATTTCTGGAATGCATCCAGGATACTTCCAGACCGTATACTTATAGTCCCAAGGTTGTAGAGCACACCTGCCCTGTGGTGTTGATGTGGACACTATTTATTCATTTAAAACAGTTTGGATCATGTTAGTTTTTCTCCCATTTAATTTTTATTCTTGAATATTTTTATCAAGAATTTCTGAAGCAGTGGGTAATGGAAAACATTGCCTGATTGCCTTTTCAGTGCTAAATACTTTAATGATACTTTCCTTCTACCATCTTTCCTCTTGGATCAGGCAACAAATAAGAGACTGCAGACCCCTGAAGCACCAAGAAAACAAAGAAATCTCTAAAAAAGATTTTTAAATAAAAGAAAGTTAAAATAGGAAGAACATTGAAAATGCCTCAGGGAAAAAACCCCAAAACTAAAAGCCCTCATTACATCATACTTACTATGCTTGTACATGGAGTGGAGCAATGCTTTCCATGTATTCATATTCTGTGATCCACTAATAGATACTACTAAAGTTGGTAAAATATATTTCAGTTGTACTCAACTAACATTATAATTATGTCTCAATCTTTTTTTTTTTCTTTTGATGACTCGCTTCATTAAAAAGAAAAATGGAGGAAAATAATGATTTTGAGGTTGTTTATATTTGTTTGCACTGCTGGTTTGCATGTCATGAAATTTGTAGATAAGATTTATGTGAAGGAAGTTTTAAATTTGTCTCTGTATTACACAGTAACCATGCCAGTGAAAATCAAGAAGGGATAAGAGAGCAGTTAATGTGACCGAAGCTAGACAGGTTCCAAGGTACAGGAAAAGCAAGAACCCAGTAAGCAGAAGAACTAGAGCAAAAAGTTAAATTTTGAGTGGATCACAAATTGTTCCCAAGTGCACGACTGAGATCTGGCATTGTAACTTAAATATCAGCATTGGTCTGTTTAGACCAATAGACATATTAAAGGCAGCTGGCAAAGGCATAACGTGCCAGCTTTAATAGTGGCACAGAAACAGTGGCAATGAACTAGGAAAATGACTTTAGATGATCACCAATAATTTTAATTGATGAAGAAAACTCATCCAGTGGAAAAACCTAATTGGCAAACTAGTGAGTAAAAGTGATTTAATGTGTTCTATGGATCAGAAAATAAGACCTGGCATGGAGTATTGGCTATTAGTGCAGCTGTTGTGAAGATGATCTGCATTGGAAAATTGAACTGAAAAAAAGACAACACTCAGCAGAAGCTTTGGGAAAAAATGCTGGCATTTGGCAGTTCTTTCTGAAAAAAGTTTAGGATTTTTGTTCTCCTGAAGTTACAACTAATCACATAGCAAATCATTATAAAGGCACTGTAAGAGTCAATAAGAACATACAGTGATTTGTGACAATTCAAAATATTAAGTGAACAACAATACCAAAAAGGTAAGACCCATGCTGCCTGATACTCAATAAAGACATCTATGTTCTCCTGTTGTTTTAAGAGACTAACCAGATGAAATTACTGAAAAAGAGTAATCATACAGATGAATGAATATAGATGAAAATGAACTTTTTCGTTTATTTTATAGAAATCAATGTCTAGCTGAAAAAAAAGTCCATGCCACAAAGTACCTGTGTATAGGCTAGACCCGTAAGACCCTGGAGTCACTGAGAGGAGAAGCTAAAGCAGCACTGTGAGATGTGACTGAAGGTGTGACCTTCCAGCGAGATGCAAAAATCAGATATCTGAAGCTAAGCCCTCTTTCTTCTTTGCATGGAAGAGTATGAAGCATATAGTGGATGTCTAGCTCAAAGTTAGATGCCTGACTTTTATGTTAATAAAGCTAAGTGAGATGAATCTCATGTTCTATGTTAAATTTTTGTATGGCTAAAGATATCCAGATATTTTTCATTGTTTTACAGCTTTTAGGGAGGCTGGTGAATTCATTGGGAACATTTGAGTAGTATTTTATTAGTGAAATGTGGCCTTATATCTTCTTTTCCCTTTTGTGAGGTAAACCCTGATCATGATCAATTAAAACATTAGACTACCCAAGACAGATCACAAACTACGAACTATCATCAGATAAATGGAACGTAATATTTTGTTGCTATGAGCTACCTATCTGCTAACAAATCTGGAGGTAGCATAAAAAGAAACTTAATGTCTTTCAGCTATGAAGATCACTTTATATTTTACGACTGAATTGAGAAATCAGATACACTATTTTGAGTAAAACTAGCCATGCTTAGCTGGCAACTAAAACAATAAACTTAGACCATGCATGTATGCAGAATTTCACCACACTGTCTGAGGTGTCAAACTGTACACTGGGCAGAGCACTTGGATGAAAGGGAAATAGATGGCTAACGGCTAGTTTGGCATTTTTGCTAAGACTTAGAGAGCCCAGAACAAGAATCAGTTTATAAATGCCAAAATCACAGTATAAGTACAAATGTATGAGTTGAAGTCAAATATTTTTACTCTTACTGCTATGTGCTGTAAACCTTTCCCCCAGCTAGGACTGATGAATAAATATAGTGTTTAATGAGACATACTATTCTAAAGAATTATCTAATGTATTTTGTGCAAAAGGAAGTAGTTAAGGGCTGCATATTTTGAAACAGCTTACTGAATTTCGATTCAGACATTCTAATATCTAACTGGGCTGCCGAATCTGTCTCTTGACTTTCACTACTTCATAGTTCCTCAGAGTGATATATCTGATTGGTGATAAAAGCCAATTTCTGCCATCTTATATAAAATAACATCTTGTTTGAAGTCTAGTCCCACTGAAATCAGAAAGACATCCTGTGGGAAAAGTGGCTACCAATGGTGAATAAAGCTGGCAGGAGCTAACTCAGTGTCTTTTTATTTGTTTGTAACATCTGGTTGGAGAGGGTATAGCCATTTACTACGGTTTTCATATTCATCTCATCTGCTGTAGTTGTGGTTGGCTATCAGGTAAGACAAGTCACTGTTTGGCTTTAAAATCCTCTGCTAAAGCTGGCTTGATTTGATTTAATCTTGATTTATTTGAAAGATCATTGATTTTTCTTTATTGTAGACTTTTGTTTTGTTTCCAAACTCTGCAGTGCTTTGAACTGGGGTTGCTGTTAAAAAGCCCTTTTGTAAAATAAAGTTGCGGTAAAAAAAAAAAGAAAAAATTGCATGGAGCTTACCCAGAGACTTCACAACATGACATTTTCTCTGTAAAAGTACTGTGTGAGAAGTAAACAGCAATACAAGAAGAAAAATGTCCTTTTAAAAAGCACAGGCCTGCTACACAAGATAAGCAGAGGGGGTAATGAATGTTATAAACCCTGAAAATTACTGCTTATTTTAGAAAAGTTTATATATCAGAAAGGAAAAAAAGTAGAGTAAAAGAAGAGAGTAATTTTTGTACACAAAACTTAAGTTCTTCCCCCAATTAAAAGGAAAACTAACTCCAATTTTATCACTTAACTTGTGTTCCTTTAAAAGAAGAAACACTCTGGTATGGCTGTTCGGGCTACCAAGTGTCAATGTATTGTCAGTTCATGTGGGTAGTACTTTGGTACATTGCAGATTTGTTGGGATTGCCAGCTAATCAGTAGGTGATACTGACTTAATAGGTTTTATTTAGATTACCGGAATTCATTCTGTAAAAAGCAGGAATAATAGTAGAAATTCAACTGGAGCAAAAATATAGCTGTGAATGCCCAGAAGCAGTAGTTTATAGGACAAGAATGTTTGTCCAACTGCCAAGGCTTTTCAGTGGTGGGGGCACTTGACTGCTAAGGATTGGAAAGCAATCCCGGACCCATTTCAAAAACCAATGAATCAAATTTTCCAGTCTTTCATCAAAGAAACCTCCTTAGGCCTCTTCCAGAGTGTCGCGGTCGGGCGCGCAGAAGTCCGACCACCTCCCAAAGGGAGAAGGGTTGAGGGTAAATTGGGATATCTCCCCACCAGGCTCGCAAACAGACACGGAGACCGAAAGAGTATCTAACAAGTTTATTACTAAATATATTTTAATAAAACCTTATTTACTCTACGGAAATATTACGGTATTAAAGAACATCACGCCCACCTATTCACTCCCCCTCTCACCCATGGAGAGATAAGGGCAAATAAGGACTTAATTATGTCAAAATACGACCTGTATGTGTGGATGGTGCGTGTGTGTGTCCTTTCGGCGTTTGGCGATGGTCTCCGTGGAACGGCGATGATGCTCGACCGGCAGACCTGGATTGTTTTGATGACGTCAGCAGCTTCTAGCTTTTTTTTTTCTGGATTCTTTCAGTTTTGGCTTGCGGCGGCTCACGGCGGTGGCAGCGATTGCGCAACTCACAGCCGGCGGCGGCTCACGGCTTCTTTCTCTCCCCCAGATTCCTAGAGCAGTGGGAGTCAGCAGTTCTGTCCGGTGGCTCTCCGTGGCGGCTGCTCCCTTCTTTCTGACTGCTTAGTTTCTTCAGGGGGCTACGCTGACAGCTCAGTTCAATTTCCCCCTCTCTGGCTGCTTAGCTTCTTCAGGGGGCTGCGCTGACAGCTCAGCTCAGTTTCCCCCCCCTCCTCCTCGCTCCTCTCCGGCAGCGGTGGAGGGGGGGGGGGGGGCGCTCAGCAGGAGCGATGTGCTCCCTTTGTGCAGTGAGGTGGAAAAGAGAGCGATTGTTTACTTTTTCAATATTTATGGCTGGCATTATCACGCTTCCGGTTTCCTGGAGGATTTATGCAGAATAGATTTATGGGAAATTGAGTTTTTTGCTCACTGTTTTAATAAGGCAGAAAAATCATGTGGTCGGTTCACCACACAGAGTTTTTCCAGTCAATGATTGGAATTTGACCTCATAGACTTATGTACTGGTTAAGTCAATCAGTTGCTTTGCTTTGTTTTAATTTTGTTTTTCATTAAATAAGCTACTCTGTTTTCATGAGACCAGATTAATGCTGAACAGTGATCCTACAAGATGTATCCAGTCTCTGTACAGATGTGTATATAATTTCAAAGGCTCACAAACTGAATATCTCTGATTTTTTAGGTAGAGACAAAAGAAATTATGCAGCTGCACTTTCATCTCCAAAGATAGCCTGTAAATGCAATTAGTAGATGCATTGTAAAAACCAAGATTTTGTAAACCTTGAATTTTTCACTCAAAAGTGATCTCTTCTAAAAGGTTTTCCTGGTTTTCTCCCTGCTTGTTCTTGATTTCTCCCTGCCATCAGAGAGAGAGGCTGCTGCTCTCCACCCTCAGTATAGAAAAGGAGCGACGCTATGTCTCTCCTCATCTTTGAAGACAACCTCACCTTTGATTAGGTACTAAAATATCTGAAATAAGTTGGAAGTGCCAGTTCTTCTCTGTTGTACTATTCAGGTTATAAACAGTTAGGTTAGATGTTTAACCTTAAGGAAGTTAAAATTCTGTCAGATGAAGCCTATTAAGCAAATATGTGTCAAAGAGTAAGCATTATGAAACTCTACTTGTATTTTACGTTTCATTTGAAAGACAAGGTTTTTAAGAGGTTTTTATTTTTAATTTTTCAGTGCCTGAACATTCTTCTCAGGCAGATAACTGTGATTAAGATAAAATAAAGTACATGGACACCTAGACTGAGATAAAATAATGCACACTGACCTGTGCTGCACCTAAGGCAGAAGTGTTGGACGTGACTGAAAACTAATATTCTTCCACAAAAAAGAAGGATAAAATAAGCAAATGAACCAACAGCAGGGCTGATTAACAAGACATATGATAGGCAGCTGTGGGACTTAAAGGTCATCCCTAAACATGAAGCACATTTACCCTTTTAGCTACAGTGCTGAGGCCTTGTTCAGGCAACAAACCCTTGAGATTTCACGGTTACCTGTCTATGTTGAGTTACATTGTTAATTTGAATGCCTAGTGATTATGCTGTGTTATGATATCTATTGAAAGGTCAATGAATTCAGGAAATTACTTTCTTATTGCCTATATGGCAGCTTTTCTATGATTTTCAACAAAAATCGGATAGTTGATTACTTTCCATATTACATAAGACAACAATCAGGGAATATAATAACATTCACAGAACAATATGAAGTTCCTACTATGAGTTTTAAAAACATAAGATTAATGAATTAAAAAATTCAAATCAAGGCTCCCCTGTAGAAAACCTTAGTTCTATTTCATATACTGAATATAATGCAAATACAAAAAATACAATATAAAATTTATAATATAAATATAACATAAATGTAATATAAATACAATATAAAATGCTACATGGTTCATACGTTTTTTAACCTCTGCATTTTAAAAAGTATAAGAGGGTTAAATATGTATGCAAACAGATACAGAGATTAAAACAATATTTACAAGTATTTGGTTTAACTGTTTGCAAGATGCTTTTATTTGCAAACTGTAAATATTTACAGGAACAAGTTTTTGCTTGTAAAGATGCTTGGTGGAATATGATTTTCTTTGTCAATACTTACTCATATGAGAAGAAAGATGTTCACATATGGACATACATATTTATTATTTGCTGTTTGATATTCTTTACTGTTCTCTTTACAGTCAACTATACCAGGATCAGAAACAACACTGTGTGATGGTGATGACTAATGACGTACAGCAAATTTTTAGTAGTTATGGGAAACAACCTGCTGGCTGCAATTATTCACATTTATTGTCTATCAAACAAGTAAAAATATCAAATATATAGATATCTAAATAATGAAAAGATATATTAGTAATCAATGGCAAAACCTTATTTTTCCCCTATGATTTATTAATTTCAAGGAGTTTTTTGCAAAATAATTCTTTTCTTTATTATAAAGCTTTGCTGATTTGGTGTTTTTAGACCACTAGCTTTGGCAATAGGATGAAGAACCGTGAAACTGTGAGTTCAAATCATGTATTTTATGCAGGTTTAGTGGGAATTAATTTTATATAGTGTTGCGGTAGGAGCGCAGATGTCCGAAATTCTTAATTCAGAAATTCTTCCACAAAAAAGAAATTCTTAATATGTGGGTCAGTTCACCACATATAGAAAGTGAACAATCTGTGATTTACTATTCTAGTTCACTTTTGGAGATTAAAACTTATTGGCATGTGTCCACTCTTATGTTATGGTTCTTTTCTTAGAATTCCCATATCTTTCAAGATCAGATCTAACTAAGCATATAAAGTATGTCCTTATTTAAACATGAATAATCATGTTTAAATAATTACTGATCATCTCTTTGCCTGATGGAGTTGTGAACTCTTTAGCTTTAGCTTTCATTTTGGCTGTGGGTTGGGTTGGTTTTTTTTTCCCTGCCCCTAGGAATATAATATTAAAGTTTTCACAGTTTTCCATATGATATTAAGTTTGTGATTCTGCTTTTTGACCACTGTTTTCAGTATATAGACCTGCATAATATTTTCTTCTGCTATTGGTTCTTTATTATCTGGATGTTATTGCACAGAAATGAAGCTAATAAGGCCCTTTTTTGCAGTCTTTTTTCTTGTGTTTTTGTTCTCTATGAAACATACATTTATCAGAAAGTGAGGAGAAGTATAAAAAGAAATGCCAAACAAACATACTCTGAAAACAAGGAAGCATTAAAAAATAAATTGTGTGAAATTATGACCAAACCGAATTAAATCTTTTCATTGATTTAGTTTGTCTCAGATGTGAGACTTTTGTTTTCTTTTATCTGATCCACTTATTTACTGAAATATTATTTGAGTTGAAATTATTCAAATCTGCAATGTTTCAGACACCCTTCAAAGGTGAAGGTATATGACAAGGCTGGCTGTGTCATCCAATGTATTTCACCTTCTAGTCTTCAAAATCCAATAGCAAAGCCAGGAAGAACTGAAGAGTGGAACACTCAAGAAAATACTGATTTTAAAATATTTTGTCAACAAACAGATCTTGAAAATTGAAATGTGAAACGAACCTCTTGATAGTAAGATGAGACATGAATGAGGCTTATATGTAATAGAGTAAGTGAACACTCCAACACAAAGATCGGCTTCTGAGTATTTCTGTCTCATTACAGCTCTCAGTGTAGACTTCAATGTCTCAGTAGTCTAATAAAGTCCTTTGAGGAGTAAAGAGGATTTTGCAGAGGGGATGTACACATATGCTACCAGCATATATCCAAGAGCTAATGTAAGTCATACACTTCTAGATAAAAATATAACACCAGAAGTGCTAGCAATTCTGACTGCTAACTTTTCTAAACATTAAACATTTCTAAACTAATTTTATCTGGTTTGTTAGTAATAATCAGTATTCATTATAATAATCCACTAAAAATACCCATCACTTGCAAGAGTGAAATATTTGTGGCATATGTTTACAAAGTCAAAATCAATTTGGTTTGCAGTGGTAATTCATTTCAGTTGAAATTTATGCCAGATAAGCTACCTGTTGAAGAGTGCAATTTGAATTGCAAACAAATGCTGCAACAGCACAACTTTTATAGTTTTCCATAAAAGAAATTGCTGGTACCCAATACGTTCTTTTCTCCATCCATTGAAGGGCACCAGACCTCTGCATTGTCAACACCAAACATAAGTATAAAAGGAATCAATGGTATAGCTGTACTATACGCATCCTTCATTTTCAAAGGGTCAGTCAGAAGTTTTAAAAAAATTTGGAAGAAGGAGGAAAGGTTCAAACACAGCTATTACTGTACCTAGCAGCTAAGATGTGCTTTTAGTTGTGATTCTTTTGCAAAATGAAAGGATGTGGCAGTTTTAAGAATAAATATTTATTGTGTACTTGTCTATTAATGTGACTAATGAAGCAAGAATACTGAATTCTGTGGTTGTATAGGTAGAGAACATAGAAGCAAAGTGTTTCTCTAAACTTTCCTAGTATTGGCTGGATGTTTTGGGTGACCTTGCAGCTAAAATAATTCTACTCATTTCCAATACATGGTGATTATGAGATACAGAAATCTCATTTTTTTCTTATCTGGACAATACAAATTCTCCATCAGCTATTCTTAAGAAGGTAAAAAAACAAGCAGAGAGATTCCTGTCTGCTTCTGAGAAATTATGATAACCAGATATACATAAATATATTTGACCTTCACTAAGCCTCATCAAACATTGACTGTCCATCAGCCTTCTCTGAGCCTTGTTTTCACTACTGCTTTTATGGAGTACCTATGTTTTCTGCAGACAGAATTTTTCACCCTCAGACCAATCAACCATATAATGACTTGTGTCTTCAGAGGTCTTGGCATCCGGAACATTTGAGGTAGTAGAATGTGACAAAATAAAAGTACTAGATATTTCTTAAAAGACAAGATTATGCTGCTTTTTGTCTAGAATATGGAACAGTCCGGCTTTAGTAACATAGAATTGTGTAAAATTAAACTGTTCTCTCATGCAATGTTTTGTAATATCTTGTAAATTTGTCATAATGGCATTTAAATTTATAAATAGGTCTTGAGCTGACATTTATTTTATCACAAATCATGTCCATGTATCCCCTGAGCCTGAACACACAGGTTTAGTTATAGCTCTTTGTGTCTGGAAACCTTCATGATTATTGTTAGAATAGTGCCCTGCCCCTGGGTTCTTATGAAAAGGTTAAGCACTTCAGTAAAAGTTGTACCCTCAGTCTTGACTTCCAGATGTAACCATTTTATTGAAACTAAGGAACTTAATTTTTATCTTTTTTTTTTTTTCTTTTTAACTGCTGCTTTGCATTTTTATTTGGTGATTAAATATTGAAATGAGTTAATGGATTTCACTTTGATAAATTTTCTCATTAGAAGTATATGCTTCATCATCTGGCATAGTCAAAAAGTGATAGTAAACAATACGGATACTCAAATGTACTTGCATTGAAATCCAAGTTTTAGAAAATATCTATTCTTCCATAGGCAATATTGCAGAGACAAAGCAAAAATGTGTAAGAAAAAAAATACATTCTGAAGATAGAGGAATCACTCCTGAACCCTGGCATTTCTTTCACAATCATTCATAATATCTTATGATCTGAAACTGTGAAAACCCTAATATTTCTTGTAAAGTCATGTCACAGGTGAAAAAACAGCTTCAAATGTGAATGTTAACATCGCAGATAATTAGGTGCATTCGTGTCTGAAAATTTTGATAAAACTTGGACTGAACAAAAGTGGCATGTCCTGAATGCTCCAGTTACAGGATTGATCATGTAGTGTGCTTCTGCACACTGAGTATTTAGATTTAGGAAGAAGTGGTCTCCGAAAGAAGGTGAAGATCTTGGTTGTAGGAAAGATCTAGGAAGTGGAGGAAGATGAGAGAGCTATGTGGAGACAAATGCTGGAGGATGGCCTGGTGACTATGAGCAGCAGCACGGCAAGAACCAACATGACTTTCTGCTGAAACTTCCCAGACCAGCACTGACCTCCCTGTAGGAAAGGGCTGCCAAGACCTATTAAACATATCACTGGAAGGGAGTGAGTGGGTGAAAGCTCTAACCTGCTTGGTTCTTAAGTAAACCCCAGGATCTATATCCACTGTGGGTTGCCACGCAGTCTGTCCTCAACCATGACAGATCCTTCGAGTGTAACTCATCTTACCTTACTCGACATCTACCTTGTAGTTATTTCCAATGGGTAAGACTGCTGTGCTCAGATTTCCCGCTTTCTCCCTATTGATGATTCAAAATAACAGGTTCAGATACGTCTGATGGAAGACAGACCAGTTATACCCTTGGTGATATCATTGTTCATTCAAATACATGAAATTGATTGAGCTTTCTAGCATTGCAAATGTTCACAGTCAGAAAGGCAAGGCATATATCCCTTGCTGAAATTTATTGACTTTCAGCTGGAAAGAAAATTAAGAACTTTTCAGGCAATGCAGATAAGAATTTTCTGAAAAATCAGTACCTATTAGAAATGTGGAATAAGATTATTGTAATTTGAAATATGCTCATATATAATGCCTGGAGTCCTGGTAGACAACAAATTAACCATGATCCAACAATGTATGCAGAATAACAGTTTACTCATTCAGAGCTTTCTCTGAAGCTCAGAAACAAACTGCTGCATGAAGAATCAATTCTTGTTTGTAAGAGGGGGAGAAATTAGGCTTCTTGGATCTGGTTCAAAAATGGTCTTGAAATGAATAGTAATTTTCCCATTTATTTTGTTGGATTAACATTAGATTCTTAAGCAGGGTAGACTCTTAAGCAGGGCAGATTTTAATTCAATGTCCTGTTTGGTTCAGGAAGTATATTTATAACATAGAATTTAAATGGGAATTCAAACTTGGTTTAGGGTTGTAATGTTTGGCTCTCATAGCTCACATCATTAATACTTCTTTCTTGTTTCATTCCAGTCAATTATGTAGGTTAGCTAACATCAAAATTCCTCACTACTAGAATACTCTTGGAAAACTCAAAGAGAAAAAAATGGTAACATGTTGACAAGATATGGTGCTGTTCATTCAGTAAGTGGCACGCAAATCTTTGGGTGAGCACTAAGCTAGAGATCAGGTTTTTGAAAGGAAAAGCATACATAATATGACATTTCTTTGGGGGTTTTTGCTGTTTATTGCAATGAAACAAGACTGTTAATATCCTAAATGCATAAAGAAGCATGAATTAAAGGCTTGATACTAATTATATATGAGATGCTCCAGAGGACTATCCCTTAAATACTGAATAAGTGAGGGTAAATCACACGTAGTGTTGCTTTACTCTAATTCTTGCAGTAACCCCTGTCCTGGTTTCGGCTGGGATATAGTTAACTTTCTTTCTGGTAGCTGATTCAGTGCTGTGTTTTGGATTTAGTGTGACAGTAATGTTGATAACACAGTGATGTTTTAGTTGTTGCTAAGTAGTGCTTTTCCTAAGTTACAGATTTTTCAGTTTCGCATGCTCTGCCAGCGAGGAGGTGCACAAGAAGTTGGGAGGGACCATGACCAGGACAGCTGACCTGAACTAGCCAAAGTGATATTCCATACCATATGATGTCATGCTCAGTGTATAAGCTGGGGCAGCTGGCTGGGAGGGGCAGATTGTTGCTTGGGCATTGGTCAGTGGGCAGTGAGCAATTGCACCGCGCATCACTTATCTTTTCTTGGGGTTTATTTATCTCTCTGTTCGTCATATTTATTTCCATTACAATTACTATTATATTATTATTATTGTTCTTGTTGTTACTATTATATTAAATTATATTAGTTATTTTAGTTATGAAACTGTTCTTAACTCGACCCACAAATTACTTTTTTTTTTTTTTGCCAGGTTCTTCTCCCCATCCCTTTGGGTGTGGGGAGAAGGAATGAGTGAGTGCCTGCATGGTGCTTAGTTGCTGGCTGGGGTTAAACCATGACAATTCCACTTGTCCAGTTGTGCTCAGAGTCTAGAATAAGGCCCCTATGATTTTATCACAGACCCAGTTATGTTCTGAAGGAACAAAGACACCAAGTTAAATATGATCCAAAAAAAGTTGTCTGTCTTTCTCTGAGACAAATCTGGTCCCTATTGCCTTACTTATGGTGACACAGTACACTATGAAAGTCCCTACACCCTACCTCAAGTAGAGTGCTATTCAATGTAATTTGATATGGTTCAATGCCATATTTCTGTGAAGTCATACATATAATATGCATATAGACATATAGTGTGCACCTACTTCTTACACTCATACTATGATTATTTTGGCACAGTGTTTAGCACCTTCATGTTTAGAAATAGAAAAAAAAAACTTTTTTTTTTTTTATAATGTGGTATATTTTGGGGATCAGTCACAACTACAAGTATTTGGTTTGTTCTTTCTTCATCTATGGATGAAAGGGTCTCCAGGACATCATAAATTTTATAAAAGGCAATCAGAGACTTAAATTACCATTTTTTTAAGCTGAAAGGTACATATGACACCATGCAGCTTTATAACTGAAAACTGCACATGTTAAGGATTAATACTGGCATAGTAATATTTCCATTTACTGAATGTGTGTGACCAGCTCCATGTTATTTTGACAAAAGGTATCTGGTGCATCTGGATTATCTAGATGACACATTTTAAATTTGGAGTACAGCACAAAGATTTTTCTTAAATGAGTCTAAGGTATTTATTTCTTGTTTTTGAACAACTAGATCTGTCATACATCAGTTCCATTAGCTTGCAGAACCTTTGAAACAGATCACAAGTACTTTTGACATAGCTTCATATTATCATTATTATAAAGAGGAACTCCTTTCTAAAGCTGATAAGACAAATACGCCATCCTTCCTGTGTTCCAGTGTGATCCTTACAACTTATCTGCATGTCAAGAGTCCTGCCTTGCTGCTAGTGGACACTGAAAGAGTTCACTTTTTCCTGAACTCTAGTTTTCTTATTAGTTGCTGCAGGTACTGTAGAGGCCCAATATGGCCCTTTGGATACAGTGGAGCAATTTGCAAGGAAACATCAAGTTTGTTTGACAAGTCCTGCCATATTTATAGAGATGGAACAGGTTACATATAATATTATTCATAATATTAAGCTTATATTATGCTTAACATATTATGCTTACTTATTGAAAAATTAAAGAAAAAAGAAGTAGAAATAGATTGTTTCTTATTCTCTAAGCTAGAGGTTGCCTCTACTAACATTAAATAAAAGTTGTCTTACTGTGCTAAGATAGCTGTTGACTACTCTAATTCTCTACCATCATCCTAGAAAAGAGGAGGAATACATTGAAAATTTATGACTGCTTTCATGTTCCTTAAGTTTTCCTACTACCTGATTACAAAGGATTCTTTCCTGTTTCTTGCAACTGATTTCTGGGGAACCGCTCAGTATAGTGTGAAGCATCCCTCCTACTTTCTCTTTTCATGATCATACAGTATGCCTATATACTATGCTTGATTCTTTTCTAATTTGAGACAGTTTTCCTCTGTTATTTTGGAAGACTACATACTCTATAAGGGGAAGTATTAAATTTGTATTCTTGTTTCTAGGATTATTGCTATGCTTTTCCTGTAAGTATGATGAAGTCAGCTTCCAGAGATTTTGAAACTAAGAATAGAATCTTTAACTTGAATAACATACCCATGACCTCGTTGTATGCCAGTGGTGACCTTCATGGAAGATCCATCAGGGAAATATATTACAATGGTATTTTCCCTTCAAATAGTTTGCAATTAATAATCATCCATTAGTGCAAGACATGCAATCTGATCAGACTCATTAGCAGAGTCTTAGTGTGTAAGTGGGCTGAGATTCTAAAAAGTCAACAGCATAAAGTAAACACAGTAACAGTGTCAATCGTTAATATCAGCAGAGAGTGAAGGCTTTGTAAGTAGACTTATTTACTTAAAGTTTAATTTAAATAGTTATCCAAACTAAGCAGTAACAAGTTGCACAGATGTGTACAAACCATACTGTCTGGTTACCACTTTCTTATGAAAGGAACTATAATCTATGATTTGCCAAAGTCTACTGAATAGAACCACTTTCATTTTTCTCAAATTCCACTAATAAGCATGGGGAAAAAAAAAAAAAAAGCTGATTGTTTATGAAAACAAAAAAAAGGTTCATATGTATTGCTTTGCCTCAGGACAATTTTAACAGCTTCTGTTACAAATTGCTGACAGATATTGACTAGAACAGATATCTGGCATGCAAAGGTCATAATCTCTCTCTGTATCACTCCAGTTTATGCCAGCACATGTCCATTCATTTAGATGAGAACTCTATTAAATTCATGTAGATACAAGGCAGATCTAACAAAAGTGTTTTTGTCAAAAAGACAGGAAAATGAGGTCATGTGATAACAGCTTCAGAGCCTTCAGCTATACTTTATTGCAAACTGTGTTCTTCTGGTGTGGCTCTGGCCCCAGTCCTTCCAGATTGCACACACTTTCTGAGAGAGACTGCTAATAGGCTGACACACTTTCTTACAACTAAAAGAATCCAAATCTACATGGAGCTGGAAGGAGATGCCCAGATGTAGCTTCAGTTGTGGCAGCTGCCAGTAGGTATAGCACAGTTAATCTAAAGCCATCTTTGTTTGAGCAGTGTGAGTTTCCCTGTGAGTACCCACAGGTGTCATGGTTTAACCTGGCAGGCATCTAAACATCACACAGCCTCTTGCTTATTTCCCCTGGGATGGGAGAGAAAACTGAGGAAAAAGAAAGTAAAATTTGTGGGATGAGATAAAGACAATTTAATAGAAAAAAAATGAATAAATAAATAATAATAGTAATAATAATAATAGAATTAGAATATACAAAACAAGTAATGCAACTGATGCCCAGCCAGTTCCTGAGCAGTGGCCTCCTGGACAGCTTTCCCCCTAGTTTATGCTGAGCATGATGTCCTATGGTATGGAAAATCCTTTTGGCCAGTTTGAGCCAGCTGTCCTGGCTGTATCTCCTGCCAGGTTCTTGTTCCTCCTAGTCTCCTTGCTGGTGGAATTGTGTGAGAAGCTGAAAAGTCCTTGACTTAGTGTAAACACTACTCAGCAACATCAGTGTGTTATCAACATTATTCTCAAAGCATAGCACTATACCAGAAATTAACTCTATCCCAGTTGAAAACAGGACAGGGTAACAAAACTGAAGGTTTTGGTTGCCTACTATAGGCATCTAGTGCAATTTTACCACTGCTGAGCATCCTATTTAGTCTACAGATGCTAACACAAACAAATGAAGTTTTTCTGTGAGTTCCTTGTAATATCTATCAGCACCAGATAAATGTATTGCATTACATCAGATACCCATGTTTGTTAGCTGAATCCTGCTACAGATGTTTCAGTTTCAATTGTATGGGCCAATTCATTATTCCATATATGACTTTCTAAGGCCAACGGACATGGTAATGGTTATCCTACCTCACCTTTGTCTACCATGCTAGAAGACTATTAGCCTTTTGCAAGCTGTATCTCATATCAACCAGAAATATATGTGGCTGCCTTGGATGCCCTGAAGATGACTAAAGTGCTCTGAGTCAATACCCAGAGTAACTGAGTGTGAGCAGCTGAATCAAACTCTGAGGAGCTGCATTAATGATAAGGAAAGCTTGGATTCCCAATTAGAGTTGTCTGTTACTTGGAACAGAATCCTGCCTGAGCACTGTGACTCACCTGTCCAGACACAGGCATCTATTGCCTCCTGAGAAGAACTCAAACGCCCGAGGCATATGTATGGAGCTGACAGATAGAGCAGAATACTTATGAGAGATTTATAATCTATTGCAGTGGCAGCCAGAGACTGGGCAGGATTTCCAAGGAAATCTTGAACAGAAAAAACTGCAATATGTAAGCCTAAGAGCTCTACTATGTATCTAATTTTCCATAGTTGTATCACTCTTTTTTTTTTTTTTTTTCCTAGCATCATACTTAAAGCTGCTAAAACCACTAAAAATAATTGTGAAACAAAATATTACTGAGTACAGACAATAATGGAAGGCTCTGTTGCATTGGGAATGGGAGAAAGACTGTGGCAGCTCCCTTCAGACTTCTGTGAATGGATCTCTCATAGAAGAGACCATATGTCTAATACTGACACGTTTCCTTAAACCAAAGAAAAATACAGTTAGATCTCAACTTTATGCAAGGCATTTAGGATTTTGTTATTGACTTCAGCAGGGCCAGGAATTAGGCCAGGGAAATATTGATAGATATTTTCCTTTCCTCTCATTGATAAACCACTTCTGTAAACACATTCTAAATGAAAAATAAAAAAAAAAAAAAAGAGACAAAAAAAAGAAAAAAATAACTAAGGATGATACTTCAGTGTTTTCGGGTAAAAATCTGTGGTTTCTATGAAACAATACTTTTAAGATTTTTAGTCATATCATTGAAATGGACTGAATTAACAATGAAAAAAATTCTCAAGAAACAATCTTTAAAAAAATGTGCTGCTGTAGTCTCTCTCTTTAGTGTCTGTCAAGAGAATCCTCAAGAGATAAACAATTCTGAATACTAAATAAAAGGATAATATTAAATGTAACTATAGTGATCATCTGCACTACCGCTCCTGCTGATGCTCACGGGATGTGGATGAATAATGTTCTTTGCAATGAATGGGCACACATAATAGAAAAAGTAGGAAGAGGATGTTCTTATTACCTTGACCTAAGCGCTTGTCTTTAAGTTAGTGCATGACTCATGTGATCTGTTGGTTCAAGACCTTGAACAGCTTTTACAATGTGAAGAATCATTAAGTTTGGGGGTTTTTTTTTGCTATGTTTTTATTTTAGTGCCATATGTAGTTGACCTGTTTCAAGGGTAAAGATTTTAACTCATAAAATCCCTGAAGATTTTATGTTCTTGATTTGGCACAATCAGATGCAAGGTGAAGGGTTAGAGAAGTGAGAAAATTAGCAATATGGGTCCATGGAATTTTTTGTAATGAAAGACATATGACAAGCATGATGTATGTTATGTACATATTTTTTATTCTTATTTTGCTTTTAGCTTTATATTAACTTAGTGGCTGCATAGGTGGTGTCTAGATTCAGGTCTGAAGGGCAGGAAAAGCTAAACAAAAAGAAGTCAGTTCAGAGAAGGTATTGGAAGGAAAATAACAGGTTTTCACTTTGAGGCTGAACTGGAAAAGCTGGAGCTAGTTGACGGAGGAAAGGGATGTATAAAAGTTTGCATATTCCCAGAACACAGTTTGCAAGACATTTACAGAAGTGCAAGTGAGGAAGAAGACGTTGACTGGTCTTAGTTCAGCTGCTTACAGAGGCCTCTGTTTTTGGAGAGTCTGCAGAGGCCAGGAGCCTGGCTGCCAGCAGCTGCTGTAAAAGTTCATGAGTCTCCCATAGGTCCTGTGACACAGAAAGGCTAGACCTGTGTGGATTTCTCTATACCTTTAGATTTCTCAAATGATGGTCGGTTACTGTGTTTAGGCAACTTCAAAAGAGCAAAAAGACAGGGTGACATTTTTTTTAAATACATGAAAACAGCTACATTGCAGGCATTTACACAACTACTTTTAATACTCTGTAACTGATGGAGTCAGAAAGAGCTTCTAGTTGTGAAGAATCTTTTCAAGTAATCAAGTTCTGAAATAGGTCAGGTGAATATGTCTTATATGTGACTATTTCCATTGTCTGTAAAACAAGCATAGGCTGAGAGGTAGACATGAGCACTTATGAAGTCATGATTCTTCTAAAGAATCAGGTTCAGGATGGAGTATCAGGCTTTGCTAGGGCTTTGAGCAGGGGATTGGCATATCAGTTTAAGTGTTTAAAGAGAGGTAATTGACATGATGAATTAATTTTAACAGCAGAGCTAGATAGGATAGATTTAGAGGAGGTAATAAAGAAAAAAATGTTGATAAGGAAACCAGAGGCAGACATCTCAAGTCCATGAGTTTTGCCACTCATAAAGCAAGATTTGTTTCTAGGCTGAGAACAAAAGAGTTCTCATCCTGTCTCTGCCTCTAGTTTAATGGTTGGCAATGTCTGCTTTGGTTTCCTGAGACCAGAGCAGGAAGTTACAAAACTTCAAATAATATTACAACATGTTAATGTGAAATATTAACACTTTTTTTAACTCTGTAGGCTGCTTTCTGTTGCATATTTGTAAATTAAATTCTGGAAGAGCCCAATCTGAACAGTGCATATAAAGTTACAGAAAATATTTGAATTGCTAAGAGGAGTAACAAGTAATAATAATAATAATAAAAAATCTTCCACTTACAATAACTGACTAAGCCTGTTCTAAAATGATTTAAAATCCAGTTTGAGGAAATAATCACACATACACAGGCTGCTCTTGTGGCTTTTTAATCCAGTAGGTGTAAAATTGAAATCTTTACATTACTATGGGAGAACTATTTTAGGTAATTAGGGCAAAGCTTGTGTAAGATGTGCTAGACATAAAACATCCAGGATAAAGAATTAAACTGTGATCAAAATAGGATGTTATAAACTTTGCAGTATAGAAGATGATTTTAAGTGGTGAACTACATTAGTTTTGAGCAGTTTTACATTATGATTTATATGATTTTCTCTAGCATTAATACATCAGCATTTGTAGTCTCCAGTTCCTACTTTTTCCGCTTTCCTATTCCTTATCCATTACTATTAACACCATCAGCAATAATCCTCTACACTAACCATGGAGGCTCCTTTGAATTTTGGTTTGCTCTTCATATGCATCTAGAATCTTTGTGCATTATTAACAAGGTTTCAAGCTGGTGTCTTCACTGTATACATTTAAATGTTGCAAGGGTTGAATCCCATTCTTAAGCAGCTTTTTCTTGCATTTGGGGACTGGATTCAGCTCCCAAATTGTAGATTGTAGAAGTTGATTGCAGTTAATTAAATTTAGTTGTCCCAGTGCACAATTTTACATCTATCTAGGTATTTATGTTACCATTAAAGTCAATAAAGATCTAGAAATAACTAGTGAGGGGAGTTTAGAGAGCAATTCAATTCACTGGAAAATAGATAGTTATTTTTGTTCATCTGAAATTTTCTACTCTCCATTAATTAAAACTCACCCAAATGCCTAAAATTTTGTATCTAAATATAGCTATACAGGAGCTTTCTCTGTAGTACTCAGAAGAAGCTGCTTATTACATCTGTCTATGTGGAAAAATATAGATTTTTTTTCTACAGGAAAAGATGTATGTGAAAGATGGGTGCCTAAATTAGAGAGATTTCACTCCACCAGAAGACTTGCTACTGCAGCACTGTGGGATAGCTGTTCACGTAAAAATATATAATGGGATTACTAGAGATGGATGAAAAGTGTTATTGTCATGGCAAAAACTAGCTTGCACATATTGCAGGTAATTACATTTAATAGATCTGAAGTGACAGTTATGTAGTTAGAAGTTCCAACAACAGAGAAGACTGTGGAAGGTTACCCTTCTCTAGAACTGCTGATTATTTGCTTTTGAGATCCTAGATCCCCTTAAGACTGCATGCAGCCAGCACACTGTGAAAAGGAGAGCTTAGATAATTCACTCCAAAGGCAAAGTTCAAAAGGAAAAGAGTACCAGTACCCTCTTTAGTTAGATTAAGTTTCTGGATGGATTTTGGTTTTTAAGTAACACAGTAGCAAGCTGACCTCATCTTGATGAAGCATTCTGAGAACACGTTCTGAGAGCTCAACAGTCATAAGGATATATAAGTCAAAAGATGCAATTTAGGGAGAAGCAGTAAAGAAACATATATAAGAGAGTTTAATGACAGTATAAAGGTCAGTAGATAGAGGACAATGGTTGCCTAGCAGTAGAAAGGAATATGTAGGATTCTGTGACACCGTTGGAACAGATACTCAGTCCTGGCTTTTCATATCAGGAGTTGTTCAAGTATTCATGTATAGGTGCATGTAGACATCTCTGAGTATCTGTCCTTTCCTACCAGGAAAATTTCAGAATGAGAGAAGTTTGAGTTTGCTAATGTAAAAATTCTCTGTAATGATATTGAATAGGTATTCTTCAGTTTTCATAAAAGTATTGCAGTTTGGTATCAGAAATATTTTCTTAATAGGGCTTTGGAATGAATTCTGTTCTTCCAAAGCATAGTTTTAAATGCTGTTAGCATTTTTATATCACATACTGCAACTTTCTGATTCTCATTTACGTTTTGTTTCACAGCTAACTATATGAAATACTCAAATTGAAACTTGTCCAAGCATGCTTAAGAGTGAAAATGTTTGCTGTTAAGTTCTAGATGCTGACAATCACTTTCACAGACACTTAGGTTGTATAACATTTTATAAATATTTGTAGAACTGTAGAATATTTTATCAACAAAATTATGTGTAATATACAAAACACTTTCACCACAGAAATCTTAAAAAGTCAGAGATATCAATCATTTTCACATAAACATTTTTAATACATTATTTCATTATGGCTTATCACATATAATAATTCATTTCATATTAATTTCCATTGATTTCTCTCGACTCTGAGGAGAAGTGAGGTACTTCTTGTTATAAGATTGCCATGAGATATTGCAGCTCATGAACAGATAAAAGGGTTTGTTTTTTTTTATAATCTACATCTAGTTTATGAATTATCGTGCTTCTAGTTTATTGATTATTGAGGTAGAGAAAAATTAGTAGATGTTAAAGAGTGAATAGTGTAGAAAGGTTTATATGAACTTTCATGAGTATGTTTAGTTAACAGAAAAATATAAAATTTCAAGTTGAAAATGAAAAAATATCATTGCAAACTGAACATTTGTCCTGTAGAACTCACTACCAAGATGTTCAAAACATTTTGATGAAGAATAGTAGATTTCGGTCTTCCAGGTTAAATTTTTTCTTTCACAAGCATCTTGAAAAAAAATCTATGTGACTAGTTGTGGTGAACTGACCACATGATTTTTCTGCCATATTAAAAGAGTGAACAAAAAACTCCACTACCCATACATCAATTCTACAATTCCCATAAACCTTCCAGAAGCCAGAAGTTTGATAACACCGGCCATAAATACAGAAAAAGAAAACAAACTTTCTTTTTTCCTCTTCACTACACAAAGGGAGCGCATCGCTCCTGCCAAGCGTGCCCCCCCAGCCCCCCCCCACTCCACTGCTGTTGGAGAGGAGTGAGGAGGAGGGGGGGAAAACTGAACTGAGCTGTCAGCGCAGCCCCCTGAAGAAACCAAGCAGCCAGAGAGGAGGGAGCAGCCACCGCGGA
>VZZY01023740.1:0-14960 GCA_013400335.1 Eurystomus gularis | reverse complement strand
CCTCGCTCCTCTCCGGCAGCGGCGGAGGGACGGGGGGGGCCGCACTCAGCAGGAGCGATGTGCTCCCTTTGTGCAGTGAGGCGGAAGAGAGAGAGTTTGTTTTCTTTTTCGATATTTATGGCTGGCCTTATCTCGCTTCCGTCTTCCTGGAGGATTTATGCAGAATAGATTTATGGGAAATCGAGTTCTTTGCTCTCTGTTTTAATAAGGCAGAAAAAATCATGTGGTCAGTTCACCACAGGTACAAATTCCAGTTTTTATGCTGGCTCAATATTAGCTTTCTATGAGGAAAATAAGGTTCGCGGTTGAGTGTGTGAAAAGTGAGACCTGGAGACATAATGACTCAAGATATTGGAAAGTGAGATGCAGGACATTCCAACTTTTTGATACTTGTTTAAGGGACCTGATACTGACTGCAGGTCTTTGTCATTGGATGGCTATTTCCTTCCTGTATGTGAAATGAAGGGATCACACTGTTTCAATGTCAGATTCATCTTAGTAGATGTTTACATCACATAGAACTCGCACACTTGGTTTTGGCTGTGCTCTCAGAGGGAACAAAGATTCATTAAGCACAGTGCTCTCTTTAGTAAATGTGTTTCCTTTAGGCAGTGATAAGACATATGAACAATGTAGAAATTGCAGTGCCTTTGCTACTGTTTTGTCTTTTGGATCTAGTAAAGACACAGACTCAGTGGAGGTTCAACTTGTAGCTGAGGGCAGATATAAACCCTATGAGGAGATGCTCACTTTACATGGCCATTGATTCAATAGTTGCTAAGAAATTATATGATTCACATAGTTCCTTCCTATTTTGAGAGATATATTCTGGAAGTATTAGTGTTCATTAGGGCCTTGGTATGCTAAAGTATTCACTGTGTTTAACGAAGTGCCAGTCAAGTTCTATTCTCTCGGTATTTTTTCAAAAGCCCCTATATGGATGGTATTCCAGTTTCAATAGCAATTAACTTGGGGGTTCTGCAGAATTGAAGTTGTATATAATTACCTCTTACAAATTTGAACAATTACATACTAATCTTGGATCCAATATGCACTTAGAGATCATATTCTAAGGTAATGCTTTGTGTTTATGATACTGTGTTCCTTAGACATCAGTGTGTGGACTAGTCATTGAATCAAAGAATAACAGAGTGGCTCTGGTAGGAAAGCACCTCTGGAGATCATCTAGACCAACCTAGTCTAGCTCCAGTCAGAGCAGGATCACCCAGCGCACATTGCTCAGGGCCATGAGTGGCTGGTTTTGAATGTCTCTAGGGATGGAAATAGCCTTGAGAGGCTCTCAGGGCAGTGTGCTGTAATGTTTGATTGGTCCTGCCATAAAAGGTTTTTTTTCTTCTTACGTTTAAGCAGAACTTTTTGTATTTCAGTATGTGCACATTGCCTCTTTTCCTTTCTTTGGATATTGCTGTGAAGACTGTTTTTCTTTGTTCCCTGCCATTGAGTATTTGTGCACGTGGATAAGACCCCCCCATGATACTTCTCCAAGTTGAAAAGTACCAGCTGTCTCAGATGCCCCTCCTATGTCAGATGTTCCAGTTCCTTAATATTCTTTGTGGCCCTTTGCTAGACTTTTGCCAGCATGTCCATATCACTTTTGTACTAGGAAGCCTAAACCTGGACACAGTACTCCACATATGTCTCACCAGGACAGAGTAGAGAGGAAGGATCCTCTCCCTCAGTCTGCTAGTGATGCTTTTCCTAATGCAGCTCAGGATGCTCTTGGCTTTCTTTGTTGCAAGGGCACTTTGCTCAGTTGTGGTAAACTTAGTGTCCTCCAGGACACCTACATCCTTTTCTGGGAAAACAGCTTTGCACCTTTTTGTCCCCCAACATGCACTGGTGGATGGGGTTATTCCTCCCCAGAGGAAGGACTTTTTTTCCTTTCTTGAGCCTCATGAGATTCCTCTCAACCCAGTTCTCCAGCCTGTCTGGGTTCCTCTGAATGGTAGCACAATCATCTGGTGTATTAGCCACTCCTCCCAATTTTGTATTGTCTGCAAACTTGCCAAGGGTGCGCTCCATCTCATCATCCACATTATTAATGAAGTTCTTAAACAGCATTGCACCAGCATTGACCCCTGGGGTATGCCACTAGTGACTGGCTTCCAGCTGGACTTCATGCCTCTGATCACAGTCCTTTGAGCCCAGCAGTCCTGACAGTTTTCAATCCACTTCACTTTCTGTGTATCTAGCCCATGCTTCATCAGCCTCTCTATTAGGGTATTATGGGTGAGGTTCAAAAGCCCTACTAACGTCAAGATAAACAACATCCAGTGCTCTCCCCACATCCATCAAACCATTTATCAGATCATTAAAAGGCTATCTGGTTGGTCAGATATGATTTTGACTTTGTGAATCCATGCTGACCATTTCTGATTATCATCTTTACCTTCATGTGTCTGAGAACAGTTTCCAGGATTATTTGCTCTATCTTCTCAGGGAACAGTGGGAGGCTCACTGGCCTGTAGTTCCCTAGATCTTTATTTTTGCCATGTAATGTAATATTTTCTTTTTTTCCAGTCCTCAAGAACCTCTCCTAGTTGCCATAATCTTTTTCATATTATCAATAGTTACCTTGCAATAACATCAAACAGCTCCCTCAGCACTCATAGGTGCAGTCTATCAGGTGCCATTGAATTTTGCATGTTCATTTTTTTTTCAAATGTTCCCTAACCTCTTCCCCTGAGGGTCTTTTTTCTCACAGAATTTCACACAGGTCTCATGGACTTACGAATCTCGAAGTCTGATCTTACCAGAAAAGACTGAAATAAAGAGATAGTGAATATGTAGGTTTTTTTATTTATGCTTTGTCACCAGGTTCCTCATCCAATTCAGTAGTGGGATCACGTTTTTTGTAGTCTTGCTTTTGCTAATGATAGGCCTGTAGAAGGCCTTCTTGTTGCTATTCGTGTCCTTCACCAGATTCAGCTTCAGGTAGGCTATGCTTTTCCCAGCTTCATCCCTCCATACTTGGATAGTGCTTCTATATTCCTCCTGGTGTACCTATCCCTAGTTCCACCTCTTGTATTGTTCCTTTTTATGTTTGGGCTTAGTCAGGAGCTCATTGTTCACCCATGCAGGCTCCTTTACTTGACTTCCTGTACATTGAGATAGGCTGTTCTTGAGCTTTAAGGAGATAATCCTTAAAAAAGATTAAATTCTCCTGGATGTCTCTCCTCTGCACATCTATTTCCCATGGGGTACTTTCAAGCTGATTCTTTAACAGATCAAGTTTAGCCCTCCTAAAGTTCAGGTCTGTGAGTTGCTTTACTCTGTGCTCATAGGATCTTGAATTCTACCATCTCATGGTGGCTGCCATCCAAAGCTACCAACACTATGGGGACAGACAGGTTCTTTTAAATATCCTTGATAGAATGAGAACTGGTTACAGGGTTGTAATTATACTTAAAGCTTTATTGTTATGTAAAGATTATAATTGTGCCGAATTTGTAGCCATTAGCATAGCTTTCCTATTACCTAAAATTACAGTTACTGAGACTTTTCAGTCACCTACACCCTCTGCAGATTGGATCAAATTATTAATAATTGGTGGACAATATAATAATCATAATCCAGACTCCGACTTTAAGAAGTACACAAGTCAGTCCTCAGAGGAAGAATAGCAGAGGTGGTACATTATTCTAGCCAGCATTGAGAGTGGTCGCCCTTCTTTCCCCTTGGGATGGAGAGAGGGACTTCACTGCAAGGTTCAACACGTCACTTCTGCAGGTTTTATGGATACAATGGAAGAATGCACGATTGCAATTTAAAGAAAACAATACACAGGACACATTACTACCAAACCAAGTGATTCCTGGAGATGTACTGGGAAAGGTTAAAAGCACTCTAGATCTTAAAACATGCCAAAAAAGCATGCTAGATCTTAAAACATACCAAATACCACTTGTGTATTTCTTAATCACTTAGCCTTTCTCAAGTATGGGGTCTAAATCCCAAGGGAAAATATCCTTGCCCAACACCTTGAAAAAGAGGGGAGGGATCTGCTACAGTCCATCTGTATTGTCGGAAAAGCTTCTCCAAATTCTACTCAAAAGCTTACAGGTTTTACCCTAGAAGGATGGGATGAGGGGGAGGTGGGGCCCGAGGTATGCCCAAGGAAATTGGGCTATATAGAATGTTTATCTTTGGGGGGTATGATGGGATTTCCCCATATCTTTTCAAGGGCATACCCAACTAGTTCTACTGCTTTTGTGATGTCTAGCATGAAAATGCTTTATCTCAAGAATAGATAGTGGTTGAAATGAGACTCAGGGTAAATTGTTTGTTGTTTGGGGTTCCATTCAGGTTTTGGTCCTTTTGCCCCTTATCTTGGATAACTCAGGGCTGGGTCATTTCTCATGACCCTCCATGGGTCATCACAGATAAATATCTGTGAAAGCAAGACAGCTGAGCTGAATTAACACCTCCCTGCATCTCACCTTTGTTCCCAGAAACCTGTTCTGCAGGTATCTGCACACCCTTCCATCATGACGAAGACATTGCCTTTACCACATTGACATGCGTGAAGTCTTTAGTGGTCCAGCTGCTGTTGGATCAACTTCAAAAAGTTTTTGAATAAACAGGTGTATTTATACCTCTCAGTTTTGGAGTTTGGTCTTTACCATTTCCATATGTTAGTGGATTCTGAAGAACTCTGCCAGACAACAAATATGCAAGAATTTTGACTGCAAGAGACAGCAAGCTGTAGTTGGTAATGGCTGTATAATGATCTTTGTCTTTTCCTGTCCATTGCTACATCTGGTCCTGCCTACCTGTTGCTCTCAGTTTGACCTAATAGCACTACTCTCAGGATACATCAGACCTTAGCATGCGCTGTGTGTTAGTCAAATCTGAACAACAGTTGAGTGAACAGTCACAGGAGGCATCCCTGACCACCAGAGGATCACAGGTTTTGCCATCTGGAATGTCTTATGGGCTATTAGGCTACCCTGTTCCATTATGGGTGTCATCATATCCTGGCAACACTGTGTACCAGGTGCCAGGAGCAGGGAGTACTGGTCAGGTTGCTGCAGCCAAAGCTGCTTTCAGCCTTCAGATTCCTGACAAGTGCTTCCTTGCTTGTATATAGTCCAGCAGACTGTATCTCTCCTTATTTGTCTGTGCTAGCAACTTATCATCAGTGCTATCCAGAAATCTTCTGGTGCTTGTACCGTCCTATGCTGTCCCTATTGACCTATCTTCTTGACATTTTTCAATTCTGCTTAAGCAGTTGTATGTCAGGAGTCCTCTGACTGTCTTCCACGTCTTTGTGATTCCTCATAGTTGTAAATGTTTGTATACTACTGAAAAATCAATGCTCCATAACTACTTCTTCAACTTCTGGTCTCTCCATGAGCTTTCCCTTTTTTGAGACTCTGTTTTCTTCTTTTCCAGGTGCTACTCTTTGATCAGTGTTGCTTGGTTTTCTACCTTGCCTCTAGTTCTGACTTTTGTGCTCTAGTCCTCTCTTTCTAGTGTTTTTACTCTCTTTTTTAATGTCCTGAAGATAGGATGAAGTACAGATTCTACTTGAGAGGGTTCTAGGTCAATGAAGACGTAGCTGAAGAGAATAGTTTTTCTGTCTCTGGAAGATTAATCACAAATGTCCTTAAACTGATGCATCATTCTACCTTTCTGTGTATCATGTAATGCAACGTGCTGCTTCTAAAAAATTAGGCATGGGATCAGAAGTCAGGCATGTCAAACCATTATGGACATGTTATTAAAGAATCAGTTAATAAAACAGGTTAATAAATGTTAAACACTTATTTTGGCCTCAGCTTAGTCAATTTTTTCAGTAACAAATTATCAGATGATATCTTTCCCTGTCAAACCACTTAAGACTTGTTCTGAAAATGATAGTGTTTGTAAATAGAACAGTCCAAATTACTTAGTTAAAGTTTTTTGTTTAAATGTCACACTTATACATATATTGTTTCTGAATAACAGAATGAATACATGAAATAAGTTATGTCTAAACAATATTAAATAAATGCTACTATGAAAGAAACATCAAGGAAATTGTCCAGAAACTTCATTTGTTAGCAGCTTCCAGAAAAGACAAAACATTTTAGACTTCAACTAGAAAAGCTAAAACATACTTTTGTTCTTCCTCTCGTCTGGATGTTAGATGGCTTATGTTTCCTCCTTTCAAACTTACAAGTTCATTGCTCATTTAATTTTCTCCTTCTCCATGTGTTCAAAATTGCTGTGTGCACTGTTAAGGATCTACCTCTTAGCTTGAACCTCAGTTTTATTTATAAGCTAGGCAAAGAATATACACATTAGGCAGCATGCCTAATAATTCTTGATAGGATTGAGTCTGTTATGAAAGGCAGTTGTAGATGCAATACGTAAGAAATTTATAATAAACACTCCCATGAAGACCTTTTCAGTTTCAAAAAAAATTATACTGTCAATGGGCTTGAAGGCTGAAATGGAATAAGATCCTCCCTGCCTCCAGATATTCCAGTTATGTAGTGACAAATTTCACAGGTCTATGACAGAAATATGCAAGCCATGGCCTAACGCAACATTGTAATTAGTCTACTCTGCTTGGAAAGGGAAATTGTGCGTTGCTGGCACTGTATGCATTTAATATTACACACTGGATGAAAAACAGAACTAAAACTGATACACAGGTCTACAATTCAGCTTTTAGGCAGCTGAGTATTTCTTAAGAGAAAGATGATAAAATCATAAAAGTATTTTATAAAAGGTAAATAACTTATTGCCCTAATAATACATTATTTTGCACCATTGGAAAAAGCCCTTCTCTGACATTATTGTATATTTCAGAAAAATGTGATTAATAAGTTCTATTTTGCATAATCATTTTCTTTTTTTTTGCAGAAATCTCCAGAAAGACGGCCCAAAATCCCCTTTATAGTACCCCATCATTCTGAAGAGAGATGTGTGCAGATTTGAAAGGCTGGGGGAAAGGACTTTGCTTATGCCAGGAAATTGTTCTTAAGACTTAAAATGGGCTTTAGAAATGTCATTTTCAGAACATGATTGGAAGTGAGATTGCAGTGCCAGATATCACTAAGCATAAAAGCATATTATGTAACTTCTATATCTCTCTTTTGTACAATGACTTCCCATGCTGATTAACTGGAAAATTCTATCATTGTCATTTTGTGGCCCAGAGTGCAATGTGATGTTATTTAATAAGATGTATAACCTTCCTGCCTGCCTATTCTTATTGGCACTGTTAAATGGGGTGTATGTACATCATCATGACCGTGGCAATGTTTTTTGTTGATCTAGTTATGGTTTCTAAAATACTTCACTGCAAGACATGTTGACATCATTAAAAAAAAAAAAAATCCAAAAGAGAGAGAAGAGAAATGTATTTAACATTAGTTTCATAACCTCTCTTTCCATAAATTTACAGTGCATTTTCTGAGTCAAGAAAGAGAAGGATAGCTTTCAAAATTGCCTGGGAATTAAAGTCGGAGAAGCCAGTCACCAGTTGTAACATTCTCCAATTAAATTTCAGGGAAAAGTCCTCGTGGTTTGTCTTTTACTCACTGCTCTATTGCTCATTTGTAAAAGCAAACATTTGCCATGAAGACATAGCTGCCAATTTAGACTAACTAAGACAAATGAGTTAATGAGGCCAGTGGCAGCTTTGAGTTGACAGACCCAGCTGAGTGCCCAGCTCCAAGTAAAAGCTTTCTTTTCCTGCCAGAAGGTCTATATGCTAATACTAACTAATTTGCCAACCTTGGCCCTACAGTGTTTGACAACAGGAGAGCGTACTATTTTGTTACAGATGTGACGTTAATTTGGATGTGAACTAAAGCTGGAACAGGTAATCTATGCAATCTTCTAACCAAGGAGGCGGTCACTAAAAACGTAAAACCTAGCCTTGTAAAAATAAATACAAAAATTCATGAGTGTGAAGGACAGATTATTTAAATGCAAATGATGATGAACAAATGACAAAGTCTGTAGCAAATAATGAAAGAAATAAAGCCACTATAGACTGCAGCTTCTTATACACTTTTGGTTTAATGTCTTTGCCTTAGCATTAAATGAAGAAACAAAGGATTTGCCCAAATTCTAGACCGAACACAAAAAGACCGCTTTTGGCATGATACGCCTTCAAAAGGCTGTACAGACAGAAAATTTTTCAGTGTTTTAACACACCTTAATCAATTTCTGTCACTATGATTTTTGAGCTAGTTTTTTTCCCAAAGGAAACTTTTTTCTTTTCCTTCCATCCCCTTTCCTCCCCCAAGCTTCATAAAGAAAATAAATGAGAGTGAGGTAGGAATACTGTTAGGAATTCCAGGTAGGAATATTGTTTTTATTTTTTTAAAATATTTTAATGTGCAAAACTGCATTTTTAAGCTCATTCCAGGTACAAGGTTTCAATATGGACAAGAAATGTATTTTATAGGTATATAGTACAGAAACTAACAACAACAGCAGCAAAAACCCACATGAATTTATATGGTTTTACTCTTTGTAGCTATGAGAAGAATGTGTGATTTTAGAAGCATATTAACAATATTTTTTTCTCCGCTATGGAGAAACACAACACATAATATGTGTAACATTACTTACAATGTTGCAAACAAAGTTATATATTGTTCCTAACCACAGTGGAGCTGCTGGTGATTTCAATGGCAGTTGTGTACATTGACCAAAGAAATTATATGGCCTCACACTTAGACATCTCAGAAAAAATATTGTTTACATAATTGTTCAGACTTCATCCCAAAAATTATCCACACTGTGGTAATTGAAATAGCTAGAAATATAGTGTCATTTTCCTCCAGCCATTATAAAACTCTTCTATTGTGGAGCAGTAGAATTAATCATTATATATAACTAATGCATTTGAAACTTATATATGGGTTTAGGCTGATTTACTAAATGATCCACAAATAAAATATAGGCTTTCTTTTATGAAAAACAAACAAGCATTATATCAGGTAATTATATATTTGAACTACATTTTTTTTAGAGTTTTAGTGCTTTGCTTAATCTTCTGCAGTTTTGCCTTAATATATGGTATTGTAAACTAAATAATGAAAAAAATATTGATGCATGTCCTAATGAACAAAGAGAAGAATGTACGCTAAATTTAAAATAACCGAATTTGTTAATCTAATGTGTTCTCTGAAGTATTTTCTATAACATTTTAACTTCTGATATATTAAAATAATTATCTAACATTATAGAATGAGAATCAGTATCCTTTAGTCGGATTTCTAAGCTAGATGAATGCAATACTCTTCTGCAAATCTTCCAGTACCCCTGCCCTCTCCTTTAACAAACAGGAGGAACTCAGTCATTTACTGTGGGAGAACTGGTTTACTAGGTGCCCACAAGTTATATGCAGGTTTGATTTCAACACTAGGCATTATGGGAATAATTGTGAACTCTACTGATTTTGTTTTGTTGTTATTGGGCAAGTTGCTAAACCTTGACAGTTCTAAACAATTGCAATTGTAGCTTGTAACCATTAAGTGCATGATGTTGTCATAATTATAGCTCATATCAGTAGTATTGCTTTCAAATACTGAACACTGGAACAAACATAGGTCAATTGGAAGATCTCCAACTGCCTTTTAAAGACAAAGAATGCTCTCCCTACAGTGTAAAGGACTGAATGGAATCGATTTATCAAGCTCAGCAGCTCATAAGCAGGATTCATTTGGCACAGCTCTTACTTAATAACTTCCAAGGAAGAGGTAAATATGTACATATATACCTCTTATACATATAGCAGTCAGACCACTTGAGATATATATATGAGTCTTTAAGTATCAAATATGAAAAACTTCATGAAAACAATCACCCAAATACTTACCGCTCTTGAAATGAAATGGTACAATGATTCTAGTAGTGATGAGAAAAGAATACATCACTAATTAAATAGTATAACTGTTTTGAAAGAGATGACCATTGTTGCCATGTTGTGTTCTTTGGCCTGGTAGAGAGTAGCAGACTATTCAAGAATACCGCACAGCATAATACAACTATTTGGGCAGTTTAATGATTGGTAATTCAGTACAATTATTTGAAGGTTACTATACTTCAAGATTAAAAAGCTAGTCAGGATTCTATAAAACTGTGTGTTTTATATTTCCCAGTCTTCCAAGTCTATGAATATTTTTGTCAATTTCATATGTCTGTTGCAATATTTTTGATCATTCATTTTCAGTATAATTAAGAAAAAGTAGGCTAACACCGGGAAAAGCACAGATTACTACAGAATTCCTGTAGAAACAGTTGATTTGTTGATGATTTCCTGTTTAGTTATGTTTTAAGGTCTATCAGTCAGGGAATTTTAGTTCATCTAAAATACAGTACATTAATTGTGTGTATATTTATAATTGTAATAGCATGATCACTTATATTGAGCATTAACATAGTTTAAGTAAATCATATCAACATATTGGATCTCAATTTACACATAATCACATAGAAAAGAGATCAGACTCTCTGGAATTTCTGATTTTTTTTTTTTTAGTATTCTGTGGACCACCATTAACTGCAGAAATCATAGTTAAGTCTTTAATGAAGAACTAATCTGCTGGTTTTGTTTTATGTTCTACTTCAGGACAATATAGTATTATTTTAAGTCTTTTTGTTTCTTACAGGAAAAACAAAACTGTAATAAAAACTTTCAAAATGCTGACACATTCCTATCTTAATATACTTTTTAAAGTACCTAAAACTTTAGATTCCCCTAAATGAAAACTGACAACAAGAGCCTCTGATATTTTCCAACAGCCAAATAATGCTTTGTGACAGATATCTGTCTTTCCTCTGTTCTTGAAAGAAGTACAGTGGAGAGAAGATAGAAAGCATCTTTTACCTTCCCTGTAGCAGTGCTATTTTGTACTGGCAAGGAACTGAGGAGATAATAGTCATGAAATCCTAAGATATTTCTTTCTTCATGAAAGCAGAGATTAGCTTTCAGTTCAGACTAATTTGTTTATAGGCTGCTTTTTGTGGTAAAGCGTAGTGGATGTATAAGGTTTAGAAACTAACTAAATTAAGTTTAGCTGATCTGGGTGATTAGTTGGGAAATAGCTGATGATGTTAAATTTCTACATTTGGATTAATAATCACTGGACTGTAGATTTATCTTGAACTCAGAATGAACTTGAAGAAACTAAATAAATATTGGGTGGAAGTGATAAACAAAAGGAGCAGAAGAGCTCCCTTAAGAGAGGAAAGCACAAACTAGTGATACATGACCTTGAAAATGAAGGTGGGAAAGAAGCTTAAACATGGTGCCTTTTGAGTGAGAAGTATTTTATTAAAAATAAAAATAATGAAAAGTATATTTGGAGAAAGTTTGAATCAAGACAGAGAGAAGTGGCTGTTTGTAGAGTGAAAACAACATACTATTTTACTAATGGGAAAAAATAAAACAATCTTGATCTAGAGTGCAATTTATCACAAATTAGTTTATAAACCTATGTGGGAGCCAACAACTGGCTTGCAGGCCTCACAGAAAGCTTTGGCCTTGACAAGAGCAGGCTGTACCCTTGAAGGAAGATAAACAGCTTCTGGGGAATTTGAAGAATGTGAGAGAAGGTTGTTGAGAGAAGCTAACAAACCACGTGGGGTAAAGAATTGTTGACCAATAAAAGAATGTTAGTGATGAGCAAGACCAATTATTGTGTGACACGATGGTTTGGAGCTAAGCTAGAGAGTATAAAAGAGAGCTGTGAAAAATAAAGTTTGCTATTGCTGCTTAACTTGTCCAGTGTCATGTCCGTCTCAACTATGACAAACCTACTATACGGAAAATGTCATTACTGCAAATGAACTGAGGTCTCTGTCATTTGTGAAGAGAAACAGAATTCTCCAGTGGCCAGTTCAGAGAAGTTATTTATACGCCTATTTTAAAATCAAATATGTTACTATCTTGAACTACACCTTTCTTCATTGACTGTAATTGAAATCTAGACAATGAGTTTAGATGTAAACATCAAATACAGATATGATCTAAAGTCTACCTGTCTGAAGGCAAGGTGTACACCCACCCTGTTCAAATAACTCATTTGGAATATTAGAAATGATACAGGTCTGCTCCTGGAATCAGCTAAATTATTGGAAAGGAGAAGCTTATTCTAATTACAGGCTTCATTTACTTTGGACAACATACTTCATTGATTCCACATACATGTGTGCAGAACTGAGCAAAAATGGCAGAATCAAATGAAATTAAATCTAAATTTTCCTTTTTTTTTTTTTTTTTTTTTTTACTTTATTGGAAAAGCATATCATAAAATCATTCTTAAACAGAAGAGTTTGGATGTATACATACCTGTGAACATTTGGGTCATATGTGAGGATGGTAGTACTGCCAGTTTCTTTAGCTGCCTACTCCTAGTTTTGCAAGTCACTGTTCTCAGCTGCTTATAGCTTTACCAAATTTCTGCTGTTCAGCTGGACTTTTTCAAGCTGAGTGTAAGACTAGTTGATATTAGTGGCCTCAGAACAAGGGTACCTCTGATGATTTGCCAGAAAATATCTGTGGAAGAATCCACAGGGGTGATCACCATCTACACATTGCTGTTAGGTTTTGATCTAAGCTCCTGCTGCTCTCATGATTGCCACTATTACTGTTTGATGGCTTCTGACCAGGGGCTATCACCATGCCAGACATATAGTCTTGTGTTCCCTCTGCCTTACTGACTGATCCTACCTACAAAAACTCAGTCTCCAGCTAGTGATCCATTGATGTTAACCAACAGACCTGCAAAAATCATGGCCTTTTCTCATTTTAGCATTGTACCTTCATACTTGTAATAAAAATCATGTTAAGTGATGTGGAAATGACAGCCTTCTGTACTTTCGTATCTTTTTTTTTTTTTTTTAATTTTCTTGAACAGAGAAGTGCCTTTACTCAGTACTCTACTTCGTAAGCGATTAACTCCAGCAACTGGTAGATACTGAGCTTCAATAAAGGTGTGCAGAAATGGGTAAAAAGAAATTATCTGAGAATAATGCCTACAGAATAGTTTTTCAACACCTGAGTCAGTCTTATATTGAAAAACTCTGTTGTTCTGAAGTGGTTTTGATTATGAGTTACATATTTAATCTTGAAAAATTATTCTTATTATTCTTATTATTATGCAACATTTTTTTCTTGGCATTTCAAAATGAAATAAGGTATGCCATCTCTTAAGTTTCATGCTTGGGTGGAGTTGTATATAGGCTAATGTACCATTTACAGTCTGGCCAGGCTGCCTTTAGTAACATTACAGCTGTAACTTTAAATTTGCTTTGGTTGAAAAGTGTTGCATTCTAGAATATAAATACACTAATCACATATATTGATTATGGTTGCGTCCTTTTTGATTAATTGCAGCTGTGGCCTTCATAAATGGAAACATAAAATTTCAGGGGAATTGTTGGTTTGTTTGACAATATCTAAGCAATTCCATAATCAGATTATGATTTTAGTGTGCTTGTTTCCTTTAGTTAATAGGCTATGTTTAAAATCTTTGCTTTAAGATACTCTTTTCTTACATAAAGGAAATGCTCAGGATCAAGTAAGCATTTGACATACACACTTGCAGTACTGTTAAGTCACTGCTACTCCTGCTGCTGAAGACTGATCTTATTTTGTTCATGTTAATGCATTTGCTTGTACTTGAAGTTTCATGAAACTATGAAAAAGCCGCATTTCAACACTCATAACACTAAACAGGTTAGAAAAGAACAACTGGAGAATTGTGGTGGTCCAGTGGAATTAGGGTTGACATCTCAAACTTTCACTAAAGAACTGTGGTTGGGATTGAGTCCGGGGGGTAACCTTTGTGGTGATGCTGGGGTTGCAAGAGCAGGAAGATGTAGTCTGGCAATGGGGGTGGGGGGGCGGGGGGTGATGCAGCACTACTTCCCTGGTGCCCGGTTTTCCTTGTCTTGAGCAACCATATGAAAAAAATGCTGGTGAGGGAGAGAAAAGGACATGACAGCCCACTGAATAATTTCCGAGAAGATTCTGGAAGCACAGACTGCGCATGACTAATTAAGATAAGTGTTCAAATGCCTGCCTGGAGGCTGTCCCTGGTGGCAATGCCCCCAGAAACTGAACATATAGGCTGGCTGGACCAACGCGGGACCCAGGACTGGTGACAACCGTCTCTTTCTTTCCTTTCTTTCTCTCTCTCTTTTCCCATTTTCCTGACATAAATGGTTATCAAGGTTTGAATATTTTACAAGGTTCGTTGCAGTATTTTGCCAATCTGTTGTGAGCACCTAAAGTTATTTTCTTATCATGCCAATATTGTTGTTACCAAATAAACTGGTGGTTTGTGAATTGAAGGATCCCTGGTGTTGTTTCACCTTAATCCTTACCTAGGAATTAGAAAACTTGAGTAATCGTCCTGGGACGATTGCCCGGGACATGACAAGAATAAAGAAGGCCTTAATGGTTCAAGCTCATGACTCATGAGATTTGAATTTTAATGTATTTCTGCTTAAAATTTAGAAAAATTGTTTCAATTGGTGGTTATGAAATAGACGTGACTTTGTTATGAAAGAGAATGTTTAGTTTTCTTTGGCCCATTCCTAGTGAAATAGGAATAATAGCAGACCATTTTTATGGTTGGTTTTTTTTTTCGATTACCAGTTAGACAATAAAGTGTTCAGAGCAAAGATAGGCTTTCAGAAGTGTTTAGTACAAGTTCTCCTCCACAAAATTATGTCATCGTTACTGTAGTGATGTAATAAATACAGTAATCACACCAAATAGTCTGTATACTTTCCACAAAGTACCAGTGTTTCACTGTTTGCTGTGTTAGAATATTCAGTATCATGCAGATCTCCTTAATTTTCTCTTGGAGTTTTTATCTAATGAAGAAAGCAGCTACCTTTTGGCATTATACGTATCCTAGGATGTGGCGTTTCTTTCTTTCACATCCCCACCCTCAATATACTGTTATGGTTTGAGGTTT
>VZZY01023738.1:71777-117093 GCA_013400335.1 Eurystomus gularis | reverse complement strand
ACATGTTTTATGCAATTGAGGTGAGGGGTGGGAGGGAGGGGAGTGCAAGTCAAATACGTTTATTAAGTTTTAGTTTTATGAGGAAGAATATCTCTAGCAGAACTTCTGCCATGACTGTAGTATGCTTTGTGGGTCCCAGGATATTCAGGCTATTTCCAAAATACACAAGCAGCTTGGAGTGTGTGAGGAGATGAGTGGGTGGAACAGACTTTACAGAAAGCCCTGAGCTAGTAAATACTGAAGCTACAGCAGTGCTTGGCAAAGATTGGGAGATACCAAACTGAGCAACATCTCCACAGACACAGAACATAAGTTGGGAGGCACGGACTCAAGTTGTCCAAAGGTTCTTTTTCCACAGCAGGATTTCTTTTAATCTGGTAAATATATTTGTTTGCAATGTGCGATTTGTTTTTAGTATGGATTTTTCATAAGGCTGGCCAAACTTTGACCAGCTAAGTGCCACGTAAAAATTCACTTTTTTTTTTTGAGGACTTCATCCCGTCATTGAAGATACCTTACTTAGCAGACTAGTGTCAGTGTCTTATATACAGTGCAGAATCAGTGTTTCCAACATTAATATCCCTACATATTTGAACACAGAGGCAAGAAAAAATCCAGTGTTTCAAAACTGGTCTGTGGAGACCACAGGTTTGTCATCAGTACAGCACGTGTGTGCTGCAGCACAATCCCGCTCTGTCCTAAAGCTGGCCTTTCCTTGGAGCCTCATGAAGACTGATGACTATATTTAGTACTATAATAAAAGCTGGAAGGATACTACATTCTCCTGCTATGAAACATTTCATAGCGTTTTCTTCACTGCATGACGCACATTGTCGTATATATTAAAAATAATATCATTTTAACAGCTGAAAATCAGACCAGATATTGCTGAAAAACTAAAAGCAGTAGTAAGTTTTAAAAAGTTGAACTCATGTTCAAGTGTGGGGTTTTTTGGTTTTCTTTTTTGAGATCATTCTGTATGTTTTAATAATATTACTGTCAGATCAGTTCTGCTGAGAATATCTTAGCTGTTATCAATGTTATTTTTATCTATCTATCTATGTATCTATCTTTGTCTCAACTGCAGTTCATGTGAATAGGATTCCTGTCTCCTCTGAGATGATTTCACGGTTTTATACTGCTGAATTCATAACCCACACGGCTGAGGTTCAAAAGCAGTTCATTTTGCATCTCTGTCTCCAAATACCTTTTAAAAACAAATATGTTTGTTATAGTCAACTTTTTTTATGATACCTAGAAAATCAAAGACCAAGGACAATCTTAAATAAAGATTACTGCCTGCTTGGTTTGGGACTTGTATATTTTTGCATGCATGGGGTCAATAAATAAATAAGCCATTGTTGGTATGAGTTGTTCCAAAGAGAAGTCAGAAAGTACTGAATATTTAATTGTCAGAAGTACTACAAAGGATAATAATTTTGGTAAATTTATTGTACTTTGAATAACAAAAATGTGGTCTAGAAGAACAACTCTGCTTAAAACTAGCTAATCTTAGCATGCTGGATTTACTACTCATGTTGGTGAAATAGAAAATTTCTGTGGCCTTTTATATCTTCTGAGATTTTGTTGGTTTTTTTTTTTCCAGCACAATCAAACTTTATGTTGGTACTTTTTAAGATCTGATCTGAATAAAAATGCACAAATGCGTATGTTTTGGTGCCATAATTATGATCAAATGTCATAATATAACGAAGGGATCCCTGAGATAGAGCGGTGCAGCAGGGTTAATAAGAAGGGTATTGGAGACAGTGTGTATTACTAGATATCAGACACAGGAAAGTTACCTGATTCCTTTGAAAATCTCAGCCTTTGTGCCAGCAGTAAGAAAGAAATCTGTCCTCTGGATGTGTGTAGTGATGCAGAAGTTTCATTAGTGTTAGCTTCAGACGGGATGTTCCTGTGTGGTGAAGATAAGAGAACTTACATAGGTCCTCCCAAAAGATTGCTGGTAAATCCATGTCACATCTAGGTACTATATATTTTACTGCTGAACTCTTCTTCTAATCATAGAATGGTTTGGGTCAGAAAGGGCCCTTAAAGCTCATCTACTCCAATTACGGCAGGGACACCTTCAACTACATCAGCTTGCTCAAAGCCCCATCCAACCTGAGTGCTGTAGAGGTGCAGTTGTTGGCAGGCAGCTAGATCTACTTGCTACTGCAACATGGGCACTACTGGAATATGCAGTGTATCTTTAGATGTTATATGCTGGTAAAAATGGGAGTAGATGATGAATAGTAAAGAATACATTATTGAGCAAAACGTTTTGTTGCAGTTGTGCCTGGGAAGTGGTAGGGCTGCCCTGAAACATTGTCAGGACAGTACGGCACCAGTACACTGTAAAGAGAGCGAGAGTGATATAACAGCTTTGTTAAATACATGTTAATGCTTATGGGAGCATAGTTTTTCATGGAAATATCAAACTCTTCCCCTGTTCTTTTTTCTGCTTTGTTACAGCTGTTGTCTCCTGTTCTGGATCACACGAGGAAAACTCTTCTTCACCAAATCCACCTCAGAAGCTCTCCATGACGAAAAGTAGGATGGTTTCACTGCATCAGCCTTCTAAACCAGGTACCGCATGCAAGTCCTCTTCCTTTCATCATCCGTATTTCGACTTCAGAATCTAGGTGCACGATAGATGCTGGCAGTCACAAGGACCCTTTATCAGAAAGCTATGCCACTGGATTTCTGGGTAGAAATGGAGCAATGACTCAGAAAGGACAGTGTAACCTTAAGGGAATCTCTTGCTTCCTATGGATTCATCCATAGGTCAAGGGGCCGAATGAAGTGCTGAGGTCTGAGTTGTGGGCCCTGAGCTGGAGTTGACCTGTGAATGAGTCACAACCCAGCAGAATGTTTTGTTTTTCTTATTGGCTTCATGTTCCAGAGGCAGAACCTGGTCCACCTGTGTCTTTGTGGCTCTGCCCTCACCTAAGTGGTCATGGTTGGGGTGGTGGGTGAGGCCAGGATTATATTAACCAGAAGCTGATCGGTTGGAGGAGCTTACTGTTGGGTGTGGCTTCTGTTGGGGCTGGTTGGCTCTTGCTGAGCTCTCTCGGTGGTGTCCTTCCATATGAGGAGCCACTGAGGGAGCCATCTCTGTCCAGTGTGTCCAGCAGGCGATGCTGGCACCACAATGGGCAGAAGACTTCTGAGAGGGTGTTGCTGAGTTCAGCGTCGGCCTGTGTGATCAGGCAACAGATGACAGCATAAAATGATGGTGGCTGAATCAGTACAACACTTCCCTATAAAAAAACCAAAACAAGTAATTAAAAAAAAAACACAGCAGGATTTAAAAAAAAAATGGAAGAAAGAAAAGCAAATAAAAAACCATAATCATCTCCATTAACACAGTGAAATACACTGAATTTGGGGTTGAGAGTTCTTGAAATAAAAGCTAATGAGTGGAGCTACTTTTCAACAACTATAGAACAAACTACCTTTCTTGATACTGAATGAAAGGGGTTTTTTTCAACTGGAATTTTCTTTCTCTAGGCATTGTAAAAGCCCAGTGAGCTGGAAAAAATTGCTTCTGAGATAGGTAGGACAAATTTGGTCTTACTATGGTGCCAGAATAGATATAGCAAACACTACACTTCATAAATTTCTAATGGAAATAAGCCCATTGTTATCAGTTGTGCAGAAGCTTGGAAATTTAAGTAATGCCTTTTAATTTAGTTAAATAATCACAGGATGTTGAGGTTAGAATGGAGCTCTTGAGATCATCTACTCCAACTCCCCTGGCCCAAGTAGAGTCAGCTAGAGTAGGTTGCCCATGACCATGTCCAAATGGGTTTTGAATATCTCTTTTGAAGATCTGTAGGGTGGTAGCAGCAGTATCAGAGGTCGCAGCTTTCAATGTTCTCTTTCACTGTGACCACATGAGTGTACCCAGTTCTTTTGCTCTGTGATTTATACTGAACAACAGCTTCTTGTTGATCGATCTTTCCATCACAATCCAATGCATGTGATCTGTTGCCAGAAAGCTCAGAGTCATAGAAACACAGAATGGTTTGGGTTGGAAGGGACCTCAAAGATCATCTAGTTCCAACCCCCTGCCATGGCAGGGCCACCTCCCACTAGACCAGGTTGCTCAAGGCCCCCATCCAGCCTGGCCTTGAACACCTCCAGGGATCAAGCATCCACAGCCTCCCTGGGCAACCTGTTCCAATGTCTCACCACCCTCCTTTTTTTGTCAGATATCAACAACTTCCCCAATCTATTTTAGACTCTTCTTTCAGGCATTCAGATCTTCTCAGGCCTCAGGTGGTGGCAGATAGGCTTTATGCAGCCTGGAGAGTATGGAAATTAGGTGCTTTTGAAGGAGAAAGTTGTGTTCACTTATCTGAGCTGCAAACTGCTTTGTTATGTGAGGCACATTCAAAGGATTAAGTCTGTATTGGTACAGTCCTTGCAAGTGGGGGTATTGGAAAGATTTAATGAAATGTTTTTGTCATAAATATTAGTTTAAAGTAACCCTCTATTTAAAACAGAAAAGGAATTTTCTCTTTTGGGAGGTCTCACTTTGCTCTTTTGCACTGTCATGCTGTTGTGAGAGAAATTGCTTTCTGGGTTTTATGACAAACTAGATTTTTACCTCACTAGTATTACTACTACTGACAATAAGCCTGTGGGTACTGAGCTAGCCTGTCAAACTTCAATAAATTTTGAACAGCGCAGCAGGTCTGGATCAGGTCTCTGCTTTGTCTCACACAACCTTGGAGTCTCTGAGCTATTGAGATCCCTGAAGCTGGTTTACTGGATCATCAAACCGTAGCCTGAAGCTGCACACAAACATCTTTCCTAGATCCAGCAGAGCCAGGAGAGTGGCTGGTGTCCTCCTTCCTGTGCCCAGCTGGAAGCTGGTGTTTGCAGTCCCATACACATGCACAATTTGGCAGCTCATCTGCGTATGGCTTCCAATGGAAAAGGATGGGCTGAGCAGTGCTAAGCTGTACGATTTGATCATGAGGGCTGAAAAACTATTCAGGTGGTTGCCCCAGGTGGTAGGTTGAGAGAGGCAGTACCCTCCAGCAGTGAGCAGGCCAGAAAGGGCTGGGGGGCGTACAGAGGAACTGAAGGAGGGTATATGTTCAGGTGGGAGTTCACAGCCTGTCCCAAGCCACAGTGATGTGCAGCTCTCTGACATCTGTGTTTCTCTTACCCCTGCATGCTGGGTGGCGTTTTATAAAAATGTAGTTAAAATTAACTTTAAAAATTGGGAAAACTTGCCTACTTTGGCTATTTGCACTCAAAAGATGCTTCCATTTCTTCTTTTACTTTTTTTCTGAAAGTTTAAAGGATAGCCAATCTTCTGGGGACTCTTAAAGTTTTTATTTCTGTCCCACTTGTATTGCCTGTGCAACCACCTATCCTTGTTTTATCCCTGACCTGAATTCTGTTCTTTATATCTGTCTTTTCTCCTCCCCAGAAATAGAGCTACTGAAGGGATAACACTGTGTCATTCATGTTTGTAAGGTCTGAATACCCTCTGAACATCACGATCCCAAATATGAATGTTTAGTCTCTTATTATTTCTCATATGGCCTGGGGGTCCTCCAGTTATTACTGTAATATTATTATTACTACTGAAAATAAATATCAGGCAAGTTAATATCAGCTTACCATATCTATTCAGCCCCACTCTGTGTGGGAGAGCTTTGTGCAGCTAACATCCCTTTGGGGAGTTTAGATTGATGAGAGAACAGTGAATTACTTCTTGTCTGGTTTATAATATGCTGATTATGAAAAATTCTGGCCAGGATGAGTGAGTGTTCTCAGTGCTGCAAATGGACTCTGGAGTTTAAGAGTATGTTCTTGTACACACTGTGCTGGAGGAAAGCAAAACTGTTTAAAAAAAAAAATAAAAAATTAAAGCTTGCATTGTTCAGCTATTCTGCTTTAGACCCTGACAAGCTCTTTCTATTGCTGAGAGGGTTGACCTTAGAGTTTTGTTTGTTTCTCTCTGCCAAAATGTTAAATCCATACAGTTTCAATATCCTTTCTGCACTAGGTATTGTGCTTCTCATTCAGGATTTTATGTACATGTGAACAAGGCCTTCCACTGATGTGAATTCACTGTTGAAACCAGTGAGAGGATGCTGATTTACACCTGCCGAGAATTTGCAGGGTTGTTTTTTCATTCTAGCATATTCCTTCACCCACCCTGGGAGAGTCTCTGTTGTTATTGCACAAGACAAGCTTTCTTTTTTCCCTTCAACTCCTTCATTTCTTGGAAGAGGTAACCCCCCTTCACTGTACCTCTGCTCATTCATGTGCCTGCATCACCCCATGCCCCTTGAACTGGGGACGACCTCAGTGAAACCTTTGGTTTCTCATAACAGAAATCTCTTGTGTCATCGGCTCAAGCTGTTCATGGGTGATGTCTACAGACAGTTTTGGAAAACCGGACTGGATGTTATCGTCAATTGGTGTCCTGGTGTCTCAGGAGAGGCAGCAGCTGCTTCTGGAAAACAGTTCCTCCCGTGGAGATGTTGAAGGTAGGCAGAGTTACAGTTCCCCTTGAATGGACGTCTGCTTTCTCCCAGCCCTGGTGGCAGCTGTGGGTGGCAGCAACAGGAGCCAACAGGCTCAGGTCTCAGACAAATGTCACAAAAAATACTGCCAGGTGCTGGTTCTGGTGCACAACTTGTAAGCATGCTGTCAGCGCCCAAGGGTTGTTGCGAGCCCTGTAATGTACTTGTACTGCCCAAGTTGTGTATGTAAAGAGCCAGTCCCTTTATATATACTTGTTTTGGATCTCCCTGTTTTAGGATAAGGTGCTTTTGCTTACAGGGACTGGGTTTTTCTTAGGAAATGCAACCCTTTACAAGCCATGGCTGGCTCCACGTCTGCTGTCTGACTTGCAGTCTTTAGCTTTTGTTTTGTTGGACATGTCTTCACTCTGCTTTGTTTGGTTTCTTCTCATTCCTTCTATCACATCTTTACTTATTCCCCTCATTTTTTCTTTATTCTCCTTTCTCTACTTTCTGTTCATTTTTGGTGTTTGTGCATAGTTCTCTCCTTTCTTATGATTCCTTTCTTCAAACCCTGTATCCGTTTTCCTCTTTCCTCTCTTCCATCCACACTGTGTGTCTCTTCTTTTCTTCTTTTTTTTTTTTTTCTCCTCACAGGAGACATTTTCCTCCTGAACACCAGTAGGCTCCCAGATAGATGTGAGTTCAGCCTGCAGAGCCCCATCCTGCCTGGGAGCTTGGACTCTTGCTTGCTGGAACTGGCCATATATTCACAGGATGCTGTTCCTCTCCTCCAGAGATTCACAGCTGAAATCAGATATGTGGAGACAAACAGAAATATAATAATTTCTCTGAAAATTGGCCGTGAGGAGGATGCCGGGTAAGACAATCAATTTGCAGCTGTTTAGACTTTGAATTGCAGGGTAGGGTGGAGTCATTGCACGCCGCTATTTATCAATGTCTTCTCCTGTCTTCAGATCACTGCTGCTGTCACAGCAGAAAACCAAGGTAGAACCATCAGGACTGGAGTGTGCAGCTTCCTGGCAGCGTGTTTGTAACAGACCCAGGTTTTGCGTGCCCCATTTGCAAAGAACACACTTGCTCAGGACTCACTCTTCTTCCCTCACATTTGGAAGGGTCAGGAGTGGTTGGCTCTCTCACCAATGCTAGGAATATAGGTATAAAATGCACTCAGTCCAAAGACTGCCTCGGCAATGTGGATGATCTTTCTGAGTGTTCAAGGGGTCCTGTCGTTGTTACAAGGGTCACAGTGCTCATTTTGAAGTAGGGTTAACTCTACCTCTTTAGTCATTTCATCCTTCTGTCTGCTAAGTTCAGGAGCATCCTCTTTTGTTTCATGTGGAGAGTTCAAGGAGGGGAAAAACAGAGGCTAGAGGTGAGAAGAGGTGAAGACAAAAAAAAAGAAAGTGCAGCAACCCTGGATCTTGTCCTGTATTCCCTTTGATCTTCCCAGTGTTTTACTTTTTCATTCCTGTGTGTAGCAGAATGCAGTAAGGAGGAGAAATGGGCAAAGGGAATGAATCACAACAGGAAAAGAAGGAGAAAAGTCCACGTGTCATCTGATTTTGCCATTTTCCATGTGCTTGTTTTTCCTTTGCTGCAATCTGCCTTGTAAGAACCTGGGTCAGACACAGACAGAGCTTTTTATTTCCATTACCTGACCGTCTCCCATGGAGAACTTAAGCAATAGATCCCAGTTCTTGTTTTCTTTGAATTTTTTGGCACTCCCCGGGCTGCCATGGAGATCTGTAGCCAAGACTCCTGATCAGCCAAAGATAGCAGAGTTTGACTAAAAAAACATACTTATTTTCTTTCATATCCCTCTCTTTCCTGCTATTAGCTATTGCTCACTTCCTTCCTGGCTACTCCTTCCCCTCCTGCTTGCCAATTTCACAAGGAATTTGTTGCATTTTCTGGGATCAGCTTCATCTGTCCTTTTTTACCTATAGCTGCCCTTGCCAAGTTGAGTATTAGACAAACCTCTGCAACTGCAGCCACAGCTCCATTGCCCGATATAAACCCATAAAATACCCTTTAGATATACCTAACTGACCAGGCTTTGATCACAATCACTGCAACATCTTGGGAACGGATCGTAGGTGTTGTTTAACAGCTTATTTGAGCACTGCAAATTAATTCTACATGAAATCAAGGTTTCTTGATGTGATGGTATTTAGATCTATTGGAATGGAGTTTGCTTTATTGGAAGTTGGCACAGGTACTGGTATTATTTCTTCTTAGTTTATGAAATGAAGCGATGGTAAGCTCAGAGTGTTTAGTATTAAGGTTTTAAAGATGGAAAATGATGGAGTTCTGGTTTAAATCAAGATAGAAAGGAGGGATAGAAAAAAGACAAAACAGTTAGGAAACATGTTAGGTGAAACACTGTTCCTTTTCCCACTCATTACAGGGAAACTCTTGAAAATCTCTGCACAATTCCAGAAAAATCTGAGCACACAGGCAGGTCAAAATTCATTTTTAACACAGTGATTGAGCTGCTTCTTACCAGGCAGATAGTCTGAAATTAACGTTCTCTTCATGATTAAAAATTTAATGACATTGGTTGTGAAGAAGAGAAACCATCCTGAAGCATTCCTGCTTTCCAGGGGCTTTCCATGAGGAGTGGGAGTTCTACAAGCTCTTCTGTTAAGCAAATACTGCTGCACAATTTAGAGAGGAATAAAAACAATGAGTAAATGACCTTGAGATAGATGCCTCTGTCTAGTACATAGTTTAACCATTGACAATTGCTACCAAGGGATGGAGGGATGGTCTTGAGATCAGAGTAGTAACTTAGATAAGGAAGAAAGGCTAGGTGGCACTTTTTCAGACAATCAGGCACTCCAGAAAACCCTGCTCTGGTCCCTTTTGTCCATCCCTCAATTCCAGGATCAAGCTATACTTCATCATAAATTCCAGCTGCACCAGACCACTTCAGTGAACTGTCTTCTTTCTGGACCTAGAAATCTTCTTCTGATGGTGTTTCCTCTTTCAGGATCCATTGGCTACACAGTTCCCAAAAGCTTAAATATATGTCATACATGAGAAAAAGTTACTCTCCTGTCCACCTCACTAATTACTAGGGTTTATCATTAAAATAGTAATATTGAAGCTGCCACTCATTTTTTACACATCGTTTCTTTGTTCTTAGTGAAAGAACAAAGAAACAGATAGACCTTCAGACACCATGTCCTCTGAACAAGTAGGGCAGAGTCACAGTGTCAGTTATTATATACCACACCTATAGGGTGTGGGTATTCTGAGTTACGACCATTAGAGGGAGAACCACTGAATGAGTGAGGTATTTGAAATTCTATATACTTGCAAAAAATACATACCATTATATTTCTCATTATCTCAGTAGAGCTCAAACATCAAGAGCCTGTAGCTTCGCTTGCAAGTCCAAGTCTTCTTCATTTGGCTCAGAAAACTTCACTTTCTCAGGTTTACAGTTACGGTGCTTGTTCAGCTCACATATACTGTCTTTTTTACTATTTTGCTTATCCCACCTTTTCCCTCTTTACCACACTGACCAAGAAATAGTCACAGCTGATGATTCTTCCGTGTGCTTTTGTTTTGAATGGTTTCACATGCTTGTGTTTGTTGTTGACCACAATAATGTCAATGTTGTCAGACAAAACTGTTTCAGTAAGGAGCTGGTTTCTTTCAACTCTAAGAACTCACACTTCAATGAAAATTTAAAAAACAGCACTTGGGGCAGGGATAATCTTTTCCCTTTCCATGGTCAATAAGCCAAGTTGATTTTGTTCTGTTTTCTTTCTGAAATACAAGGCACTGGCCATGATAGTCTTGGCAGGTCAAAAAGCAAAAAGTATACACATGGGTTTTCTGTTCGCTAACCTCACAGAACCTAACAGAACAATTATTGCCTAGTTATTTCTGCCTTCCCCCTTTATTGGGGGCCGGTGGTGCTAAAATGCCCTGATAGCTTCTGAGAAACTCTCAGAAACTTACCATTTTGACACTCCTATTCTACTAATGTGGTTGTTTTTATGCACAAAAGTTATTTAACTTATAAAATTGTGCATAGAGACGTTGCTGTGTAGCTCATCTGGACATCTAGAAACACGTAAGGTCATTTGGGTTTCATAAATTAGGTGTCCAACTACATAAGCCTTTGAAAGGGAGTAGTCTGGTAAGTGTCCTCTGAAGATGCCTAATACATACTGACAACAATGAGCACAGCCATTTTTATTAAAAAATGCGTCTAGGAGAGGCCGTCCAGCTGTTATGTAACACTATGATTTTTGAACACGTATCTGGGAGTGTGACTTACTGCCTTTCACGCTTCTTTTGAAATTGCACCCAGAAATACACTGGGTCAAGTAAGAACCTTCTAACTGGTTGTTGAAGGCAAGATGGGCAGGCGTGTGTTCTACTCTCTCATCTATTTTAAGTCCAATGGCTAGAACTGGGTGTTCGTGAAGACTTGCAGGCAACAACTTCCTGTAGGTAGCAAAGTAATGTAAAGCATCTAATTTGTAAGTTCACTGATTGATGCTAGAAGCATTTAGCATATGTACCGTTGTGCAACTACCCATGCAGTGAGCTCTCCTAATTCAGAAAAGATTTCAGCTTTATTGTGGTTTTCACTCTTAATGAAGAAATTGTTGTTCTTAATATTAAAAGACTTTCTTAAGATTAACGACCAGTTACCATTGTTGAATATGAAAAGGCATGGCATAGAAAGGATTGGTAAGGAGGGCGAGGAAAACTTTTCCTCAGCAGAGGAGATTGAGAGGCTAATGAAAATAAAAAGTTGAAAATACAAATCAAAAGTGGAACTTATAGGTTTGCAGGGAGGATCTTCAATTTTCTTGGCTTAAGCATCAGGTTGCTTGCAACTCCAGACTTTCTATCCATGCAAATTTCTCCAAGTTATGTCAGATTGATAGCCCTTCCACATGTACACATCAATTTTAACATCTCTATTTAGAAGAAGAGTAATATTACCTCGTTACTTGAGATCTGGTTTGACATAAAATCAATAGTAAATTTATTTCCAAGCTTGGCTTATCTGGAAGCCTGCTGCAATGATCCATCTTCTGCTAGATCAACAATGGGCTTCGTTCCTTATTCCATTAAGGAAATTAAATTGGCTCTGAGTAGCCCCTATTTGGATAGTGGAACCAAGCAAAGGAGGTGTAATTATTTACAGCATTAGAAATCTTGCTGTAGTTGGATCTTGAGGGCAAGGCTTCCTCTGAAGGCAAATACCTTGGTGATGACAAGACTCCATACGCAGAAGCATTCTGGGTGATGCAAAGCTACTTGTCATTTTTGCATTCTCTGGATGCTTGCCAGCTTTTGCTGTGCTGTTATAAATGGAGTCAAATTTCAGTACTAGAGATATTTCAGTGCAGAATTAGGATGTTTCATGGAACCTTAGGGGTCTGACTCAGAAGAGCTGCCCGTTCATACAAGCAGTGGTTTAAAATAGCAGCCTTGCTCTTCTACAAGATGCCACAATTCTCCCAATAGAGATGTCAGAGCGGACGGTGTGTCTTTCTTAGTTGTGACATTTCAGAGGTTGGTTTATTGACTTAGATCACCAGTGGTTTTCATTTATTTTAATACACCAGGCTATAAAAGGCAAGTTCCAGAGCGTCTGGCTCATAAACTGTGTAGAATTAAGGTGCATCAGCTGAACTAGTCATTGTTTGCAGCTGTGGAGCAATAATCTCTTTAGCTGCTACTACCAAATGTAACACTGGTTGTGAGTCAGAGGCTGTGTGCTCCAGGTTCCTGCACTCAGGGGTGTGATAACACTGGCAATAACTGTGATGTCTCAGCTGCAGGGTGGGTGGCAACTTAGTGGAGGTGCTAGAACTATGTCTCAGTGCTTGGAAGGTCTAGTATGCTTAATAGATAAATTCAAAAGATTTAAAGATTGAACTTGCCTTCAGTGACTCATTGAACCAATTTGACTAAGGCCCGTTGATTTTCGTGGCCAAGAGGATGCAATGGAGTGATGAACAAAAGCTGTGTCATGTAGTGATTCAGTTCTGGGTCAGTGCTGAATGGTCTCGGACATGGTACCACAGTGTGGCAGGGGAGATACATTTCTAAGTGTATTTATAAGATATATTTGTAAGTGCTGGACATTCCTGAAGCTGTAATACAAAATAAAAATAAAGCTGCTGTTCTACTTTGTTAGGTAGCAGAGATGGCGCAGTTGTGGTCCAGGGCTGGACATTTCTGAAGCTGAATTAGATTATGTTGAACTACAGAATATGGCATGACAGGACAGGAATCAGGAGAAATAGAGTAATCTTGATAAGAGGAGCTCAACTTCAGATGAGGTTAGGGTATCTGTGGGTATTTATGTGTATCTACAATGGTGAAAGTGAAAGATAAGGGGATGCTATAGAAGGGATAGGAAGAAACTCTCACCAGAAAAAGTTATATAGTTAGTTTATGGGAGAAGAATGAGTTAGGGAGCTAATCAGTGGCAAACAAAAGTAGAGAGGGGGATAAAAAAAATAAAGTTTCTTTAGGTTTTTTTGCAAGCTGCAAATTAGGTGATCTGTGATTTTTACATTGTGTCCAGTAGAGATGTGTTTGTTGTCTGGGTGTTGCCTTCTAATGTGTTTCTGGTACAGAAAAAGGGCTAGATGATTGTTTCATGGCAGCTGAAGGCACTTCCCAAATGAAAAAGTAATACTAGGAGCAGAGCCTGAGCAACACGTCTTAGCACTGTGGCCTGGTCTTCTTATCATCCCACTGGCACTGACTTAGGGTCAGTCATCCAGGGTGCCCCTGGCAGCATCAGCAGCATGTAGAGCATGGGTAAATTTATCTCTGTCTGGTAATCTTTCCAGAAAAGAGCTTAAAGCAAGAGTTCCTTTGTCATTATTCCTGCTACAAACCCTTTACAAAATAATGATGTGTAGTTTCAACTGTATTTTATTGTCTTGTAAACATAGTAGGACGGTTTTTAAAACTAAGAACAAACCAAAAAGATTTATAAGAATCCTGCTGGATTTTTTTAATGACATCTGGATACCCTGACTCTCATCAGACTGATTTGAGTGAAGCACTGTAAAAATTCCTGTTTGTTATCTCTCTCTAGCTTTCAATGCCTGACAACCACCTTTAAAATCGGAGGGCATGGACCATCTGTCTTTCTCTGAACTACCACAAGTGCTGTACAACTGAGATACCTTTGCCGTCTAGGGGCTATGGCATTTGTTCTGTGGTGAAATGTAAATTGCCAGAGCAATCTGCACTTTCTGGAACACCACTTCTCTTCTTCCCCTCTCTTTGTGGGTGCACTCTAGCTTGTTAAGCTGGAAGATTAGATAGAGAGCACACAGAAAACGGTTCTCACTCTTGACACAACCAAGAAGCATTCAGGACCAGACATTTACTTCCAGAACATAAAATGTCAGTGTTAGCTTGAGGAGTTCCAGAGACTTGTGCAGCTGCTTGGTTGAGCTGTGCTTGCAAAAGCAAACTGTAACCAGAACACAGCCATTTATGTGGAAGGCACATATGGGGGGGTCCAAAACTGGTGGTAATGTAAGCTCCATTTTATCTTAAGAATCATTCGGTATGGTTGGATCTTTTAGTCATTCATGATAGCATTGGCAGCAAAGATAACTGAACATGAGCTTGTCAGACTGTACATCACTTGCTTTGTAGTAACACTTGTTTATTATGCTGGAGTTTACATTTATTGACCTATTCCCCATGTGGCTTCTGTTTGGTACTTCTGTTTGGTACAGTGCAGTACAGTGCCAGAGACTCCATGGATTCCAGTGTGCTGTGTGTATGTCTGATAGCTCTTTGTTGTCTCCTAGGGTGAAATGGAAATACTTGATGGCCCAGATTGGACGGATAGAAAGACCTTTTAAAATCACCTTGCTGTATTCAAACTGTGGAGCAAAAGAGCTTGGACTTCTGGCAGTGGGCTCCTTGCAGCTCAGGAACTGCTTTCACAGTACGTTGTAATACAGTCAGGTTTGGAATAACCAAATGCAAGAGAGCAGCACCCTCACCAAAATTAATGAATGTGATTAGGGAGTCGGTCAGATGGGATTAAAGAAAAGCTGAGTCTTCCCTGGGGTTTCTGGCAGTGCTTACCTGTCAAGGGTCACATTTGCATGTGTTTTACATATGCACAGGCATGTGTACGTGCTCTGAAGGCAGGCTTGAAGCTCAGAATTGTAGGGCTGATTTAAGTGACCCTCTCTGCTTTTCAGCTTTGCTTTGCTTTGCTTCATCTCTGTATGAGAAAACAACAGGGCATATGCTGCATCCAACAACAGGAATGGAAAATCTTTGCCTAGACTATTTTATCATTTTTCTTTCTTAAATAATGATGAACAAAAGACTACACTGTGTCACCAAAGCCTTTCCCATACTGGGGCTCAATCTTCCAAATCTATAAAGAAAAGCAACATTGATCTGCACTCTACGAGGAGGTTTGCTACTGCCAGGCTGAGAACTTCTGTCTAAACTGAAAATTGCTGGAATGTAATTCTTTTCTCCAGAAGTTCAGAAATCCTCAGTTTTTCCTGACACTTACAGTCATGTTGTGGATGTCATGCAAATGATCCTCAGTATCTGTGCAGAACCTTGCTAATGTCATTTAGGTTTCTTGGAAGTACAAGAGTCTGTTGGCACAGGCAGCCTGCAGGTTAGAGGCATAATCATCTTCGCTTCCTGGTTTTCATGCATTAATATAATGCTGTTGCCTCTATTTTGCAGATACTGTAGAAATAGCTTGGAATGTAATATAAAATCTTCAAATGTAAAAAGAAAATACTGGTTTCACAGAGCTGTTTCATAATATATTATAAGGCTGGTTTCAATCTCATTAAAGATTTAATATTATTGCAGTCATTAATCTTTTAATTTAACAAACATTGTATTTTTAATGTAATTTTTTTTTAACAGCCATGGAGTTTTGAGGGGGTGCATGTACCCTGAAGCACTATGCTAAATACTCAGTCCATAAATAAGCTGGTGCATGTACTCAGCATAGTGCTGTGAAGAAATACTATCTCAGACTGCATACCTGGATTACTGCAGAGGTGTCCTCTTCCCTTCTGGAATGGGTTCCTTAACTTTCGCATTTTTTCCAGAACAGTAATAATCCCAGTGGAACTTCTGGGCAGACCTCTGCTAAAGGGGAGCAGGTCCAGAAAAGACCTACACAGGTCTACAGAAGACACCTGCTGCAGGTCCATAACAGACCTGTGTGCACACACATCCACAGGACAGGCTGGGTGCATTAAGAGTCATGCTTTTGGGAAATACCAGACTTAAAAAGTATGTTCAGCCTGGTTGCTGGGTACCTGTACAGTTGGTCAAATGCTCTTGGAGTGTAGCTGACGGGAGTAGCTCTGGTGCATAAGTAAAGTTCCTGCGCAGCGAGCAGCCTCCTGGGGAAACAGCTCTCTTCATGGGCTGGGTGCCACAGAGCTGGCACAGAAATGTGTCAGCAGCAGGAGTGGCAGTTAAGCCTGAGCCTCATTAGGGCATTGCAAGGTGCCTGTGAGGACCGGAGCTAAGTGGGTTTCTCCACCTCCAGCAGCAGTGTCCTGCAGCGTGGCACAGCTGCCTGGCAGGTGCACGGCCGCGTGCGCAGAACTGAGGAGCACACCATGGTAGGAAGCTTGCAAGGTCCTTTGTAAAGGAAAAAGTGATTATCTAAAGATAAAGAAAAGTGCTATCTAAAGATAGCACAAACATAGCAGAAGGCAGGGCATGAGAGAGAAAACAATAAATCTGGTCTCCATGAGAGCTGAGGTGATCCGCAGTAATCTCATGCTGGGTAGAAACCTACATGGTAAAAAGCAGAAGTGAGTATCATTTGTCACCCAAAGGACACTTTATGAGATCCTATATGTGAATGCTGATACACGTGAAGGGTCATACGCATCTGCCAACTAATCTCAGGGATTTTTTTCTTGTTTTTTTCCTTTAGATAAAGAAAACCAAGATCTTTCTATATATGACAAAGGCTCCACCTTCCCCTGCCTTCACGGAGGCTGTGTCAGCCACCTACAAATCTGTGAATTCATCAGTGATTGCCTTGCCAAAGAACAGGAAGGAGTGAGGTGTGGTGAGTATGTGGCATGGCATTTCATGGGAATCTTCATCCCATTAGAAGAAATAATTTAGAATGAAAAATAAGTTAAATTTATTCCAGTATTTTGCCTCCTGAATTAATTTAGCCTACTTACATTAATTGGATACTAAGATTCTCTTTTAAAATTCATCCTATACAGGATAAAATGCATTTGGCTTGTTTGATTTGGTTTGGTTTTTTAAATATTGCAGTAAGGAGCTCAATGACCTGCCTTTCATAGTTGTTCCAGCTTCAGAGAAAGGCAAAACCTTAATTATATGCTTGCAGCTGGGTGTGAAATACCTTCTGGACCCAAGCTCTGAACCTCCCTTCAGTGGAAGGTGCTGATCATCTTTCTAGTGCCAGCCACTAACACGGTCATAAAGCTGTCTCTCCAAGATCTCAGTTCAGAGTTCTTCTTGCACATCATGACAGAGAAATCCCCTCAGTATATGTGGTGCTAAGAAGCATCTTGTAGCTTTGTTGCAAGTACAGTGGCAGAGATCTAAAATATTCTGTTGACTGGCCTTCCAAAGTGGAAGCCCACACAGTGGACATAGAAAACTTTGTGATGCCTGCACTTCCATACTCAGCAAAGCCTTTACAGGCATATGGCAGTGACTGGCCATTCTTTAGATTGTGGGAGCTGCTGTTCTGTGCTGTATCTAGAGCAGGACAGAACAGCAGAGTCTCAAATACCACCAGAAGCAAAGTGTTGGCTTTCTGATGGTGACACTGGAAATAAAAGAAATTAGACCTATTAATGTTTTGACACTGAAAAACTATGTAGCATAGGTTGGGCAGCTTAGACAACCCCAATGAGGTTTGATTTTTGCTGCTGTTTGTGTTCTTCCATAATCAAGTTTCTCCCATTTTCTGCTTTTTCATACTCTGTATTGTAGACAGTCTTCCAGAAGGCTCCCATTGCTCTTTTGAAGAGGGTCCATGTGGCTGGATACTGAATGAAACTACAGCATCTCCCTGGTCTATTCGAAGCTTTACTGAAACAATTAAAGATGACTCATTTGTAGGGTCTACCTTGCAAGCCACTGGTGGTAGGTTCCTCATAGTTCTCTCTCACTCTTTCTGTGTGTGTCTGCATATATATAATAGCCTTGAACTTAGGCTTTTTAAATTGGTTTGAAATTTTGGGCTTCATTGCCAAGTGAACTTTAGCATCAGTATTATCTATAACAACACTAAATTTAGCTAAAATTAACTTTTGAACATGATTCAAAATGATATATGAAACAAGTTCTGCAACAAAGTTAACACAAAACGGTCAGAGACTAGGATTCTCCTTCACCTTAAAAAAATTATACTTCTTCCTTCCTCCTTCCTTTTATGAGCTACGCAATTGCAGAGTACTTTAGCAGCAACATTATTATGTTTATAAATATCTAAAGGGTGGGTGTCAAGAGAATGAGGCCAGACTCTTTTCAGTGGTGCCCAATGGCACGACAAGGGGCAACAGGCACAAACTGGGATACAGGAAGTTCCACTTAAACTTTTACTGTGAGAGTGACAGAGCCCTGGAACTGGCTGTCCAGAGAAGTTCTGGAATCTCCTCTGGATACTTTCAAAACTTGTCTGGATAAGTTCCTGGGCACCCTGCTCTAGGTGAACCTGCTTTGACAGTGGGGTTGGACTAGATGGTCTTCAGAGGTCCCTTCCAAGCCCTACCATTCTGTTATTCTGTGAACGTGATAGCTGCTGCAGCACATCACAGTGTAAAAATTACCCAGCAGATCTAGGCAGTTTGTAGAAATAAATCTTTTGGAGACCCTTGCCAGACTTTGCCAATGGGTTAGGAAGAATATCACATGTAAGCATATCCCAAGACCAAGTGACCGTACACTTTCTTGTGCCATAGAATACCACAGTAATGAAAGAGTCTGATAATTCCCAGAACTGTCAGCTCGGTAATTAGGAGGGGGGCCAGACCCTCCTCACATGTTCAGGTTGAAAGTCAGAAGTGTTAGCAGAGATGAGTCTTGCCTCCCAGTTCCCTGTCAAAATGAAGAGTGTCCTTATGAGTGTCCTGTTTGTCTCTTGAGAACGTGCATAAACTGTCTCTAGGAGAAAAAGACTATAAATAAGATCTTCCAGCCCAGTGTTTGTCATTGATGCTAATGGTGTAAGAATGAGGGCTATCAGGAGTTCACTGTAGAATGGTGTGAGCCCCTGTATGAGAAAGTATTTGAATGGTGTCTGAGGTTTATGGACTCATGTTCCAGGAAATGGTTTGGGATGTTGACTTCTGTGCTGCTGAAATCTAGCAGATTTCTTATTTTATCCTCACTAATTGATTTGCTCTTGAGCCAGGCTTGTCATCTTACTTATACTGTGCTTCAGCACAATGATGTTAAATTATTTCAAGAGAGGATTAAAGAAGGCAAAACATAATCTTGTCTTTTCTGATTCACTTTTCTGTCCACAGGACACTTCCTCTACCTGCGAGCAGACAGCAATCAGACGACTGGTATGGCCAAGGCTTACAGCACCAGCTTGCCAGCCACTATTGCCACTGAAGACTACCAGGTATATGACTCTTTCTTAGCACCTTTGTGGAGTTAATCATCAGGCTGTAGGTACTGTTTGCACGATTAGCCCCTTCTCCTGTGCCTCTGCACACTCCGTGAAACACTGGCAGGCAGAAGAGTTGGCTATACGGCCTAGCTAACTATTTGTTGGAAACTTGAAAAGAGATGTGAGGTGCATCCCCAGTAAGTGAAAGCAGGAGCCCCAAATCAGCTCCTTAGTATGAAAAACTCCCCAACTTAACTGTGTTGACCCTTCCTCTGAGGGGTACCCAGCACCTGAATTGTATGGGATGGCCTTAGTTCACAGGAAAGGGAGCTGGCTGCCTGGGCTCTTGAGCGTACCTGCTGCTGAGACTTCTCTTCATAAATTCTGCAATACTTTCTTAGGAGATAGCAAACTTGACAGTTTCACTGAGGAGTGTGAAGTTAGGAGGCATTACATTTTCCAGGAACAGGTGAAGATAATAAACTTGGGCTCACATTCTTCAGGAATTTCAGTAGGTGAGGGCAAGTTGGCATGGTTAAAATCGCATAACCTGTCTTCAGCCCAAATCTCTATGAAGAGTAAGAGGAGCTCTGAGATGGTGGAATTAAAAATATTAAATAATATTACACTCATAACACTTAGGAAAATTAAGCTGCAAGTTTGAGCTGGAGTCCAGCCCTGCTAGGGGAAAACAGAAAGCTTTGATGCCTCCTAATTAGAGCTGGCAAAAGAAATACAGTGCATGTGCCAAAAATATAACTTCAGTATTTATATTTATTTATAAATCCAGGTCAACACTGCTGGGTAGTTCCAACAAAGTAAAACATGCTTGGAGCTAGGTCCACAAAACCAGGAGGAGGAGAAGCAATAACTGTTGGTTATGGTGTACCAATCACAGGAGGTCTGGACCCATTCTCTCCTCTCTGGCAAGGATTTGAACCCACATTTCAGGAGCAAGGAACCTCCTGTGGTTGTTCTTGGCAGTGCATGTGTGTCTGTGCTCCCTTTCCTGCTGGTCCTCTCTGTAATATAAAGAGCAGCTGAACACTCAAAAGCAGTGTGGAAATAGCAGTTCTCTTGTTCTATGGCAAAGTGGAAGTTGTTGCTCCAAAGCAAGAGGAACGAGTCCTGCTTCAAAATATTCTTTGGCCTGATGATCAGGTTGCTCACCTGTCATGTGGGTGCTATGGTCCAGATGATACCTATCTATAACTTGGAACAAATATATGGATTGAGGTTTCCTGCCTCTAGACACAGCCTAATTCTTTGTCTGAAGGGCATTAGGGGCAGGGAAGCTCTCCCCTTGGAGAGGGGAAGGTATGAATTGGGCCATACCAGTGCAACGTGGGTGGTTACAATGGAATCCTTAAAATATTTAACCCTTTCACAGGAATCTTTAAGATGGTGAGAACACTGAAGAGGAATGTGGTTAGGATTGTTTTTCTGCAATAACCTACCTTTAGTGGAAGCGTTGAATGATAAATGTTCATCTCCTTTACTACGTTTTTGTTCCTGAGGAAGATAACAAGGAAACCAGTGCTCTCTCACTCCAATGGTGTTGGAGGCCATGGATATTGTTGTCAGTGGTTGGAGAACAGCTGCCCAACAGGAGCGTCAGTCAGGGTGTCCACCAAGAAATGTCTGTGCTAGGAACAGTGAGGAGTCATATACAAGCAATGGGGGGGCCTTAGTGGTGTCTGTGATTAAACAGAATAAAACGTTTGGTGTCTCAAATCCCCAGGGAGGGGAGAAGTGAGTACCTGGTTCTCTTTTTATTACAGGATACCATTCTTTTTCTCCTCTTCCTCTATTACAGATCCAATTCTCAGCACATGTTTTCGGCAGCTACAACGGTACCGTCTCCTTCTCTATCAGAGAAGAGATAAAGGGACCTCCGATTACCTTGCCACTATGGGAAAGGACAGGAAGCTGGAGTGACCACTGGTTTCTCATCACCTTACCAATGCCAGTGCTTCGGAATCGGTAAGAGCTCCACTGGCAGCATCCAGGGCTATCCCTAGAGATTTAGTAAGTTGTTACTTTGTTAGGAAGCGTCGCTTTCATTCTCGCCTTATTCCAGGGGCATATCTACTGAAAAAAATTACAGGAGTACTGCAATTCTGCTTGCTGAGGAAGTATTCTGTCATACGTACATATCTTTGTGTGCATACACAGCTTAGCTCAGCACAAGCCCACACTGTGTCTGCACTTCCATGCAGTGCTTAGGTATTGGGAATGGGAAGTATCTGTAGAAACATTTTACCAATCTGAGAAAGCCAGTATACTCACAGGGGCAAAGTGTTCCCGGTAGGGAAACAGCTGTATTAGCACAGCTGCACTTTGTACTCCCACAGTAAAAACAGGCATGTCATTCAAATGAGTGGTAAAATCACAATTTAGCCAATACAGCTGTGGAGGATCTGTACTGGTGCAGCCTGGGCAACTGGAGGGCGTTCATTGCCACATCACTGATGCAGGAGTCTCAGGAAAAAGGCTGTTGCCCAAATCAGCCTTGCACTAAAGGTTTTGTAGTTTTAGATGTGAAAATACAGCGTGACACTTGTTTTCATACAGCCAAATATTGAAGATTCAAAGAATTTCAACCCAATCTAATTTTAATCAGATATTTCTCCTCCCTCACAGTGTTATTTGATCTCAAGCCATGTAGGTGGTGTTGGCAGCTGGTTATTTTGCACGACACAAACGATTTTCAAACTGCTCCAGTCTGGGTTTTTGCATCTTCTTCAGGAAGGCCTGTTTCACATGACACTTAAGACAAAAAAAAAATCTCAAAGTCTATACAATGAATATTACAAATTGAAAAATATATACCTAATATTATCAATAAATAATGTTTCAAACCTTCATGGATTAAAAGGTGTGAGGGGATTCATTTAACTTCAAATACTCTCTGCATCTTTGTGTAAAAGGTTAAGGGATTTGGGTCTGCAAGTGATAGCAGTTCAGATCCAAGCAGCAGTAAAACTCAGAGAGAATGAGAGAGAGAGAGGAAGACTCTTGTTCCACACTCTTTTGGGTTTAATTTCATAATTACCTTTGGTCTCAACATTATCAGGTCTTCACCATACACATCTTTGCCATGTATTATTCTTTTAGGATAGGCTGGGAGAGTATTTCATATTCTTTTCTGACACAGTCTGGAGCCCTGTGGATTAGCATCTGTTTAGTTCTGCATATGTAAAGTATGACCAGTGAATTTGTCCAGAATAGCTCTTTTTCCCCAGGCACTTTCATGTGTATCTAACCACAGCAGAGTCCTAGGGGCTCTTCAGAGGTATTTAAGACCTGCCTCCTCTGATATATGGTGTCTTATGCTTGTCCCCTTCAGCCGCTGATTTCTGCATTAGTCCTCAGTTCTGGAGTGAAATGGGTCTTCTGTGGCAGGGGGGAATGAACAGCAAGAGGCTTTAGGGAGCACTAGCCAGCACTGTGTGAAAAAAAAATTGATATTCAAATACTTTTGAAAAATTGAGCGTTTAGGCAAAATGGAAGTAGTAGACAGGTCATGCATGCCTGTCATTATGACAGTCTGTTTTAAGTAGTTTAATCTTGTTTCCCTTCATGTAACCTTTTTGTATGCCATTTTCAAACAAATTTAAACCTGATGTGACACAGCAGCGACAATCACTGTAGGTGAGGCTGGAACTGTTCAATCCAGCAAGCAGACCTGTGCTACCTGAGATAGCCAAGTGACTAACAGATAATAAATTGTTGTTCACTGCACTGATCTATAACAGAAGTAAAAGAAGCGCACACTTTGCTGGAAGGTGTTGCAGGTATTTGCCTCAAGTGAGGAAACCCTGGTCTTTGTGCAGGACATGGGCTCCATCCCAGCCCTCATGCCTTGTTCATTCCATACGCTACTCCTTCTGTCCCATCTCACCTTTCTTCCTTGTTTTCATATACTTGGTCTCTCTTGCTTCTTCTTCAGGCTCCTGTATTTGAACCCATTTTATCTGCCTTGTTTCCATCTCTCTTCCAGCAGATGGTATGTCTTTGTGTGCTGCTTTTTTGTTAAGTCTGACTCCCTTCCCTGTGCTTCCATTCCCTTCTCCAGAGGGAGGAGTGCTAGTTATCTCTAGTGCCCCAATTTAGGGATCATTGTAACCTAGGAAAAGTTTATTCCCAGTTTTCCTGTTTGACTATTTGTTTCTCTCTGTTTCTCAGGCTCAAACCCCCTGCACACCAAGTCCGAGCTCCCCTGCTGTAAGGTTCCCAGGGAGCTCCCCAGCCTTTCCGAGATGCCACCTTGTTCACTTTGGATTCAGTTTAGGCTGCTTTTTTCTCTTATTTGGCCAGGATCAGTGAAAGAAAGAGGGTCTGGGGAAGAAAAAGTCTATTCCTTAATTTGGAAGGGCAGTTGTCACTTCAGGTAGCTGAAGCAGGGCCTGACACAGTTCATAACAGCACTGCCATGGCAAGTACCATTTAACCCCAGACTTGAAGATATCCAGGGTAGAGGAGACTGCAGGATTAAAAAAAAAAAATCTACCAGGCATGGAAATGTCAGGGATTTCAAGTTTTCAAGGTTATTGTACTAAAATTTGAATAGGTTCTCACTCAAATGGGAAAAAAGCTCATCCCTGCCATGTGATTCTCTTCATTACAAATTTCAGATCCCACTTCCAATACCTGGCAGCACTTTAAAAAAGTTGACACTTTAAAAGTTGTCAGCATTTTTGAGCACGATTTGACAAATGATTTTTGACAAATGATGAATCCTCTCATTGCCTCATCTTCAACACTGGCAAAACGTTTTATCTGGCTAAGCAAGTCGTGCCAAATTACCCAAAATAGACGAGTTCAGCCTAAATTGGTTTAAGGTCGGTGAAGCTGCAAAGAATCTTCACCTTAGGTGCATGGTGAATGTTGCTGAACAGTCTTAGCACCGTTTGGTATAAACCTCCGTGAATGACTTTTTGTGGGTGCTGACAGCTTGCCTGGGCAATAGAAACTCCAGCAATGCTGTGCTTAGGGAATTTTTTAGGACAGAGTTTGGGCTGCCATGTAATTTTCCTGTATCCTCAATCTTTAGGAAACTCCTGTTCTTCTCTTGCTGTATGAAAGGCCTGTATTTTTCCCTGGTTCCTTGAAAGGGTGATAGCCAGTAGTAAAGTGGGTGGGAGGGGACAGATCATGAAAGGAGAAGGGGTAAATGTGAATTGCAACTCAAACAGTTGCTGGAGCAGGACATGAAAGGCTGAATGGGGCCAGAAGTAGAGAAACTTTAGCAGATAGGAGGAGGCAGCCATGGAGGGAATAGATAAGTAGTTTTTATCAACAGCTTCCTCCAGTGAATTCATTTCTTAGGAGAGATGGAAGACAAACTACACAGTTTGCTGATCAGCCTCCCAGCTGAGCATCTAGCTACTTGGAAAACTGTTTCTGGTGATCAGCTGGCCAATTCACTCACTTGGTTCACACACACACAGGGCAAAAAGCTGCTATTAGAAGAAAAGGAGACAGGCAGAAGATCAGACATCAGGGACCTGGAGAGTGTAATATGCAAGAGTCAGCAAAATGAGCTCAATGAACAGGAACACTGGAAACCCCTCAGGCTAACACAGCACAGAGTTCAAAAGGCAAATTCCTCCCCTTTTTCTGAAGTTATGAGGAAGGGGAAGCATACAGAGCCCAGCACTTATGCAGTGTCTATTCTCATTGCATGGGTGGAGGGGAGTCATTCCCTAGGCTCCCACATATACTTAGCTGGAGCAGAAATCTACCTTGTAGCACAAAGTGTCATGGAGCCTCTCCTGCTCTGACTCCACGGAGCAGACGCAGCAGATTGACCTGACCAAGGGTATGCTGCAATGTGGGTGTGTTAAGTAAGGGGTAGGTTGTGATGCTATATCTATTGTTGAGGATCCTAGAAGTGCCCAAGTCCTGGGTTTAAGGTGCTGTGACTTTTTCTTCCATCAAATGGCTGGGGGAATTACTGTCTTGTGTCAGTGGACTTATGTACAAGGTCTGAAAATGCAAAAGCATTGCTAAATGTACTAATAAAGAAGCAAGTGTCTGTAGTAAGGGGATCTAAAGTCAAATTCCCCTGCTAACCCCGTAGCTAAGAGAGTGGTTATTCAAGAGCCGCTTGATTTGCATGTGCTGCATCAACAGTTAATCCCAGAGCACTCAGATGCTGTAGGTGTAAATGCTTTCATTTAAGTACAAGAGGCTGTTCTTGAGCTGGGGTAAAACAGCTTATCCCTGAAGACTTTGATGCAGATATGTAAGGTTATATTAACTGTGGATATGGACCAACATTTGGCTGGTGGGTGGAATACACACACATACTTTATTGCCACTAATCTGGGATGTGTGTTCCTAGGCTGAATGATTAATGTCTTAGGCAGGTCAGTGCTTGATCTCTCATAAATCATCTTTGAACTAGAGGTCCTCTCCATATGCTTTTAATAAGCTCTAAGTGGGCTGGACTCTATTTATTTCTGAAATTTAATGAAAAACAATTCAGTCCTATCCATTAGAAGGAGATCCTTCAGCCCATTTTCTTTCTTCAGTGTGAATTCAGAACGTGGCAAAGCACATGAAACATGACAGACCTCCTAAGATAAGTAGCTAAACACCTGGACACAGTAGAAAAAGATGAGATAGCCCAGAAAGCAAACACTTCAGGGAGTTTAGGCTGAAATTTAAAATGTCCTGACCTTCAGCTGAAATAAACTCATGTCATCTTCTTGACTTACATTGGCTGAGGATCAGGCCTAAGATTCCTGCCTATTTGGATATTGTTCTGTTCAGTTTTTATTCTGGTTATGTCTTTGGGGATGGAGACAAGGAGATTCTTTTTTCCCTTCCCTTTTGCATATATCTAATTCTCTGACTGTTTATAACAATTGAATAAGAATGGTTGTCTGCATATAACTCTTAGTGAGGGACACTAGCTTGTGTTTGTACATATGTGTGCAGATAGCAGGGGAAGTAGGGCTTTCATTCTTGGTTCCCATGAAATGTGGCATTATATGAATGTTGGTTATTAACTGCTGATGTGTGGATAATATTTCTAGCAAGCCCTTTTGACTACTCCACAGGGCTTGTCTGGAGGAAACATTCTAAATAGTGATGAACGTGATCTGATGATAAGGGAACATCGTATTTTTTAGGGTTTTTTTCCCCCTCGCCCCCTTATCTGTCTTCTCTAAAACTTCTGTCTTATTGCAAAGGTTTCAACTGCAACTCCTGGCAACCTGGGGCTGGAATTCCCAAGCTGACATTGCTATCGACAATATTACATTTGGACTGGACTGCTTCACTAACGGTGAGCTGCAAATGTTGCAGAATCCCATAAAGAATTTGGGTAATGTAATTAGCATCCCACAGATACAGGGTGCACATGCTCTGTTCTCCCCAAAGAGCACCCATGGATCATTTGTGTTGGCTTTTACAGCACAATGCCATTTTATCTCAGACCTACTGAAGATAGCAAGTAAAGGTAACTTTACAGTGTGTCTGAGCATCCCAGTGCTCTTTTTTTCTCTAATCTGGGATATCCTGGATCACATAGTTGAGACCTGTCTGTGTGTCTTGGCAAGAAACACTAGACTTCCTTAGCCCCTAAGCAGAAGGATTACATCACACTGTTCTTCAGCAGTCCCTGCTGATCTGTGCACCCTGGCAATTGATAGCTGAAGGGAATTTGTTGAAATCAAGGGGGAAAGTCACCTATTTTAGCGGAGTAAAGGAAGAAAACGAAGGAATAAAGTGACTCTCTGGCAGTAAAGTTACATTATTGCAACAAGTTTGTTCTGCTCTGCAAGGGGGTACATCAACTGTCACTACCAGATCCATTACCAGACGTGCCTTCCGTTGCTTCATTACTGCAACTGTGACCGACAGCAGTGTATTCCACTGAAAGATGGAGCCAGTGCTACCCTCTGAAGCATGTTAGCAAGAGCTGGATTTTCTTAGCAGACAAGTGAAAAGAGACTGGATACTTGAACCACTTGCAAATATTAGGAGCTGCCTTCTGGTCCTGGAGAAAGGACCTTTATGCTCTGTTGTAAAGGAACTGGAGAATATGCAGCACTTGAATTGTGACTTCTGTTGCAGATAAAACGTGCGTCAGTGGTCCTGTGTCACTCTTTGTGTGCCACCACACCCAGTATGTCAGCATTTTGGGTACTAACACGTCCCTGCAGAGGCTAGCTGTAGCCTAACAACATGTGGGAATGCTTATGTCAAAAGAGACATGGGTTAGAAGTTCATCAACAAAAGCCCCTTTTCATTCCCACCTCTGTCTGATTCAGTCTCCTGTTCACTGTCCCTTTCTTCTGTGGACACTGAAACCACTCTTCTGTAAAATGCTGAGCATGCACATTTTCATTTGAAATTAAGAGAAAGAGATGTTCCTTGATGGCAATGTCATTTGTTCACTCCAGCTCCTTAACACCGCTGGCTCCCAAACACTTTGGGACCTCCATGCTAACACTTTGTTTTGAAATTCTTTGAGGAAAGTTAAGGGAGTGATTCCAGATGCTCTTGTGCCAGCTGATGTGCACCCAGCTGCTGGAGATTACTGCCCTCCTGAGAGCTAATACAGCCTCCAGTTTACCTACAGACATTTTGCTGGCTCTGGTGTAGGGATGTATCCTTTGGCAAATAAATGAGGCATAAATGCCACTGCAGCAATGTTATCAGAGCTTGTCTATTAGACCACCCAAGTTGCTCCTCATTTTCCATTAGTATAAATCGCACTGATGTCCAGGAGCATCTGGCACTTACCCCATCTGAAGGTGTGACCCAGAGATGTGTGACTCACACAGAAGACAGACATTAGGAAGGAAACATGTTTCTTGGAAGCCTTGCACTTGCCACTGTTCCTTGAATCCTCTTTGCAAATTGACATTTTCTCGCCTCTGAAAGCATTTGTCTTCTCACAACTTTAATTCAGTTAGGTTGCAGAGAAGCCCAGCGGCTCTGCTGTGTTTTCAGTAATGAAATTATTTGTCCCTGGCAAGGGGAGGTTTCAAATGTCAGAGATTGAGTCAATTAAGACCCAAGCAGTGAATTCTTTGCATGAGGGCAGCAGGAAGGATGTATGACAGGAAGGAAGAATTTGTTACTTGCTAAGATGTAAATATTTTCTCCATCCATTTCAATCATGTGGTTCAATTACTCTACAAAACCCCGTGCTGACTTGAAAGGTGTGATTGTCTGTATGCAAGCTGGGAAAGAAGGTGAGGTTTTCCACATACTTCAAAAAACAAGGGGAAAGATTTGGTAAGATTCAAAAGGAAAACAAGTGTGTAGTGAGGGCATCTCAAGGGACATGAATAAGGACAAAAACCAGACAGGCCATTTTTGGATGGCAGCTCCTGGGCAGCGACAAATGTTTTCTCTGTGAAAAAGGTGAGATGAAACTGCCTTCTGATTCATACCATCGCCTTGCGTAAGCTGGTGTCACAGACCAGATGATATAGGTCTGGTTTCTTTTAGGAACTTTTAGGGGACAGGCATTTTTGTTAACTAGCGCTATCATAGGAAAAGGTCTGAATTTTGAGCATCTAAATATGTTTTCATGGGCTGGCATGGCAAATAGAGTGCTGTTGCCCTCCTCAGTGCTTCTGTGGTCACCGCTTTTATTATTACCTTTTGGTGCTCCAAGCATTATATTGTTCCAATTAAGATCACAGGTCTGTGGTCTATCAAAGTGCACTCTACTGCCCTGGCCTGGGAATTACATTTCCTTCTGTGCATCATTTATAAATTCCCAGCAGACTGGTTTATGAATGGCAAGACTGTCTAAACAGAGCTTTTATATAGCATATCTCTAGTTCTTGACCTCCGAGTCCCCAGCCCAGGAAGGTCTGGTTCTGTTGACCTGCCAGTCTCACTACTTAAAGTGAATGGTGTGGGGTGGTTCAAGCCTCATTTCACCGATTTAAGAAGATGTTGACTAGAAATGCAATAGATCAGCCCAAGGAATGGGGAAGGGAGAAGCTGGTGCGGCTTCCTCATTCTCTGTCTTGCTCCAGGACAAGGTGGAGAGGCTTCCAGGAATACTCCAACCTGCGTCAGTAAGGTGAGATCTCTGAGTAGACCATGCACACTTTGAGGATCCTGTGGGGCACCTTATTCTGATTAATCCCAGCCACGGGACCTCCATATCTTTTTTTCATTACAGTCCCAGAGACTGTAATGAAAAAATGTAAAGTAGGAGCGAGTTACTTTAGCTCTTTGCCTGCAAGAGATGCCCTGTCTTTCTCCTTTATACTTCCCTCTGTCCCTTTTCAGTGTGGAAATCAACAGCATTAGCTAAACCCTCAAGAAAGGAGTCCTGTGCTCTTCGTATTTTTCTGATACAGGTACACCTTAATATGAATTAAGTCTTGTTCCCTTCCATTCACTTACAGTCAACATGTGGGCTGTCAGAGGAGGAAGTGGAAGCTAAAATAGACTGGAGCACCAGCCCCTGGATCCCAGGACTACACCATGTTTGTAGAAAATGCAGCTAACAAATTCATGTCTGACAGTGCATAAAATACCAGCCTTCTAAGAGTTAACAGCTCATGTGGACAGGGCGATGCTCAGCCTGTCTTGCAGCTTGTCTGCTGCTGAGCATGGAGAAGACAGAAACTTTCTTCCAGTGTGTGAGGGTTTGAGACTATTTGGAGAAGGAGGAAAGGTTGTTTGTTTGGAAATGAGGCATTGCCTTAGGATACTCAGTTGGGATGCTGCAAAAAGGTCCATGCAGACACACAGACCGACTCTTTATTTTAGAGTGATTTACATTCCTTTGCTCTGGCACACGTAACCAGACTTCTTGTATGTCTCCATGTATCTGAAACTGTTGTGACCTTTGCGATTCATAATTCAGTGCAGGCCTTGGGAGACCAAGCATCTTTTCCGGCCATACATTGTCTTTTTCATTTGGTTTTCCTTCTTGTCTTTGATCCAGTTCATTTGTTTTGGGTTAATTTCATTTTTCGCTAGCCTGACAGCTTCATCTATTGAAGTTCCCTATCTCTGTATGAACAGAGTGTGTCAGTACAAAGCTCCCTTTTACTTCCATCCATCAGTGTGCTTTCAGCCAGACCTGGGGGGAGTATTCTCAGGAGTAAAAGCTCAGTGAGGTCTCCATGCTTCAATTAGTTATTTGGCCTTTCTGACACAGCTAACAAGGGTGTTAATTATCGCTATTTAGAGTAGTGGCTTTGCGGCAGAGATAATTGTCCAGCTGGAACTGAGTGAGTCTTTTTTGAATAGAGCATCAAACAGCTGTTAGATTCTCACAACTGGAACAAATTGTAGTATTTGTAATGTTTTTCAACCGATGAAAAATGTTCGGTATTAAATTAACTGAGGGCTCATAAAATGGAAGGAAGTCTCTCCTTTTTCTTATAGAGATTTTTCCAATCAAAGATCTGTTCTACAACCTGGTAATTTAACTATTGAAACAGAATGCTTGCAGATTATAAGGCAAGGGTTCAGTTATTACTTTTTCCTGTTGTAAGGCAGCTTTGGTTGTGTGGTGTACTCAATACGTTCAGATGCTTTGGATCAGCAATTGCTTTGAAGTCCTTCCTCTCTAAGAAAGGGCTGATTTTAAAGGCTTGTTTTACTGGTCAGAAATGTAGTATTTTGATCTGTGTTTTTCAAAAAGGTTTGTCCAAAGATTTATGGCTTTTGTCAAGGGTATGCTGCTTTTTCTTAACTGTGTGTTAATGAGACATGTAATTTCATTTTAGTATTTTATTCTCTAAGCAAGATCTGAGGTGCTCAACGTTGGTTGCCAAGAAGGGAGTGATCTGTTAGGCTGGTTTACTTACCATGACACCATTCAGAACTAAAGATAACAATTTTTGCGATCACTTTCCTTTACACCCCCACTTGTTTGCCTGTCCAGAATTGTCACCTGCCCCTTTGACAAGCAGAGCATCAATACTTGGTTTCTGTTCTCCTACACTGTGCTTTTCCTAAAATATCTTGTAATCACAGCCAGTGCAAATTTCTGGCTAAGGAGCTTATCCTGCAGGTGAGCCTGCATGGGGTAACATGGAGAGTTTGTGTTCATGTGAAGAGCCACTGACTTCAGCATGAATAGAAGTGCTGAAGACATGGGCTCAAAAGAATAATTAAAAAATACGATTGTTTAAACCACCTTTTCTACCCAAGGTATTATTGACTTATTTTAACCAAATGGTTGTATTTGGTTCATTCATGTGAGTTTTAATTTTTCCATCTCTCTTTTCTAACATCCTTCCATCTCTCTCAACCATTTTACAAGCTATTACAGGAAGACAACCAAATCATTTTGGTGGGAAGCGCCAGTACCCACGGGAGATTGGCATCCTGGATGAGCATCTTCTGAACCCCCTTGAAGAGCCCTCCCTCCCAGGTACATGATTCAGTACTGAAAACCTGTCTCTTGGCTCCCTTCCCATCTCCTCTGTGTGACCTGCCTGCTCTATAGCAACAGGGCAACTAAATATATTCCATCCCAAGGATGTGGAGACCATGTCAGGTAGTCACTGTTTGGCTATAGGGAAGCAGTTTGCTGGAGCCCAGTTCACTAGTATTTAAATAGCAGGACCTCTTTAAAGAAAAGCAGAATCATTAAGTAAAGAAGCTTAAAGTAAAAGCAGAATCTGCATGACTCAAATTCAGAGTGCACAAAATCCAGCTCAGGAATGCAAGGTGTAGACCAGTACAGAAAGCTGGGGATAGAAAGAGAAAGAGAGAGATAGAACTGGAACTTGGTGAGCAGTGAAGCTGAACCTGAATACTGGAGTATAGGGGTTTGAAGCTGAAGATCCAGGGAGGGAAAGTAAGTGAGGATCTGGAAATCCATTGAGGAAAAACTGGATGAAAAAACTAGGAGAACAGGGACACTGGGGACCAGTTTACTGATAGCAATAGAGACTGTCACTCTGGAGGACAGATAACAACTGTGTGGGTGAGAAGAGCTGTCTAAAGGAGGGCCTGAAGAGGGGAGGTTGTGCTTCAGGCTGCTTTCCTGCCAACAAATACCTGCACCACCTCCTGAAGACCGTGTCCACCTGAAATGTGACAATCTGTACTGCTGTCAGCTCCTGTGTTAGCTCAAGGGGCAGAGATTTCTGTGACGTAGTTAACACTCCTACCTCTGCGTGCTTGCAGGATGACATCTGTTGGGGGGTAGTTTTGCTTGCCTTTTCCTTTAAACAAGATTAGATTTTTTTTCTTTTAAAGGTTTGTGATTTTTACTGCTGTTTCAATCATTCAGCTCTTAAACAATTCTAGTTCTGACTCCAGCTATTGTGCATGCACTGCATCACACAGTTTTTACATACATTATTGAACGGTTTTATTCTTAAACCCCATCTCATTCAGCAGACAAGATGGGTATGTGTGGGTCTTGGACAAGGGCTGTGAAATGGAGGAGGTGGTTATTTGCTGCCTTATTATAGAAACAAAAGAATAATGCTTAATGAGAACTAGGAAAAAATTTGCTCAGAGGAAAAAGGGCCCTCACTGAAAGTAGCAAGAGTTTGTCCTCCCAAATGCTCCTGCTGCCACAGGGTTCTTGTGCAAGCCTGAGACAAGACTTAAAACTTCCACCGTGTTTCATAGATGGTCACTAGTTCTAATGGCAGATGTTTTCAACCTTTATTTCTGTGTATATGCCTCAGTCATCATCTGGAAAGTTGAATAATATCTCCTTGCTTCACATGGGCACTGAAGAGAAATTTTATAGTGTCTGTGAGACACTTGGATAAACCGTTTCTCATAAGTCCCATCCCCCTGTCTCTCTCCCACCCCTCCAAAAGATGGGGTTTATCTGCAGTCCATGGTTTATTAAATAGAGCGCAGGAAATAAGGTGAGATGGGAAAAAATGCAAACAGTGACTATATAGAGAGCAGTAGTAGTGCTATGACTAGAATAAAGTTGGGATAATAGAAGTACTCTTTGATCATATAATTAAGGGTGGTATCTTAGGGGATTGTATTACAAGGGAGCTGCGTTAAAGTTGAACGGATAAATTTAGCTTTAGCATGTACTGCCTTTCAAGTCCTCAACATTGTAAATGCAAATTTAAGCTTTTTTGGGGTATAATTATAATACTAAGCATGGGATCAGACAGACATATTGAGGTTTAAAGCCCTGTAGATAACATATACTGCTGCAACATGGTCTTTCTTTTGATAATCTGATTTTTATATAAAAATCATTTATGTTCTTTGTGAATAATAATATGGGAATTTTGCTATTGAAGGAAAGATATCAACCGGAACAGCTATTGGTTTCAATCAAACTTGTCCTTTGGTTATATAGTTCTGTGAGCGATCGTGTATGCCTAAGAAATAACGGGAAGCTCACATCTGCCCCAACTTTTGCTGTCTTGGTCACAGGGGACACACCTGTTGTCCTCTGGTGGTTCACAACATGTGGTGCCAGTGGTCCACGTGGGCCAACTCAAGCTCAGTGTGACAGTGCCTATAAGAACAGCAATGTGTCGGTGACTGTGGAGAAAGAAGGAAGGCTCCGGGGTGTGCAAGTCTGGAGAGTGCCAGCCACAAACCGATACAGGTGAGTATCAGGGAGGGCTGGAGAGGCAGCCACGTTTATCTGCGTTTTTGTGGAGTTTGAGCAAGCATAAGTGTGGGACCATCGGTACTGAGTGAGTGGAGGGGAGAGCGAAGCAAGAGAGAAATTGGAGTGCTAGCTGTGTGAACCTGTGTCTGAGCTCCTGCAGAGCATGGACAGGTGGAGTGGTGACTTAGAAGAGATCAGAACAGGACTGATTGTGGGCATGCCGTCAAGTGGAAGTGCTGCCATTGTTTCAGTCCTGCAGCCTTGGTCTTTTAGACTGCACTCTACCAGCTCATGCTATGTGCTCCTAAAGTCTTTGTCTCCAGTGCTGTCAGGTTGGCCTATCCTCTTGTGCAGCCTTGCTACATGGGTCTCAAAGAATGGCCATGAGGTACTGTAGGAGGAGAGCCTGCTCTGAAGCAATGCCTGTCTGGAAGTGCAGAGTCGGGAGGGCTTGCAGATGGAGTTGCTCTGGGGATGGGAAGTGTGAGATTTGTGTCTTCAACCTCCTTTCACTTGTGCCCTGCGATAGGATAAGGGGCAATGGATGCAAGCTAGAGCACAGGATGTTCCACTCCAACATGAGGAGGAACTTCTTTACTGTGAGGGTTACAGAGCACTGGAACGGGCTCCCCAGAGAGCTTGTGGAGTCTCCTTCTCTGGAGGCTTTCAAGACTCATCTGATGCATTCCTGTGTAATCTGCCCTAGATTCTGTGGTCCTGCTCTGGCAGGGGGGTTGGACTTGATGATCTCCAGAGGTCCCTTCCAACCCCTAACATTCTATGATTCTAACTACTTACTTTTTCTTCCAGGATTTCTGCCTATGGAGCAGCTGGAGGGAAGGGAGCCAAAAACCACAATAAGAGGTCCCACGGGGTCTTCATCTCAGCCACCTTCCAGCTGGAGAAAGATGAGCTGCTGTACATCTTAGTGGGGCAGCAGGGGGAGGATGCCTGCCCTGGGGTGAGGGCTGCACAAGCACATGTGGACAGAGTCAATGAGGTTCAGTGGGTGGCTTGGTGTTTGGTGATGAAAGATAGAAATCCCAGAATCCAGCAATGAAATCCATTCAGTAGACTGGGAAGAACCAATAAACCGAGTTAGAAAGAATCTCAAAATAAATATAGAGAACTCTGAAAAGAAAAAAAATCCCAAAATTCACTAACAAATATGAAGCCCACAGGAACTTTGCTTTAAGCTCCTGGTATTTGAAACAAGCAGAAGAAAGTTGATGAAGAACTTATTTTAAGCAGGGAGCTATTAGGCGAGAGACATGTGCTCCTCCTCTTATTTTTCCACAGCCTAGGTTTCTTTCTGTCTGCCAAGATTTCAGATAATTTACTATTATTTATGGAAGCATCCAGCAGTGTTGGGTACTCTCTAAGCTTTAGAGGCTAAGGTCTGAATCCAAAGCCTATCAAAACCTGTGGGAGTCTTCCCACTAATTATGGTGGCCCCTGAATTAGGCATTTGTAATGACAAAAAACCCACTCATGAGAAACAGAAGCTGATGACGTGAATGCTTATATATGTGTCTTCTAACCCCAGGCCAAATGATTTGCAAGTCTTTTTATCACCTAGGCTCAAAAGTTGCCTCTTTTCAGCTTGAATTCTTTGGCGTTGCCTCTTTCTAGAGATGTGATCTGTCAGCCCCTACCCAAGAACAAAGCTGTTTTTTCTTTTCCCCACAGAGAGACTACTGAGTTTTGGGATGCATACACTATTCGTATAGGCATTCAAAGTTACCGTTTACCTTGCCCAAGGCATATGATGCCTTATCATAGCTTCATAGAATGTTTGTGGTTGGAAGGACCTTTAGAGTCACCTAGTTCAACCCCCCCCTTACCCAGATACTGCAACAGATTCTAAAACCAGCCTTTCTTCACTTTAGGTAGTACAAGAATTTTATTTATCTAAATAAAACATACATTTGTATATCTACAGTTCCGTCTCCAGTGCACTCTGTAGGCTTAGGTCATAATCTGCAAAGTTGTTCATTACTCCTTTGCATTTCATGACTTGTTCTCCAAATTGCAAAGCATAACACAGCGCTAATTAGCTCTCTGGCAGATGCCATTGGAAAAAGTTTCATTTTTCCTGCTTCCAAAGCCCAACTTTCTTTGGCTTCGGAAATCCTGATTAATCTGTATGTTGGCTAACTAATGTTTGTTTTCCTTTTTCTGAAGAAGTTCTGCAGCTCCAAACCTCTGTTCTCTCTCCTTACATTTACCCAGTTGTTTCTTCCTGGTCCTCATCTACCTTGTCATCTTTTATCCTCCTCTACCTTGTAATCTTTTATCCTCCTCCTTGAATAAGAGGACACAGGCAGTAAAGCTGGTGCCATGCTTCTGGCCTAGGCATGTGATGTGACCCACATAAGCAGGGATTTCACCTGCACTGAAACACCATAGCAGTTCCTGAAAATGCTCAAACTTCTTCATCTGAGTGAAGTTGGGCAGATTTACAAAGTCATTGAAACTCACGTGTCACAAAAAAACCCGCCAACAATCTAACATGGCCAAACAATCTTTACTTCTTCAGCCTTTTCAGTGTTCTCTTGTATTTAGCAGGAACAGGAAACTAGAACTCCAGATTTCTCTTCCAAGATTTATCAGTAGGTCACTCTTAACCATGTGCAGATCACCTCTATCTGCTTATGACCTTGAGAAATACCTAATAAATACAGCAGTAAGGAAGTTCTGAGAATTAATCCATGATTCAGCATGTGTTAATGTTCTTGGGTATAAGGAGTTCTAAATATGCAAAATTTGAATTATGTGGTATAAATAGTGAGTTATTGTTGTATTGATTTGGGTTTTTTTTTCCTGTGAGCGTTTGTATTTTCACTTGCATGTGTAATGTGAGTTTGCAAATCAGAGGTAATAGTCAGATCAATCCCTCAGCTGTTGGTCCTTAAAGAAGAGTTCATTTTCCACAGAGACAATATATATGCTGGTTTTTATATGCCTGATATACATCACAAACAATACAATATTATTATACTGAGACATACAAACAGCTCTCAAGAGCTGGAGTTTGCTGATATCTGAATGCATCACTTGTCTCCTTTCAGGGCAATCCTGAAACCCAGAAGATCTGCTTAGGGGAGTCATCTCTTATTGAAGAAGATTATGCCAAAAAAAAGGACCTGAAGAACTGGGCTGGAGGAGGTGGAGGTGGAGGAGGAGCAACCTACATCTTTAGAGTAAGTATTTAAGTATTTCTTATTTGTATCCTGCCTGAGCGGTGTCCGGCAGAGCAATTAGCCTCCACTGTGAATCATGGCCTATGGTACTCAGTTCTTAAAAGAAGGCGATCTCTCACCCTCTCTCCCTCCTCCCCCTTGCCTCTCCCCATCCTTCCGTCTCTCTTTTGTCTTTTAAATTTAAATTCTTTATCTCTTTTCATATCCTTGATCATACTTGTCACTGTTACCGAGATAGCTGAACTGGTTCCTCAGTTCTTGACAACTCAGGTCTGGGAATCACACCAAGATCCTATTTTAATACTGGTAGAAGTCCTAAAAAAAAAATTAAAAATCCCCAAACCTTGGTGTTTGGTTAAACAGCTACTCTTGTGCACAGAAACACAGTGTAAACTTAGGAAACAGTGAACTTAGGAAACAGTAGCATTACCCTGGCCTTGGGCTGCTCTTCTTTGGGATGCTTTCAGACTTATTAATGAGTTTATGTGAGTTTACATGTCTAAGGGATGTGAAGTTTTTTCTCATGTTTGATGGGGGGTTTTCCAGCAGAAGGATGGGATTTTCGAACCTTTGCTCATCGCAGCAGGAGGAGGAGGAAAAGCCTACCTGAAGGCTCAGGAAAGCTCCCTGGATGATGTATCCCTGGAGCAATTTGAGAACAGCACTGCCATACCTGGAGTCAGCGGGAGGACTGGGGCAGCAGGTGAGACACTAAAGCCACACAAGGTCTGGATCAGATGGCTGAATACACACATTGTCCTGTAGGCACCAAGTGAGGGGCTTCTTTTTCATCTTTTGGAATTTTTCCGTGGTAGGAATATGCTGGTAGTCTGTAATGGATGTCTTTTATATGAGGTGTCACCAGATAAAAAAGAATGCATAGAATAAGTGATGAGTGCTCCAGCAGAGATAATTCCATAGTTGGACTCCTCTCTTCTATGAAATGACTCAACGAAAATGATGTTTGGGGAATGGGGCCCATTCTTCCACACTGTGACAATGTCCTGTGAGGAGAAGACTTTTTCCCTATTACTCCCCTGAAACCCTAACAACAAGAATTATTTTATGGGAATTATACCAGAAATGGAAGCTTTTTTTATAATCTTGTAACAGCTGGGCCTAGAATCCGTTCCTAAGAGACAAAAAAAATCCAGTGGTTCTCCATCTCCTGCTGTAATAACCTTATAGAGGGGCCACTAGGGGGAATGAGGAAATCCAATGTATTTTTATTTCCTCGGGGAATTCAGCGTCTCACATGGCAAAAAGCCCCAACCAGTTATCCCAAAGGGGAGTGGTGGACTCATTATTTCCTTAATGCCCCTAGGAATTGGTGTTGAGGTGCTGGTTATGCAGCGCATACCACAGGCTGTGCAGTAGATTTTCTCTTTGTTATTATCCATGGCAACAAGGAGCTTGTCTTAACCTTAAAGAATGAGTTCACTTGAATGCAGGCACTTAAGAAACAAATAAGGGCAAATCTCTGTCTCTCTACAGCATCTCTCCTACTTTGCTTGTGCTTCCCTCACCTGCTCTTGTTTTGTTTTCTCACTCCTCTGACTGAAGGTGGAGGTGGTGGCTGGCAAGATGAGAGTCTGCTTCCTCAGGCTGGGAGATCCCTTCTGGAAGGGGGAGAAGGGGGTCAAGCTTGTCCCCAAGCACTAGCCAAACTCCAGTGGGCCACATCAGGTGGCTTTGGTGGGGGAGGAGGAGCTTGTACTTCTGGTGGAGGAGGTGGAGGCTACAGAGGTAAGTCTGCTGGGGGGAATAGTCATGTGTAATTTTGTACCCTTCAGAGCACCTGCAATTAAGGGCTAGACCTCTTAGTGCAGAGGTGTGCTGCTGCAGAAGGTGATTCACAGATACCTCAAGCTGAACAGTAGGAAACCCACTATACTCTCCACCATCTCTCTTTAATTAGGGAAATCAAGGTTATAAAAGTATTCCTACATGATTCAGTATTTGGAAAGTGTGCTGAATCACCCCTTCATTCATTCCCAGGCTGCCCAGGGAAAGTGTTCCATTTCATTTTTCTCTTTAAAGCACAGATACTTTTACCTTGCTGAACTGAGAAATCTGCACTGGAATACATCACTTGGTACTGGCTGAGTGAAGTGAGCATTTATCCACCAAGGGCATGATACACATTAATATCACTAGAAGGTTGCAGAGTGACCCCAGGTGATAAGAGCCAGGAATGAATGCAGCACTTCAGAGGCATCACATCTTTTGAAGCATGCAGCACTTATCAGCCAGCCATACTCTTCTTTCCCCAGGGGGACATGCTGCTGATAAAGATGACATCACAGCTGGTGGGCAGGATGGCATTTCTTTTGTGAACCCCATTGGAGAGATCTTCTTGCATCCCCTGGCAGGTACAATATACTTCTTATTCCTCTTAGTTCTTTACTTCCTCCTTTCTCCGTCTTCCTGTTTTCTTTTTCATGCTTCCTCTCCTCCTGTCTTTGCTTTTTATGCGTTTCATTCAGGCATGTTTCGCTCTGCAGGTCATAATTTTAAATATTTCTATAGTTCTCTGGGACCTTTTTCTCTCAATCTCCAAGCCAGGAGAGACACCGGTCATCAAGTTCAACTGCACATCACCCTTAGTCCCAGACATTTCCCGGTCAATTCACTTCAAGACCTCTCTGTTTGCTTGAGGGACCCAGTACCATCAGGTTTCTGATGTGTCCAGCCTGTGTTGGACTATCTGCTTGCCTGCAGAGAAGGAGAGAAGTTGTAGGTGCTTGCTGAGTTTTGTTGTGTTTTTTTTTCCTTAATGAAATAAGATGGGAAAAGCTGAACTAATCTCACCTGTTGTGTCTGATTCCTTGTTCAGCCATGGAGAGTCATGGTGAGGTGGAGGTTCAGATCTATCTTAACTGCAGCCACTGCCACTCCGATAACTGTAAGCGGGACCCTGACACCAACCTGCCAGTTTGCCAGTGTGAGATGGGGGCTGTGCTAGCCAATGACAATGTCACCTGCACTGGTAAGATGTGGAGTTTTATCCTCATTGTATAACGTCTGTATTTGTATTGTCACTCCTCCTGTCTTTTTTGATCGTCAGTTCCCCTAGCTACAGCTTGTGGCTCCAGTGAACATAGTGTTATGAGAAATGTCGGGCAAACACATGCCTGAAGATTCCTGATATCCTGTCCTTACACACTGAGCTGCATCTCTGTCACCTTCTCCAACATTCAGGTTTGGATTAGGTAGAAGTTAAATATCTGTAAAGAGACACTGTGTAAGTTTCCTGAATGGGTACAGTGTATCAGATACTGAACCATAAATGCCTCTCCACTATAACATACCACCTGCTGCTGAGTTATTTAAGCCACGAATTACTTCCTTCCACAGCAGTTCCCCGCTGTGCCTGTTCAGCCAATGCCTGGTATTTACTGATATTTCCTGACATAGTCTCTTGGAACTCCAAAGCATCAAGACTCTAGAGAGTTTCAACTTGTGAGCAGTGATTTATAAAAAAACTGAAGAATGGATAAGATATCTGTGGTTTATCAGATGTTTTTCTATCTTCACGATGTTTTAAAAATGATGTAGGTATTTTTTTCAACCTCCAGGGCTGTAGAGGGATTTGCTGTAATTGATAACCTGGTCTGGCCATGATTCTGTATTGTTTTTTGGAATAAAAGCAACCTTCAGAGGGATGCTTTACAGCAGCTCTGGTTACTTTCTGAATAATGCACCTCTATATTTTTCTTTCCAGTGCCCCAGGGTCCTATCCCAGAGGGACACCCACCTCTCCCACTGCTCCTAGCTGTGGTGGCTGTGATTGTGGTCCTTGGAATGATCCTCACTTGTGGCAGCTTATCTATTGGTAAGGAACATTTACTCCTTAACCCCCTTTGACTTGGCTTTTCCCAGTTAAATTAGACAAAAGGAGACCACCCAACCACATGCCACTACTTTTAATACTTGGAGGCAGAGTGTTGTGATATCCCAGGTGGATCAGAGGGACAGGTGAAGAAAACATCGCCACCCCACTGTTAGGCACGAGCATAGTCCCAAAGGGTAAGGACTGCTCTGCACTGGTGTTTGCTACAAAGAAAAAAGCTTGGAAAATCCTCTTAGCAGGCGTTCCTTTAGCAGCCATTGCTACATAGGCTGACAACACAGTCTGCAATTAAGCTTATAATTCATTCAGGGAGATGGTATGCTTTTTGGGACTTGATGCCAGCAAGATGTCCTGTGGAGCACCCTTTCCTCAGCCAATGTACAAGGAAGCAGAGGAATCCTAAGCTGCTCCCAGGTGATTAGGACTCTGCAGGAAAGTGACTGTTTGCATATCCAGGATTAAATCACTACAGAGCATGGAGAAGATCGTGATACTGGAGAGCTAAAGATGCTTCTGGAAGCATTTATAATTATGGAGTTGGTTTCTTTCTGTTCTGTGTTCTGTTCTGCATTATATTTTGTCTCCAGATGTTGACCTTGTTTGTGCATTTTTATTTGCCTCCCCACCCGCAGTTTATCACCTTAAGAAGCAGCAGCTGGAAGGAGCCAGAGCACGACTGCAGAGCCCCGAATACAAACTGAGCAAAATTCGCACATCAGCCATCATGACAGATTACAACCCAAACTACTGCTTTGCAGGGAAGGCCGCCACTCTGAGCGAGCTGAAGGAGATCCCACGGAAGAACATCTCTCTGCTTCGGTAAGGCTTGCTACAGGGGTTGCTCTCTGGCACAGGAGAGGGAAAGCAGCCTGAAGCTAAGGTAGAGGTAGGGCTCACATGCTTGTTTTACTCATCATCAAGTATCCGGGACAAGAAAACAAGAAGGGCTACCTGTCTGACAAACTGGAAAGCACCTAGTCCAAGCCAGCCAAAATACAATAGATGCGACACTCATTATGTTCTCTAGGATACTTTAATTCCATAAAGTTTGGAACAAGTCCAGAGGAGAGCCACGAAGATGGTCAGAGGACAGGCTGAGAGAGTTGGGATTGTTCAGCCTGGAGAAGAGAAGGCTCCAGGGAGAACTTATTACAGCCTCTCAGTATCTGAAGGGGGCCTACAGGAAAGCTGGGGAGGGACTTTTCACAAAGGCCTGTAGCGACAGGACAAGGAGTAATGGGTTCAAGCTGGAGGAGGGTAGACTTAGATTAGAAATTAGGAAGATGTTTTTCACTCTGAGGGTGGTGAGACACTGGAACGTGTTGCCCAGGGGGATGTGGATGGGCCATCCCTGGAAGTGTTCAAGGCCAGGTTGGATGGGGCCTTGAGCAACGTGGTCTAGTGAGATGTGTCCCTGCCGTGGCAGGGGGTTGGAACTAGATGATCTTTAAGGTCCCTTTCAACACAAACCACCCTATGATTCTTAAGCAGAAGTGTAAGATTATGAGTCTCCTGTTTCATGTTCCCACACATAACATAGGGTATTTCACCTCTGTGTTTTTATACGATGTCCTGGATTACACTTGCTACCTGGCAGTAACTCTCTTCCAAATCTATAGCAGTATTTCTTTTTCAGCATTTCCTGTCGCAAGGAAATCCATGCTAGCTTGCTTTTAGGCTCTATACCATCTAGATGATATTTATCAAAGTTATGTAAACTTTAGAAGAAATAACTTGATCAGTCTTTTGTGCTGTCCTACACCATGTCCTGAAGACATCAGCTTTCAGCTATCTAGTTCTCCAGTTTTCTCTTGCCTTGCTATTTCCCTTCTGGATGATAGGGCCCTAGGATTGAGCAGGCTGCTTTATTTGTGCAAAACCATTAAGGATCCAACCTCCCTGCTTTAAGTGACAGTGACAGAAAATACTGAGAAGTTATTTTCAGAAGTTTTGGGATGAAAACGAAACTCTGTTGTTGATTCCATCTCTTACAGCAAGTTCTATTCCTGTTCTTGGACTAGATGAAGAAGAGAGCTCAGCCAACACTGGATCTAAGGGCATAGTAACATCTCAACCCAAACCATTCTATGATTCGATTATTCTATGATCTGTTCTCTCCCTTTTTTTCTTCCAGGGCACTAGGACATGGTGCGTTTGGTGAGGTTTACGAAGGAACTGTTGTAGGCATTGCAGGGGATCCCAACCCTCTTCAAGTGGCTATCAAGGTCAGTACCCGCAAGTTTCTTATACAACAGTAATTACCTGTAACAGCCTTATTACTATTCCAGTTAGAGATTCACATTCATCCCATGCATAATGACATATATGTGTATTGCAGGCTTCCACATGTTGCTGTATCCATAAATTATAAACTTTGATTTTTAAGCTGTGTGGCATTAGCAGCAGGTTGAAAGTAAGACGTCTGTCTTGTTAGCTGCATGCCTCGTGGTGGTAGGTTGTGGTCTAACTAGGAGGAGAACCTAAAAAGGGCAATCTGTTTTGTAAGCTCCATTCCCATTGCTCAGGAGACATAGAATCAGTGCCCTCAGATGGGAAGTTGTGTGAATTAGTCACCTGGAAACTGCATGATACCATTAGTTAAAATAAAATAACAAATAACATAGATAAATATAGCTCCCTCAAAATCAACACAGAACCAGCAGTTCACCCCAGCAGAGAATCTGCCACAGTGGCTTTCCTGCCACAACGATTTATGGATCTGAGTAGCCAAGAAAAAAAGAAACTTAAGGGGAAAAAAATAGCAACAGACAGACGTTTTGGGGACATTGCAGGCTAGAAGGGGAATTTCTAAATCTTTTTTAAAGAAAAGAAAGTTCTGGCAAATATTGGCATGAAGCATTTATGTGACAGCAAATAGTAAACATTTCTAGTAATGCTTATATATTATTACTTCCGCATTTCAGTGGTTTTGAGTGCTTTTTCCTAGGTTTTTACATGACATCACCATGTTTAAAAATTTGTCTTGCCTCTCAGTTACGTTTCCTTTATACTGAGTGTAGCGTTTGTCAGCCATATGTGAAACTTTCAGGTAGACTCATTATTGCACAGTGTTAAATATGCTGCTGGGAATATACATTGTGATATCATGCTAATTTCCATGTCATTAATGGCAAGAGATAACAGGCTGGTTTGCTGTGAAATTACTGCTGTTGCCTCAGGATTTGTCAGTTACTGAGCCCTGAAGGTAAGGGTGCTCATAGCCTGCTTTTGTTCTTTTATAAGCTTGTGACTCACGAGAACCAAATCTATGAGTTCAGCCCTAAACATAGCCTTCGTTAATACAAAGAAATTCTGTGGTTATTTGTCCTGTCTTTCAAAACTGTTTGTTTTTTTTTTTTTAAAAAAAAAAAAAAAGGAAAGGATCATGCATTATGGCATTTTGTTATGAACTTCCCTTTGCCCACTGAACAAATGTGCATGAAAACTCAGAACGGACACTAGCAAGCAGTTGTAACTGCCCAACCCTGTCCGTACTGGAGGAAGCGCCACAGCACAGTGGCCAAAAGAAGTAGATCAGCACATTGGTCAGGTGTGATAATCCAGTGAGGATGTCAGCCGTTTTGAAAGTCTCAGCAATCGTGGGTACTTGTTAGGGCTCTGTCTGCCCACCTGTTCACCCAGTTCCCTGTAAAGAGACATCCTGAATGTCACCAAAAGGGTTGCTCTTCTCCCTGGCTGGAAACCAGTAGCGTATCCATGGGGCCCAAGCTGTGCCCGTGCTCACCTTGCTTTATGATGGAGCATGTCAGTCCTGATCTGACTTTGCAGAAGCTGCAGGTGCAGATGGGGAATAAATTTAAAAATACATTTGCAACACACTCTGCATATTGTTTGTGGGTATTCCACAAATTCAATAGATCATTTGCACTGTCCTGTGTGAAGCAATCTCTCGTTTCAAATAGCAAAATGCAACCCTTTCTTCTGTAGCCCACACTGCTGATGGCAAGAAATGTTTTCATGCCAGCCTCACCACGCTGAGCGATGAATGTCCCACCTCTCTATGTGCAGGACCTACACATGACGGTGGCCAAACCATCCCATAATGTTAAAACAGCAGGTGCTGCTTCTACTGCTGCATGTGCTGCCATGTGGGCGTATAGAAAAGGGAGAATAACTTAACATCTGTCATTTTAAAGTGCTTACTAGATCTATAGCTCCCCACCTAATGTCTTTCTTGATGTGTACCTGAAGCTATTTAGCTCCAGAACACTACATATAGTTAAATGCACGCCAAAAAATCTCCAAGTAGGTTACCAGTTTCCTGTTCCTTGGGACACGTCCAATAAACTGAGCACTGAAAAGATGAGCCCCTCCTCATAAGTTCTTGAAGTCATTCACATGTTAGATGCTTATTCTTTTCTTTTTCTTTTCCCTTTGGTGGTCACCTAAATGTTCTCAATTCTTTGGTGGGATTGTCTCACTGCCTTTTTTTGTCTCAATAGACTCTGCCAGAAGTCTGCTCTGAGCAGGATGAGATGGATTTCCTGATGGAAGCATTGATTATCAGGTACAGTTAAAGGTTTTTATACTGAGTGGGGG
>VZZY01023738.1:11169-71098 GCA_013400335.1 Eurystomus gularis | reverse complement strand
TTGGATTCAAAAAGGAAATCTGGCCTTATTTTTCACCAGATGGCATTTTAGTAGCATATGAGTTACTGGTTTCAGCTACTTGTTCATCCCAATCAAGGTAGCTGAGGTTCTTTTGTTGCACATCAGTTGTGGTTTAATGCCAGTAGGCAACTCAGCCCCACATAGCAGTGGGATGAGGAAGAGAATCAGAAGGGCAAGAAAACTCATGGATTAAGATTAGAACAGCAGAATAGGTAAAGCAAAAGCTGTGTGTGCAGGCAAAGCAGCATAAAGAGTTCATTCATGGGCAGGCAGAGGTTCAGCCACCTCCAGGAAGCAGGGCTCCATCATGCATAACAGTTACTTGGGAAGACAAATGCCATTACTCTGAACGACCTCCCCCTTCCTTCTTCTTCCTCTAGCTTTTATTTGTAAGCATGATGTTATATGGTATGGAATATCCCTTTGGTCAGTTGGGGTCAGCTGTCCCAGCCGTGTCCCCTTCCAAAGATCTGTGCACCTCCAGCCCACTCACTGGCGGGGTGATGTGAAAAGCACTGCTCAGCAATACCTAACATATCAATGTGACAGCACCACTGTTTTGATCATAAATCCAGAACATAGCCCCATATGAGCTACAGTGAAGAAAATTAACTCTGTCTATCCAAAACCAGTACAACATCTCAACAAAAATTTCTGCTGGTTGATTCTGCTGGTCATGTTCAGAGTAGTAAAAAGGAACAGCATTTTTATACAAACTGTTCTGCGTTTGAAACGTTTTTCCTTTTCAAAGAATCCCATTGCCCTCTTACTAAGTATAAATCATGTCCCAAAGCCCTTGCTAAAAGAAATTTTCAGTGATGAAATGGAAAACAACAGGAAAGCTAAAGATTAGAGCCATTCAGAAGTTTGGCCTCTGCAAGACGAGCAGCTGTGTTGTAACACAGGCTGTGTGCCAGGGAGGTAATCTTTTAGGCTTGGGTGCTAAGGCTTAAACTATATTATCTCCTATGAATCAGAATAAAAGTTTGGCAGCTGAAGAAGGAGAAGATGTGAAAATCTTTTCCCATTGTGGCTTTCAGTCAGTAGCTAAGTGTACATGCAGCCTTTTTGCTTTTCCAGTCTGTAGAACTTGTTTGCCGTAAGTAAGTGCTCTCTGAAGTGAGATCCTGAGCTTTCACCCTTTCTGAGACACTCTGAAACCTCTGCAGGGACAAGGTGGTGAATATGGTCGTGTGTGTGTCGCTTGCACGGATGGAACACAGCCCTTCTCCCAGTGTAGCCACCTCTCTTAGATGCGTTCTGGCTTTTGATGTCTTTGCAAGCTTGACAGAACCTTTATAAGGTCTCATCTGCATGACTTCCTGACAGTGAACTATGAGAGTATAAACCCTGCCTGGAAAAGATAACAGACAGCCATTCCTATTACCACCTGTACTTTAAGTATTCTGGTCTTGGAATTTACTTAATTAACCCAAATCCATAACGTCAAAACAATAGTGTAGTCAAGGATGACTTCGAAATAATAGTATAGTCAGGGTCGATCTTAAGCGATCGGAATTTATGCATTTTAAATGTGTTCAACATGAAGTTCGTCCTCTCATTGTCTGGCCCAGCTCATACCTAGATGCCATTTTTCTGCTATTAAAGCATGGGTATCATGACATAATGCCACTTCTTAAAGTCTGCAAGAACACTGGCAGCTGAACAGGATGCGTGGTTTTTTTGAAGAGCAATTTCAATTGATTGCAGAGTGCTTTGATTCACTTAGTAGCATGTGACTCTCTCTCTTCCCCCACTTCTTTTCCACTTTTAGTTCCTGTGTTATCCAGGTAATCACTATCCAAGGGAAGATGCTGCTTTCTAATGACTGAGTCTTAGCTTCCTTTTGTAAGAGGCAGAAAGCCATCACATAAGCAGCTGCTGCACTAGCTGAGTCCCTCTTTGGGAGACTAGATACTGAACTGAGTCCACCAAACTAGACAGCAATATATTTCAAATAACCAATACTGAATTAAAATCACCACCATTTGTTTCACAAATGCCAGTAATATTTGCATATTTGAATGCTTAGCTTTCTTTTCCCTTGTGCATCATTCCTATCTCTCAGTCAGTATGACCATTAAATTATCTCTTCACAGTCAGAAGGTCCTACTTTACTTTCAGCTTTTCATACCTTCTGTTGAAAGCCTTTCTCGGGCAAAGCCAGACACAACCCTGATCTTGGGGTTGTCATCATCAGAGAGGCATTTTGATATGGCTGAAGTAGAAATTTGTTCGGTAGCGTGCGCTGCAACAGGATTTGCTTCAATCCGGGTTGTCAAAGTTCAAGGCACAGTGGGTGTAATTTATGTTGGCCAGGTACTAACACTGTCTTTCTCTTCCATGTGGCTGTGATCTTGGCTTTCAGTAAGTTCAATCACCAAAATATCGTGCAGTGCATTGGTGTTAGCCTACAGACGCTGCCTCGCTTCATTCTGCTTGAGCTCATGGCTGGAGGAGATATGAAGAGCTTTCTGCGGCAGAATCGACCCAGAGTGGTGAGATAATGTCCCTGCTAGGCTTGTGGTTGACTTCAGTATGACTGGTTTAATTATATTTATGAATTGGATAAAGGCACTGAAGCCAAGCAGGGCTGTGTATGCGTCCCAGCTCCCACAAACTTCTGGATACATACGCCTGTTTGCTTGATGTAAGCAGATGTCAGCGAGAGAAAATGAAAGCATTACCAGAACTCCAGCCTATAAAATAAATAAATATAAATAAAATCCTATCCTGACATTCCAGAGTTGTCTGTCACCTGGATTACAAATTAAGGGGCTTTCTTTCCTCAATGTCTGCCTTGTTTTCTTTGCCCTTGTGCCCTGTTATGGTGTGTGAGGAGCTGAAGTTACAACACTGATACGCAGAAATGGGAATTTGTAGCACTAGGTCCTCAGCAGGTGGGCATCAGCACCATATGGAGGTGCACAAATTTATACTAGTTGAAGAGCTGAGCCTGCATGTAGCACTGTGACAGGGATTTAAATCAATGCAAATGAAATTACCAAGTCAAATATTTTTGTTGTGGTTTGTTTTTTTTTTAAACACCTTTATAAAAAGCTGTCGTGAGGGTTTTTGCAAATTATCTCTGATTTCTGATACTGTATTTCTGCCAATCATGTACAGTGAGTATTTGGAATTAATTCGTTTCAATGTTCTCCTAATGAATAGCTGATGCCATATATGTGTTCTTGCTTCTTAACAGTGTGATCGTGGGCACCTCTGTTAAATAGGTATATATGTGTGCTTGAGTGGAGACTTAAAAAAAGATAAGATCTAGGCCTGATTCTACATTATTTCTTGTTGTCTTGAGGTGCCTGTGCTGGCTGCCTACAGGGGCAGGAGAAGGCTGACTGGTGCCTCATGTACTCCTACACCACATGATGCAGCTTCTCCTCCACACACACACACCCTCAAATAGTTATGTCAATGTAGCTTCGTGTGTGTATACTGGTATTAACATGTTGTTGAAAGATCGAGCTTAATCTCTTCCTCATACAGAACTAAACATACCAATTAAATGGACTGACAGTGGTATAACAGCACCCAGATGGATGGGGTTGTATATGTTTATTTTTGGCGTTTATAGTGAAAGGTGTACAATTTATGTGGGCAGATGAAGTCTGTGGGCAGCAGAGAATAATAAATACTCTCATTTGAATATTATGTGTAGCTGTAATGCAAATAAGAGTTTATATTTTAAATATCATGTGAAAGCAAACCTGCTGCTCTGTTGGCTGACCTGCTAGCAGAGAGCAAATATGATAGCTGAAGCCCCCTTAGTACTCAAAAAAAAAAAGAGCACTAAGTGCTCAAAAAAAATGTCCCCGTATGCCTTTTCTGAAAACAGAACCAGCCCCATCATTAATGTATTGCACAAGTTTCCCTGGCTGCACAGAAAATGCATGTCCATCACAGTCTTCTGAGAGACAGATCCCAGAGCAGAGATGAGGTCTGAAAGCCTGTGCTTCTATTTCTCCTCCTTGCTCTTCATTTCCTCTCCAGAAATGCCTGCTTTATAACTATAATAACTCTCCCTAGCAGATGTCCAAGAGCTTTGTACAATAATTTGCCTAGCCAATAAAAATATTGCTCAGTGGCTCTAGTGTATGTTTATGTGGTTTGACCATGAGAAATTACAGCGATAACAGCACACAGGAACAAAAGAAGCCTTAAAAAAACCAGTTTATTTGGTATCTCTCGGGCTTTTGATCAGCAGTGTAGTAATTTCTACCCACCCTTCCGAGACCAGTATAGAAGTTCCTGGAGAAACACCCAGGGAGTTTCCCTGTGGGGAAGTAAATGATGGGATGAAAACAAGCACGGTTCCTGGACTTATTTATTGTTAGTTAGGGAAGCGCAGGTGGTGAAGGGCTGGTAGCAGTGCTGGAGTCCTGTGGGCAAGCACCCCTTTTTTGCATACTGTTCCTAAGGGTAGTTTTTGTCCTTCCGCAAGATCAGAGAGGTTGCTGACTGCTGGCACAGAGATGTGCACTCATGCACCTTTGCTCGCTCTCTGAGTTCATGTGCTAATTTCTGTTGATAATTTATTAACTCACTCTTTTAAAGCGTGTGGGTTTTTTTCTCTCACATCTCACCTTTTAAACCCACTTGTCTTTTGATTTCCCAGTCCGACACCAGCAGGGAGTAGTTCTCTCCCACCCCCTTTGCCAGGCTACTCGGGCCAGGCCGTAAATCTCTCACCAGCTTGCACTCAGGCACTGCGCTCAGGAGAAGTGAAATCTCCCGGAAGTCTTTTGCTTAAATAAGAGTTTACTCATTTTCTCTTTACTTTGAGCTGCTGATGCTTCTCTTTGCTCCTGACTCATTTCACCCTTCACCCACCCTGCATGCACGTCTCTCCTGCTGCTGCCCCCTTTCTGATTACCCCCTGCCTGAACGATATTCTTCTACTCCGCTATTCTTAACCATTTTCTGTGTGTCCTTTTCCAGAATCAACCATCCACGCTAACAATGCAGGACCTGCTGAACATCGCTAGGGATATTGCCTGTGGCTGTAAATACCTGGAAGATAATCATTTCATCCACAGGTGAGGAGAAACGGTCCCTTCTGATGCATCTTAAGGTGCATGAAGCTCACACAATTTCTATTTGCAGTGGATTAGACAAAAGTGATCTCCAGGGGATTTCCTCCACCAGGACACGCTTTAAATGTCCGGGCTGGTAGCAGTTAAGCTCTGCACTGCTCTTTGCACTGCTGGGGAGGAAGGAACCTTCTGATCACAGTGACCGTTTTAAGGTGTTCGTTTTCAGGTGCCTGCAGTGTAGACACAGCTGAGATTAGGCCTGTAGTCCACTAGATGGTAGTGTCACTCTGCATTAGCTTTTAAGACACTAAGGTATCTTTTCTCTCTTCTCTGATCTCCCTTTCTAGACTTAGTTTTCCCTACCCCATCAGCAGAGGACAGCCCATCATAATCAAGCCATTGACTAGAGAAGGGTAGAACAGTGATAAAAGGAGGTAAAAACCTTCCCAGCTCAGCAGCTGACCTGATGTGTGGTCTTGGGGAGCCCATTATTTGTCTGTTCACACTTCTTTTTCCTTTTTTGTAGAGCAAAAATATGTCAATATGGTAGGCTTCAAAGAAAAACAAAATATAGAAGAGGTAAAGGATATTATAGGTAGCCTTTAAAAATTCTTAATTGGGTATTGGACTCCTTTGCTTCTGATTAAGAGTTGTTTCAGCTCCTAATGTTCCCAGGTAGAGGGTGCAACTGAATCCCTTCCTAAGTACGAACGCTATGCTGAGTTCAGCCCTGGTGTGTAAAGGGAAGGAGAGGCCTGCATACAAGAAGGTCATACAGGCTCTATCTAAACCGACGTGCAGCTTGGAGTTATCCAAGCAGACAACCAATGTGCACAAACACGTGCATGAATGCGTGACATTGCACAGAGCAAGGCAAGAGTGGGTAGAGCCTGGAGAAACTGAGGGAAACAAGTGGCAAGCAGCAATCGGAGTGAGAAGCCATGAGATTGAGATATGGGCCATGTTACGGCTTTATGATTAGAGTATCTGAGACAGTTTTCATTCTCCTTTATACTGAAACAGTAAGTAAGTTCCTTTGAAAAAAAAGGATTAGAGTTTTCTGTCATTAAAAAAGAGCAGTAAATGTGTGCAACAAGTTTTGGCTCTTGGATCTCTTGGTCAGTACATGAGAAGATCTCATTGGAAACTTCAGATTTAATTGCTACAGCTGTATTTGTATTATTATTTGTGTTTGTATTTGTAATAGCGTTCATCAGCCTCCACCCACCCTGATCTATTGAATTTATGATAAGGGCCAATTTTTGCTTGTGCTGCAAGAAGTCCAATAGAAACTCAACAGACATTTTCTCCACAAGTGCTTTATAAACCCAACTTTCTTTTCTCCTGTCAGGTAGATGTTCTTTGCTTCTCTTATCATATGTCACTGACTCCAGCAGTTATCACATAAAGCTTCTAACATACATGTCAACAAATGGATAGGCCAGCTGTTATTGCTGTCCATTTCAGGAAAGAAAAGGAAGAAACTAGTGATTGACTTTTAACAGCAGCATATCACTTTTTAAAAACTCTGGTTCACTGCTAGATCTCTAGTGTAAGCAGCCTGGGAATGAACTAATTTTGTTTTAGCCACAGTACAGGAAAAATAGAAGGAATTTCACTTGGGTTCTGTATTTAGTATGTGTTAGTGACGTTACTATTACTTAGGGTAGGTCGGAAAGGGAAGAAGGTTATCATTACAGATAGCAGGTATCCTAGGGGAAAAAGGTAATGTAGTGGGGTTGTGGAGATGGCACTAAGGGCAGATCTTGTCATCTAGGAGCCACAGCTGATGATGGAAGAGAAAGCTGAGCTTGATTTCCAAATCCTGAGGGATTTTTCAAGACTGGCGGTGGGAAGAAATGTATGAGTTGTTCAAGGAGCTCATTCTTCTTGGCAGTTAACGGGACCCCCATAGTGCAATGATTTTTAATGAGTTCCTTTTCAGAATGCATATTTAAAACGAACACAAATCCTTCAATCTTGGCTGTGCAGTTATCACTGGCATTTGGCACAAGCTAAACCTGCACCCAGCAGACGGCTGCTCCCATATGTAGCTTTGCTTGGTTCCACAGGAGATATCCAGAAGCAACAAAGCAACAGTTTACAGGATCTGGCCCTACATTCATTTTTCAAACAGTTTACTAAGACTACCGAGTAGCATCACATCTGTAACTGGTGGAGACACTGCTGAGATGCCACTCTTTAAGAAGAAAGAAATCTGTCATAATGTGGTTGAAGCAGAAAGAGGTTGGATCTGACCCTGGTCTGACACTGACCTTGTTTTCCACCTTAGTGAAAGGAGATAGGAGCGGGGAATGTTTGGAAAACATTGAGCAGAAAACATAATTTAAATGCAGTTTAAGAATTGTGGTTAATAAAAATGACAATGAGATTGGCATTATTTCTTATTTGTAATAAAGCTCTTCTCATTTGTGTAAAGATGACTCAACTAAGACTTTCACAAATGGGTCTAATATTCTTTCTTCATTCCTTTAGCTACTGTAGAGTTTAGGATTAGGATTAATAATTATTTATTTGTTTTTAAAGAGATATAGCTGCAAGGAATTGCCTTTTGACCTGTGCTGGACCAGGACGAATAGCCAAGATTGGTGACTTTGGGATGGCCAGGGATATTTACAGGTGAGTGAAAGGCCATTTTAGTCCTGGGACTAACTCAATAATCTGTATAATTTTGAGTGGTTTGAACTGTCTCATGGAATCTGAAGCAGTGCAAATGTTCATTATGTGTCTGAATTTGATTACCAGCTAACTAACTGGAATTAACAGACTGTAAATTAACACGTCTAGCTAATGCACTTCCACTCTGTTTATTCCAGACTGGGCCCTAGGGAGCACTGCAAACACATGTGGACACTAAACCAAGCATAGGCAAATTTATTAGCTAGCTGATCATAAATAATCTTCAATTAAGAAAAATCCCCAACCATAATTCTCATTTTCTCCAGAAGACTTGCTGCATCAGCACCCTGTGAAAGGTGTCAGCAAATTTGATGTCTTCAGCTGTGTACCTACAGCATCTCAGTTTCTATCCCAGTGGCAAAGAGAGTGTAAATTACAGCTTCAGTGACTGTTTGTGTGGATGACTTTTTCCTTTTCCTCACTTGGCCCCCATTGCCACATGCAATCCCCAGCTGCTGTTGCTGTGGCGATAAGATCTTTTACATATCTGAGCCCTTTCAGACTGTGACATTCTCCATGTATTTTATCTTTCCCAGAGCAAGTTACTACCGCAAGGGAGGAAGAGCCATGCTTCCTGTCAAGTGGATGCCACCAGAAGCTTTTCTAGAGGGCATTTTCACTTCCAAGACTGATACCTGGTAACAAATGCCTTTTAATTACTTCTGCTACTCAGTGACAAGGGTCAAGAAATTTACTGCTCAAGAAAAAAAAAAGTCTGCTCAGCAGGACCCTTAAAAAATGTCAGTTTCCCAGAAAAATGTTAGAAGTCTTCCCTCTGCAGTCAGTAGAAGCACAGCTAAAGAATTCTGAATAAGAATTGAAAAATCTAACATAAATGGAAGAAATAAAAGTTCACTATACGTAAATGTAGAGTATCATAGAAAGGCAATCAAGAAGTGAAAGGAGAAAGCTGTTTATAATCCTAAGAAGTCTCAGTTAAAAACCCAGAGAAATACCATCAGACATTTCCCTCAGCCCTCAGTATCTGCCACTCAGCTTCTACCAGTGACGAGGCTTGCTTGTAGATCTTGTAAATGACTCTGTACCACCCAGGATTACTCTTTTGTATTATTTTTTTCTGTCGTACATAAAACAACAGCAGATTTACTCACAAGTCCTTGCTGGTTGCTGAGGAAACAGTATTTATATAATGATTCCTCATGTAACTTGAGCTTTCTTTCAAGCAAGGACCCCCTCAACAGTAGCAGGTTCATGTGCAGGTGGTGGGGAATGGAAGCTTTCCAGTTGCTTAAGAATGCCTCTCTCCCTGTACAGTAGATTCTTCAATATACAGTACTGAGACATTCCTTTAAACGCCACACTGACCCAGTTTCCTGAAGCTGTTAGTGATGCCGGAAGACAAGGGATTGCTTATCAGCGCCTAACTGTGAGCAGCCACTACCAAGTATTTTGAAGGAAAGTGCTGCAGTTCCTGTCACAGGCTATTATAAGTAACATGTGTACTGGAAATTTCTTCCACCTTTGCAGCAAGCAGTGACTCTTAAAAGTCTGACCTCTTGATTCCCATGCGTCTAAGTCATACGCTGTTTTCAGTGGTACTGCCTAACTGACCCATGGATGTCAAAAGGGAGAGCAACTGTATCACGACAAAAAACAAATGCTGCCGCCTTTCAGTTTCACTGGATGTCTCTTACTTGATCTTATTCTTGAGCATCCTGTTCCCAAACAATGATTCAAACATTGTGAGTCTTGCCAAGTAAGGTAAGAATCTCCATGCCATATCTAACAGTTCTTTTCGGTTAGACCATGCATAGCAAAGGGTGATTTGGCATTTCCTGCTTTAAAAATAAAGAATGCAGCAGAAAGTACGACTTCAGAGTTACTAAAATATTTTGAAAGCTGGAAAACTAACTAGGAGCTTGAGCTAAGATTTTGATTGATTGAGTTTTTTACATCAAAGTTGGTTCATAATCACACTGACTGGACATTACTGTGGCTGGCCTACAGCTTTGAAGGGTTGTTGCTGTGGTGTTACCTACACAACTTTGTGCCAGGTTCGCGGAGCACAAATGACACCTAATTGGTATTGTTGGCTGGTTTCTGACACAGGTCCTTTGGTGTGCTTCTTTGGGAGATTTTCTCTCTAGGCTACATGCCCTACCCTTGCAAAACCAACCAGGAAGTGCTGGAGTTTGTCACCAGCGGAGGAAGAATGGATCCACCAAAAAACTGCCCAGGACCAGTGTGAGTATTTCCTTACTCCCACGAGACGGTGGGTATCAGATTAGACAGAGGCAACTGGACACCTTTAGTCTGGTGATTGCCTCCAGGGTTAGGTGAGGCAGTTACTGAACGTCTTTTGAGCCCCTGCACCTCTATACAGGCTAGAGCACTCTAGGATTTGCTTTAAGTAATGGTCCCCTAATGGCTCAGGATCCCAGGATGCAGAAATGACATGTCCACTTCTGCTCTCCTCCTTTGGGCCACCGAGCGCAGTTCCTCTGGACCCACAATCACTTCATACTGAAACAAATCTTACATAATTATCTATCTTGACTGATACTTTTTTTTTACTTATTTTAAGGTACCGGATCATGACACAGTGCTGGCAGCACAGCCCAGAGTATCGGCCAAACTTCTCCACCATCCTGGAAAGAATCAAGTATTGCACACAGGTACTGGTCTTTGGTATCCACATGGATGGTAATCCATGGAATGCCAACTATCCAAAGGCTTTAGTGCCCTAAACAAGTGAACAGATCTAATCTAATTACTGTCCCAATTGTGGTAGTGCTGTTGGCTCAACTGCTCTTTTCATTTGGGTTTTTTGGTATCTATCCTCACTCTGAATTGCTGTGGAGTGGAGGGGAGGAATGAGACAGCACAATGAGTTCACCATCTGGAAGCATTTTACAGCTACAGACCTGGATCCAACCTCCTGAGGGAGAAACTATATACTAGTGACCCCCAGCTTAGCCACTGATTTCAGTAAAGCACAGCCTCTGCTCAAAGGAAGCACATAAATGAGAGAGCATTTTTGCAAGTTCTAACAGTGTGAGATATCCAGATGGCACATAGCACCTTCTATGACATGCAGGAATATTGCCCAAACCTGACGTTAGCCTCTGCCAAAAGCTTTTTCCCTCTCATAGAATCATAGAATGGTTTGGATTGGAAGGGTCCTTAAAGATAATCTAGTTGCAACCTACTACCATGGGCAGGGACACCCACTAGACCACGTTGCTCAAAGCCGTATACAACCTGGTCTTGAACACCTCCAGTGTTGGGGCATTTACAGCCTCCCTGGGCAATCTATTCTAGTGTCTCACCACCCTCAGAGTGAAAAACATCTTCCTACTTTCTAATCTAAATCTACCCTATTCCGGTTTGAAGCCATTACCCCTCATCCTGTCACTACAAGCCCTTGTAAAAAGTGCCTCCCCAGCTTTCTTGTAGGCCCCCTTCAGATACAGGAAGGCCACAATAATGTCTCCCTGGAGCCTTCTCTTCTCCAGGCTGAACAACCCCAACCCTCTCAGCCTGTCCTCATAGGAGAGGTGTTCCAGCCCTCTGATCATCTTTGTGGCCCTCCTCTGGACATGCTCCAACAGGTCTATGTCGCTAGTATGTTGGGGGCTCCAGAACTGGACGCAGTGCTCCAGGTGGGGTCTCACGAGAGTGGAGTAGAGGGGCAGAATCACCTCCCCTGACCTGCTGGCCACACTTCTTTTGATGCAGCCCAGGATATGGTTGGGGCTTTCTGAGCTGCACTGGCACATTGCTGGCTCATAGAATCATTATGGTTGGAAAGGACCTCCAGCATCATCAAGTCCAGCCTTCATACCAACATCTCCCTGACCACTAGACCATAGCCTCAAGTGCTACATCCACTCGTTTTTTAAACTCCTCCAGGGACGGTGACTCCACCACCTCCCTGGGCAGTCCGTTTCAGTGCCCAACCACTCTCTGAGTGAAGAATTTCTCCCTAATACCTAATCTAAACCTCCCTTGATGCAACTTGAGGTCATTTCCTCTAGTCCTATCATTAGTAATTTGGGAAAAGAGACCGACACCAGCCTTGCTACAACGTCCTTTTAGCTAGTTGTAGAGAGCAATAAGGTCTCCTCTCAGTCTCCTCTTCTCTAGACTATAAACAACACCAGTTCCCTCAGCCGCTCTTCATAAGACATGTTTTCATGTTGAGCTTTTTGTCAACCAGCACCCCCAAGTCTTTCTCCTCAGAGCTGCTACCAATCCACTCATTGCCCAGCCTGTATTTGTGCTTGGGATTGCCCTGACCCAGGTGCAGGACCTTGCACTTGGCCTTGTTGAACTTCGTGAGGTTGGCATGGGCCCACCTCTCAAGCCTATCCAGGTCCCTCTGGATGGCCTCCCTTCCCTCCAGCATGTTGACCACACCACACAGCTTGGTGTCGTCCACAAACATGATGAGGGTGCACTCAATGCCACTGGCACCGACAAAGATATTAAACAGCACCAATCCCACTGCCGATACCTGTGGAACACCACTCGTCACTAGTCTCCACTTGGATGTCGAGCTGTTCACCCCAAGTTTTTAAGTGAGGCCATTCAGCCAATTCTCTTAAAAACGAGTGGTCCATCCATCACATCCATATCTTTCCAATTTAGAGACCAGGATGTCACGTGGGACAGTGTCCAATACTTTGCACAAGGTCAGGTAATGACGTCAGTGGCTCTTCCTGTATCCACCAGTGCTGTTACTCCATCATAAAAGGCCACCAGATTTGTCAGGCATAATTTGCCCTTGGTGAAGCCATGCTGGTTGCCATCAATCCCTGCCTCATTTTCCATGTGCCTTAGCAGAGACTTCAGGAGGATCTTCTCCATGATCTTGCTGGGCACAGAGGTGAGACTGACTGGCCTGTAGTTTCCTGGGTCTTCTTTTTTTTCCCTTTTGAAGATGGGGGTGATGCTTCCCCTTTTCCAGTCAGTGGGAACTTCACCAGACCGCCATTTCCTTTCAAATACAATGGGAAGTGGCTTAGCAACTTCATCCGCCAGTTTCCTCAAGACCTGTGGATGAATTTCATCAGGTCCCATGCACACCTTTGGGTTCTTTAGATGGCCTTGAACCTGGTCCTCACTTACAGTGTGCAGATCTTCCTTCTCCCAGCCTCTGCCTTTGCCTTCTGCAGCTTGGGTGGTGCAGCTAGAGCCTTTACCAGTGAAGACTGAGGCAAAGAAGTTGTTGTGTACCTTGGCCTTCTCCATATCACTCCTGACCAGGTCTCCTGTTTCCTGCCAGGGAGGGCACACATCTTCCCTAGCCTTCCTTTTTCACTTCCTTCCACTTTTCCTTCATCACACTCATATTTCTCTTAAAAAATGCAGGGGTGACAGTCAATCTGGTGGTGCTCAAGGTGGAACAGATTCTTGTCTCTCTTTCAGGACCCTGATGTGATCAACACTGAGCTACCCATGGAGTGTGGCCCTGCACCAGAGGATGAAGGGAGCACAGTCATGCGCCCAAACGTCTCCAGTGGGATAGTGCCCCTGTTGGTAAGCCCTTCTCTCACACCACAGACAATGCCTAAAACACTGGACTCCCCCCATGCTGGGCACAAACTTGTACAGTGTCCACAAGAGCTACTGGTGGAGAACCTGAGCAACTGGACTGCTCGAGGGCCCAGCCTGCCATGCCTCAGTGATTTCAACAGTGGGTCCTGGTTCCAGCAGACCTCAAACCAGAAGCTGGAGCTCAGCAATCCACCAACCCACAGACTTAAAAACAAAACAAAAAATCTTTGGAACCCAACCTATGGATCATGGGTGCTAGAGAATATCTGTCACTTCAGCCCCAACTCCAAGCTCAAAGCAACTCCAGAGCGAGAAGATTCAGGTTTTGATGGGAATTGCAGTTCTCCTAGCTCACGGGCATCTCCAGCATCTCCAAGTCGAAGCAACTGCCCTCACCTGGATATCAGTGGGATTGAACTGGTGAAACTCCAGAATTTCCCCTGTGGCAATGTAAATTATGCTTATGATGACCTGTGCTATAGCACGGACCACCAGCCATCAGCTTTGGCAGAGGTTAGAGCAGCTGTGCTGAGGAGCTCCAGCCTCCATAGAGATGAAAAGCCTTTTCATAAAACAGAGAAAACATCAAGAGAGAGGGACTCTGGACTGTCTTTGTCAGATGACCTGAGTGTTACTCCAGTATAACAGCAAAAGATCTTCCAAAGGTCAGGGAACATGTGTGTCTGGAAGGACTGCTTCCTATTTCACTTACTTCCTCCATTTAAGTTCCTTCAGATCGGCGATGTTTCAACATCAGCAATGTTCTACTTCCTACATCTATCATCTGCCAGATCCCCAGACTGTTAAAGACAGTTGAGTTGCTATCTCTGTCCATCAAAAGTGTTCCACTGACCCAGATTAGAAGTGGAGAACAATGGCATCGCTGCTCTGATTCAGAACACACTATTTAACAAAAGGACTCCTTCTCAGTCTGCTCAGGTGAAAAGAAATGGACATAACCATCCAACCTCAAAATCTGGATGGAAATAATGACCAACGCAGGTTGCACTTCTTTCTGACTGAAGAAACCAAAACCACATACTGTGCCAGCAGCAACCAGCTCGCAAAGGCTGCTATATTCCTGGGAGCTTTTTACAGTCCTAATGACTTACTAATGATGCTCATGCACTCTAAGGGAAGTAAATAAATAACAGCCACATTTGCATCTGTTAGCAGACCCTGTGGAAAAACACGAAAATGAAGCTACTGCTCAACTTGGAAGCAGCAAAGAAGGGTGGAAAAAAAACAAACCCCAGGCTCCTCTGAGAATGTGCTTTGAAAACAAGCAATGAAGAGGAAAACAAATTTAGTATTAAAAATAAAAATAGTGGGTGGAGCTGAGACTATCCCGTTGAACGGTGAAGGAAAGGTGCTGCTTGCCTCATGGTGTCATGTTCCTCACAGATCCTGGCATGGCAGGGGCAGGTGGTTTTTGAAGAAAGGGTGAGCTGCATGGTGTGATGAAAAATGGACTGACTTTATCTTTTAATGGACTTTACTTGAGATGAACTTCATTTCTGTAAGTACTTTCATATTCAGCAGTAATTTCCTGTGTTACGTTACTAAGCATTAAGCTGAGGTTCTCCAGTAACTGTCTAATATTTGGCACACTGGAGCTCTTCATGGTTTTTAACACCTGTTCCTCAGAGGTGGAAACAAAGTAATGCAAGGGAAGGGAAGACTGAAAGGGAACCTAGTACAAACACTACCTTACAGTGCCCTTTACACAGGAAGGTGGAATAGCTCAGCCATTTGAAAATGCCAAAAATCATGACTTGCTTTCACACACACCTGAGCAGGTCATCATTTCTACTCGCCTTGCAAGTGTACTGACTTGCTGGTGAAGTCGCAGTGTGTTTGGAAGACAAGCTCATTTCTAGGTTTTCTTCTGTTGCTTAGGGTCTAAACTGATGGCTACTTGTTAAAGCCTGCAAAATAAGGAGACTGTAAAAGTAAGTAATTTGGATTAAGCCTGAACAGTCTCAGAAGCATGTGTCCTCGTCCCACTCCTGAGTGTTGCACTGCCAACCTACAGTGAAAAAAAAATGACACACTGCAATGAAGTTGTATGGTGAGATGTCATCTGTAGACCCTGTCTTGATTCCTTTCTGAGGGAAGAGGTGCTCTAGTACAAGCCTCACGCTTAGTTATGAGCTGCGTGTACTGTCTGAAGATATGGGCTAGCAGGAGAGGCTTTGCTTTGACCACACAGACCTGTGTCCTCTGCATCATTCAGGGATGGACGCTACTGAGATGTAGTACAGACTGAAGAGTCTGACTCCAGCTGGAGTGAAATGCATCTTCAGTGCAGGTTTATGCTTTGTTGGTCTGACTGTGTTTGTTCTCAGCTTCCTATGGTTTTAGGCCTTTGGCTTTAGAATGAATAGAGTTATATACCATCACTTCCAGATGTGAGTGGTGATGATGGCCACCTTTCAGCAGTGACCCCTATGGTATGAAAAAAATTCCAAATCCATGTTGTGAAATGACAGATGGTCAGAACAGAGGGGTCCCTCCATGTGTGGGCAAATTCTAGGAGTGGTGTGGGGACTGATGGGCTTAGGGACCAAAGGAGATGATTGCCCTTGCCTCATGCCCTTCTTTCCATTTCACTTTTGCTTTAGCTCTCTGGCTTCTACAGTGTTTAGCTCACTGTGTGTCCTATCTTACATCCAGGAGTTGCTACAGCCCCGTTAGATGAGGCAGGAAAGCCCAGTTAGCAGGAAATTTTCTCGTTCTTTCCTCTTACAGAGGCTAATTTATTGGTGATGTTTCAGGCTGGCCACCTCTGGAACATGCCAGTCAAGAATAGATACATCTACACTTAGCTAATTGGAGTAACATCAGTTTATCTTCAACATCCTTACCCTTTGGATTATGTTAGTCCTATGGTTTATGCATTAGTAGTTTTTTCCCCAAAGGAGAGGTACCAGGCTCTCCCAACAGTTGTGCCTGGGCATCAGCAACTCAGCCCCTTCCTCCCCGCGTACATGATAAGGTCACAGCAGCGTGTAGTGATCCTAGTTCAGCTGCAGTAGAGGTGATACCAGATCACTTTCCAACCCTTATTTGTAACAGGCTCGATCCTGAGCAGAGCACTGGTGGTCATGACCATGCTTTTGCAGGTCCCTTATGACTCCTAATTCTCCGTAGCCATCCACACATGTTGGAAACTGGTGGTAAGAGAGGAGTGAAATACAGACTTTTTCAGAACCATGGGAGGTTAACGGTATGACTTTTTCTTCCTGCATTTTATGAAGTAGCAGGCACAAGACGGGTCTTCATTTTTTCACGTGGAAATAACTATACAATACCCTAAGATTCTGGTGAGAAGCAGGTAGGATCTCTGCCGTCCATATGGTTGCCCAGCTTGAGCTATCACTGTTTTCCCCAAACGCAGCATGAGCCTCAACATAATTCACAAATTTAGAAAGGCCCATAGTGATTAAACCAGGTGAGCCATTGGAAAGTGAAGTGAGAGAAGAGCACAGTTCTATTACCAGTGCTGCAGCTAAGTCTTCATTTTATGAACAAGATGTGAGTTCTTCAGCACTTTGGACAAATACCTCTTTTTACTGACTAGTGGCATCAAAGTACTTACTTACCGGACAAGCACAGACAGAGCTGCAGTGAGCTAGAGTAAAACTCCATCCTACCCCATTTCTTCTCTCTAACAGCGACCAACAGTAGGGTGGTGAAGGGTGGCTGTAAGAGTAGTGAGCATATAGAGATTATTTATGTTGTAGACATACTTTGCTGGTTTACAACAGCACGGGATGCAGACAGAACACACCAAACGGGCACTACAAGAAAGAGCTGGGGATTAAAAAAGAAGCTGCCTTAGTAACCCGAATTTTATATAAGCTCTTCGCTCCTTCAACTGGAACTAAATGTAAGTGATACTCTGTCAGCGTAGTTGCCATGAATCCTTGACCTGTAACGGTTCTTTCTGTGCATATCTGGTCTCTTAGCTGCTTTTTAACAGCCCTCACAGATAATGAATTTTTACTTAATAGCCTGGAGGAAATAATGCTAATATTGCTCATGTTGTGATGCTGTCCAAATCACCTTATAGAAAAAGAAAAATAACAATCACAATGACATATACTACAACCTTCAGTCCTACAGGTCCGAGACTGAAAATTACTGCGCATACAATCACAGATTTCATCATGCTCACAATTTCTACCATTTCAAAATAAAACTTGCTCAAAGCAGTTTTTAAGGAGACATTTTTAGCACATAGTCAATGAATTGAACCTATATTGTCAAAATTAGATTTACTTTGGCAACTGAAAGCCAAAACTTGATTTTGTTTCCTAGAAAAATGACACGAGCTGGAGATTTGGGATTAATTCAGTTCTGTAACCCATGTGAAAAGTCCTCCACCACTTCCCCAGTGGAGAATCAACCGTTTATAGGATTATTATAAATTGCTCTTCCTGATGGGTGCCTATCTTTTAACATGTCACCAACTTGGTTTTAGATTTGTGTGTATATAGTTGCTGGGTTCTTTTTCTTACAGGCTCAGCATTAGTACTTTGTTTCTTCATACAAGCTCATACCTACATTTTAAAGTGGGGAACGAATAACAAAAGATGAAATAGTAATACAGATTTCAATTTGTCTTGCTCTGCTTTCTTTTCGCGTTTGTTGATATCCTCGCTTCTGATGTTATCTTTTCTCTCAAGTTATTTTGTATCTTCATTTTCCATTTAAAGAAACAGAATTTTTAACTGCACAGATTTAAGGTGTTCCCCTCACATCAACTCTTTTCCTGAGGTAAGGTCTCCACTGATTTGCCAATGGGCAGGTGTGCACTAAGAAAGCTTCTCAAGTCTAATGAAAGTTATGGGCTTTTCAAGCGTAACTTATTCCACCTCCCATATCCTCTCCCCACTTACCTGAAAGAGAAGAAAACGCTGCTGCTGAGAGTATGATTTTCCCCAGTGTATTTGCACCTCCATAGCTGTGTCAGCCAGGGACGACACTTCCTCAGCCCCTCAAGCAGCAGAGCTCTGCGAGGCGCTTTTCTCCTGTAGACACGGCCATGCTTTCTCCTCCTGCTTTCCAAACCTCCTTCATCTGATGCAGAGACCTTAGGCACGACGTCACTAACATCTTCCCACCTCGTCATATGACTTCATTTAGTTGGACTGGTTTTGATTTGTCATTACCTCTGACCATGGCAGCACTTCTTGCTAACTTGCCTTTCTGGGTGACCACAGTCCATAAGTAGATGGCACACCTGCTTCTATGCACTTTAAAGCAGGACAAGTGTATACTTCTATATTTGCAACACAAAATAAAGAGACGCTAATGGTGGCCATTTGTTTTCCTCTCTGCTAAGTACTCTTTGCACACAGGTAAAAGGACACCCTCTCTTGCTAAGAAGTGTTGCCAGTCCTGGAGGGTTGACTCCTTCTTTCCTGCTGCCCCATGGAACAGTTAACTGCTCCGAGTCTGCCAAGTGCCTTTTGAAGCACAATTTTTTTATATACTGTAGGCTATGAACTGAAATTTCTGAGCCAAAGCTTACCTCCAAGAAAGGTGTCAAGTGTTCTGTGGACCACGTTCTAAAGCAAACATACCTAAGGAGTTTTGGAAGCAAGCCCAAACGTTAGATTCTAGATATCTTAGAACCAGTTTTGTTTTAGGAATTATTAGGTGCTAAAGACTGGAAGCACAAGAAACACTGAAGTAGTTTTTGGCTTTTTTTTTTTTTCAAATGCTTGAAGAAAAGCTATTACTGTCCTGTGACCAAATCACAGTGGATGTCTTTTTTCCTTCAGTCTCATTTATTTAGTAGCATACACACCTCAGAGTAACAAACACTCAACCAATACAGTCAATGTCAAAAGTGACCATGGTCAGCATTGCATTGTAGTGTTCAGAATGGATGCATGTGGATGATACACTTGATCTCAGTACCTTAAGAATAACAAATAATAACAATAGCAATAAATTTTTTTAAAAAATAGCAAGAGCCCTCTGAGATACTTAAGGGTTTGGTCCAACTCCCACTGCAATTTTTTCCCTATAATAGGAACTGGATCAGATGTTAAGTGAATTCCCCCTCCGTGTAAAAATTAAGAGGGATTTAATTATTACCACTTTGGTTAAATTTCATCCAAATTTAAATCCTTGTGGGCCCCAACACCCATCATTTTTAAACTTAACTTTGTGCATTTCTTTCTATATTGCACCTTCCTCCAAAGAATCTCACAGCATCTTGCAAGCAATAATGAAGGACAACCTCACACCACTCCTGTGCGGTAAAGAGGTACTATTCCTATCTGTAAAATGGGAACAAAACTGAGGCCTAGAATAGTTGTCCAAGGCCAAAAAAAACCCAAGTCACTGACAAAGTTGGAGAGAAGTCCTACTGCTAGATTCACACAGGAATGCAGCAGCTACAGCAGGAAGCATTACTGCATCTAACTAGCGAGTTTAAAGACCTTGGTGCCTAAATCAGAGCTTAGCTGTTCAGCACGCAAGTGCCTCTGGACCAGCGTATCTTACTGCGCTGTGGAAACACGTGCTCTTGGTGTCTCTAGAGTGAGGCAATATCTCAGTGGAGGCATTCATTAAGGAATGACATTCTGGACTTGTATGTGAACAAGCACCTTGGTTATCATGCATCGGCTCTTCTATGTTACATGCTTCTGCAAAGGTGTCATGTTGACCCTCTGGTAAATATAAGCTTATTCAAGGCCACTGACTCCATAGTGAAAGGCAGCTATGCTGCTTCCTCACACCAGCAAGTGAGGGCACGCAGCCAGGCACCCTGGGCCACCCAGTGTGAAGCAAAGGTTTGCTCATGAGGTCACAGCCTCCAGCCCCTTAGAGCTCCAGTGCTCAGTTGCAGTCCTACACTTCCAGTTTGCTAACAAAAAGCTGCCTCCTTTTTCCTTTTCTGTAACAGCAGCAGCAGATTGTGGCTTCTTCCCTTCTCATCCCTTAGCAAGCCAAAGGGCCATTTCAAAACTAACTTGCTAGAACTATTTATCATCTAGACTGAGATTCCAGACCAGAGTCTGCTAGAGCAGAGGTTTTTCTCTTCTCCCTGACCTTTTCAACTACTGCAGAGGACTGGGTCATTCTCTATGTTTTCCCCCCAGACCACATACAGTGAACAATCCAGGGCCTAGCAGCAGTTGTTTGCTGTTTTTTTTAAGCTCCTGGTACCACATTGCATCTAGTTTTCCTTTAGAACTGGACAGTCATTACAGAAGTTTGTCCCAAAGTCTCAACTGACATTTGAGCATCAACTTTTACCCTCTAAATCTGCTCTCTAGAAAATAAGTGACACAGGTGCAGAAGATTCACCTATGTGGTAACAGCAGAAAGAAATTTAACTCTGAAGATTAATTAGGCAAACCACTAAGGAATTCTATCACCCATAACAGCCTCATTTCTAACTTCTCTATTTTATTCTTTTTATTATAGTAGGACTGCTTGCAAGTGCAGTCTCATAGAAAACATTTTGTTATTAAAGTCGTCGACTGTAAGACCTATCTAGTTCCTGTTCTCCTTAAGCACTGCTAACCAATGGCTTACCAGCTGGCTGCAGGAAAGGAGGAAGACTTCTTTTTTTAAAATTGTATTAAATTCGCCAAATTAACTTGTCATCTCATAGCAGTTCAAAAATTAGGATGCATCTGGAATTGTAGTATCTATTGCAGGCTTGCTGTCACTTAAAAAAAAGTGTAAACCCTCTGAAACGTCTAAGTGGAAACTTCATTAACATACTATCATGAAAATAAAACTGAGAGGGACTCCAGGAGGCTATAGACGAAGTCTGAATTTGCAGTGAACTGCAAAAATAAATTACCAGCTTCAAACCACCTCTGTTTTAGGGTGAAATGTTTCCACGTGTTATTACTTCCTACAGAACGTCCCACAACGCTGTGTTGTCTAACATCTAGGTCACAATTGAGCTTGAATTTTTAATACTGCTGTTTTGTTTACAGGTGATGAAAAAGTAATTAAATCTGACTGATCCCTTAGTACAGTAGTGTGTTATCTAAAGTAACTCCTTTCATGTCATAGGCTCTTCAATACTAACTACAAATGTTACAGATAGCTAGATTTCATTCCAGATCTGGACTCTACAGTCTTTTTTTTACTCATTATCATGACTATTATTGAAATAGCAGTTTCCCAAAGCACGGAGTCACCTTCATATTTCCTGAAGTTCTCAGAATCTCTCCTGAGCACAGGACACCAGCAAAAGACAGCAATTTCTGATCAACATGCATTACTAGTTTCAGATGTTGAAAGGGGATTAACAATCAAATAGTAGTAAGTCTTGTCCTCATTTCGAAAATTGCATCACCACACAACGTTGCAACCTGGAATGTGAGTGAGCATGTGAATACTGATAGTATTTATACTGCTAGTATTGAAAGAACTGTTCAAGTGACTAGAGGCAACCAACAGGGAAGGTATGTGAAGCCATTACAAGAAACCACTTCAGTCTGTCTTGATTGGCCACAGATGGCCCCACGATTCCAGAGGGGGACTCCAGGTACATTGACATTCCTTCCCCCAAACTGCCCTGAGCTGATACGTTGGAGGAAGGATGCCTAGGAACTCTCGTTAGTGTAATGCTGTGCATGCAGACATGTTGCCTTCCTGATCGCTGCAGCATTCTATACGCTCGAGTGGCAGCATCGTATTTGGGAACAGGAATATGGCCAGGAAGTCGCGTGCATTAGGAGACAGTCGAGCCATGATCTTAAGAGATCACATTGGTTGCTGGCTACTAGTGCATGTGTATAGGGGTTTTATCTGTAAAAATAAGCAAGTCTTGAAAAAAAACCCCTTAGTTCCCTGGGCCGTGTGTGAAAGAATCACTACTGATTTTTCAGAACCACAGTTCAGTTGCAAGAAGCCAAACTTGCCAAGGTAGGCACTTTTCCAACAGCCCACCCAATCTGAAAGTCAAACATTTTTGGAGACAATAGGCTGCTATTCTCTCCCTAGAGTATTTGTAATCTCCTGAGAGGCTACATGAAAAGCAAAGGCTGTTCTTGGACAGAAGTGAATTGAGGCTAGGGTAGAAAAGAAGGAGAACGGTCAACTGCAGTTACCACATCCAGCCACTGCAAACCACTGTCTCCCTGTGAGACCTTGTGCACGCTGTAACACAATGCAGCAGAAGGTGTTGGTCCAACCTATAGTGTACACAGGAGCAAGGAGACTTGGAATTAAGGAAAAAAAAAAAAAACCAACACACTTGCTGGTTTCAAAACTATGCAGTTCCCTGAAAAACTGTTATTCCTACCCTGAATCCCCAAGCACTTGCTCTGCTTCAGTAAGAGGTAATCTGGAGTCCCACCTGTTTGCCAGAAATCAGAATCATTCTGGTTTACCATACAGACCTCTTGACTCATGCTAGCATGATTCCTGAGTACGGAGATCTTCATTCTCTGAGGACCAGTCTGGAGTTATAGAAGTTCATAGAGGGTTGATGCAAAGTCATTTTGATCGCTAACTGCTGGGTTCTGGAAGCAGCTCCCTCTGCTCTGATGACCTCAGGAGTCTGGAGGGAGTTAAAGGTTTTCTTCTGAGTGATCCCAGTAGAGCAGAAAGTTACAGAGAAGCCCTGCAAGTTTTGTGCTATTCTCAACTCATCTTTCAGTGATGCTTTCCAAGATGCCAATCAAATTGTCCAGCCCCAACAAGTATCCATCCTCCCTGTTGCCTTCTTGCCAGGGGATCCTGTGATCCAGTGTCTGCCCATCAGGGAGAAGAGTGGTCTTTCCAAAATCAATCAGCCACACATTGGCATTCCCACTGCCATCATGTACAAAAAGTAGTGAACTTCCAACGACCTGGAAGACAGATTGAGATGGTGTGGTTAAAAATACACCTTTAGCTCTCCCCCATCACTTAATACTTCCTCATGATACTCCTCATCTGCACTGATGCATTGACAATTTACATGCCCCATTTGCATAGCCATATCAATCAGTAGAATATTAATGGGGCTATAGATGGAAAAAGGGACCCAGTAGACAAAGGAAGGAAAACAATTCTCCAGCTCATCTGGTGGCAGGTCTCAATTTGAGCTATTCAGCAAAAGCCAGTGACTACTTTCAAAGAAAGATCACGATCCACAATTAACAAAAATGCCTCTCATGACGAGAGCAAATCAACAAGATAAAATAAAATGTCTCATCCCAAAACTGTGAGCTGTAACAAGCAGAACTTAAAATGCCAATGATGACATCTCCACAGCAAAGCATAGAAAGAGAACACCTAGAGCAGAACTATAGGGTGTTTCAATGTAAATCCAGTATAACTAATAAAGCCTTCATTGTCAAACAAGGAAATGCTATTGTACCAAGTGCAAGCTTCCTGTAAAGATTCCCACTGGAACATACCAAGACTAGAAGAACCACAAGAAACTGGTACTAATAAGCCATTCCCTCCAGTGGCCCAGAGCTGTAAGTGCTGGGATGTTATAAAGATAGGGGGATTTATTATTCCTTAACTGGTTTTATCTTCTGTAGCCTTGTGACGGAGGCTCTGCAGCATCTGTTGTTAACATATATTAGCTTTCTTCTACTACAAACACAGCTGGCTACTCTGAAGTACATCTGAATGACTGTAGGAAGCAGCAATGCACCTCCACAGCATTCCACTCACTGCTCACCTCATGTCGCTTGAAGAAGTCTGAGGATTCAAGAATGATATGAATTTCCTGCAGACGCTTGAGGTATTTTTTCTGGAGAAAGAGAATTTAAAAAAACAACCCATAAACATTTAAGTAAAGAATGAATGAAGATACTCTGCTTACAAGAGTCAATGTAAGGAAGAGATCATGTTCATTTTAGGCTAGAGGTCCTTCAAAACAACAGGTTCATCATTTGAAAGTCAGTCTGAAAACAGACTTCAACAGGCTTTCATAGCAAATGAACAGACTGGAGTCCCTCTGCTCTATGTGTTACGCCAGGTGTACTTATCTCTCTTGCTTTTGATGCAGTTAGACTTTCTGCATCCCTTGTTTCTCCTTTTTAATAGAGAAAAAAAATCCAAGCAATTAAAAACCTTTCAGTTCTCCACAGTGAAAACAGAATAAAATTGTGTTAGACAAGGAGCTCTAACCATGTGGGGTGGAGAATAAGGAAAAAACCAAACCCCACAGCCTTATGCATAAAGTTCTAATATACATTTTTAATGCTTTCCTGTGTAACAAAGCGTGCTCCTCCTGGAGAGCTAATCTGCCTTCATAATGGCTTCTACACTGCAGCAAAACACTAGGGCATCCTTTGAAGTTCTGAAGACAAGAGACATGTTATGCCATCTACCACATGCCTGCTGTGCTACCCATGAAGTCGCGTACAGGAATCGCTCTTGGAGGCGAGTCTCGCACCTAGAAGCACAGCCAGCTACCAATCTCACTTCCTGCCCCCATGGTCTGGTTTTATCCTCTCCAGACTGAATTCCCAAATCACGGGTTTTCCTGCCAACACAATCCTTGCTTAGACATCATCATCCCTCTGATGCATCTAACGCTGTTGGTCAAAGCTGAGGGCAAGCCGTTAAGTTAGCTTGACTGACATTTTGTTAGCATGAGGAACTTGAGGTGAACTCAAGACAAGAGCTGACAGAACTGGTCTCAGCCAACTACTTCTCACAGCCCACCAAGTCCCTATGCCCACTCCACCTGCTGAGAGGGACTGGAGCTCAAAACCTTTTTCTTCCTTGGTAGTTTAATTCATTTTTCTTGTACCAGAGGAAGCATGGCCCTGAAGCAAGTTCATTGGGTCAAAGATCAGTGAACCTGAAGAGTTCAGACTCACCAGAATAGTTGTGTTACCCTCAATGAATTCCACAAAAACCTGTAGAACTTCCTCCTGTGTCTTCGTAGTTTTGAAGTTTGTGTTACATGTTCCATCCGCCTTCTGCACAGAAGCACACAAAGACAGAGACAATTTATACTACACACATATCAGCCCCCTCATCAGTCAACTCTCTTGAACCAGCAACAGCTCAGCTCTTGCTAACCAGATGAAAGTGAGTAGTTGAACAGGAAGTGAGCACATAAACCAAGCAAGAAGTGGAGGAGAAAAACGCAAAAGCTGATTGGGTAACTTTAAATGGCGCTTCATTTCCTGTTGAGTGCAGTTAAAGAAACCTCATGATGTTACCAGCTTGCAGGAGGGTTTTCTCACTTGTCAGCAGTAGCACTGCAGAGTTCAATGGGGCAAACCACAGTGACCTCTTTGGTTGTCCTCTCTTCTAGCTTGGTGTAGTCAAACCCTGGCCAAGGGTGTAAGGGGACATTTTCAAGCCGATTTTTACTAGTTCTTTTAGTTTTGCTGGCTTTGTTTTTCAGCGGGGAAATGTCGTGGTTTAACCCCAGCCAACAACTAAGCACCACGCAGCCGCTCCCTCACTCCTCTCCTCCCCACTGCTGGGATCGGAAGGAGAATCAAAAACAAGTAAAACTTGTGGCTTGAGTATACCTTTGCGTTACAGAACGGAAAGACAGTTCCAGACAGGAACTACTCAGGATTTGCAATGCTAGCAGTGACACAAATGCTGACAGTGACAAAGCAGGCATGTGAATTTTGGCAAAGGACAGTGCGGGCATGCTTGGATCCAACTGGGTCCTGGAGAAGTTCAGAGTATTTTTATGCTAGCAGCACAGGCTACCAAGCAGTACAGTTCTATACCAAGGCCTGGTACAGAAGCATCCTGCTGCTGAACAAAGTCTTGTGGGGCTACAAGTAAATAAGAGCATTGCATGAATCAGAGACATCTGTCAACATCGCCTATATGAATATGCATTTCTCCAACATCCCTGTTGCTTCAAGAGACACAAATATGAGCTTTAAGCACATGAATGTAAAATACAGCAATTACTGCCGTTGGTTGCCTGTACCCACTAAACGGCTGCAGGATTATCAAACTGCATTCCTCTCCATTGCCATCAGTCCAATGAAATCCCTCATTTCTATCGTAAATCAACAAGTCATCAAAATGTGTTCCCTCCTACACGTTAAAAGCCACTGCACCAAAACTGGGTAAATTCAGCTCCAGTTTCAGCAGGTGGAGCACTATTTACTCCACAGCAGAATTCAGCTCCTAGTATATACACGAAAAAACCCTGATAATGCCCAATTCCTAGATTTATCATGTGAGAGAATGAACTGACTGAACAGCAAAGCCATGCAGAAGAGCCTCCCACCTACCAGACTTTCTAGCAGTAGAATAAACAGAATTTTATTCCTAGGCTGTGGGCCAGATACAAGTGTGGCATGTCAGCCTGATGAGATGTGTAAGTTACGCAAGAGAAGTTCAGCAGGTAGGCAGTGAAAGTTAGGAGCCATCTGATCTGATGTATGATAATGCTCCACAGCACATAGAAATTTGGAACTCGTACCTCTTTGCTGGAGTAATGTTGTTTTAAATCTAATTTCTCCCCATGCCCCCAAATCCCAGAGCAAAATCTGGATTAGCTGTTGCATGTTCTCTTTTCATCCTTTTTTGTCTGGACAGACTAGTTGCTTGTGTCCCCGTTTAGAAACACTTCTGTGATTTTGGTAATTTGCAGCGGTTGGCAGGAAACGTAACTGCTGCCTGTCTTTGCTTGCTGTAAACAACATCCAGATTTTGAAGGGCACCATCCTTCCTATTATATACCAAGCCCTTGCAACAGCTCTGGATGCACCTCGTCCCGAGGAGGTGCCTGCCTGACTCGCTCCTCAAAGTCACACCTTTGCCAAGACCTCCACACACACTCCAGCGCAGCAGAGCAGCCCATTGCACAGTGCAGCGAGTGGCCACTTGCAGCACTTCTCATCGGTCACGACAGTAACATGGCTAGAAGGGGGACAGGTCTGGCAGCTCCATAAAAGAATGCTACCTATCTTAACCTGTGAGGTCTTGCTCAGATTCCTCTGCAGACTTCCCTTAAAGGGCTCTTTGTTAAGGTTGTGACCTAAATGGATTCACCAAGATTCATAAATCAAATCTGATGTCCCCCTGGGAAAATGGCTATCCCTGATCTACAGCTAGAGGAGTCATACCAAAGGAAGAAGTAGTAACTTCCCAAACCGCAGTGAGATTCAGTGACAGAATGTGAAGCCAGATCTTCAGCCCGTGCATCTCTGATCTGCAAAAATCAGTTTGGTGTTGTACAGACAATATTTGTGATGCCTAACCTTCAAACAGCCCCTTCCAGAGAGAAAACCTGCATTCTGGATCTGGCAGGCACAAGAGACTGTCAGGTGCCAGCTGCAGGGAAACCCAATGGTTTGAGCTATTTTTGATTAGAGGAAGAGTGACAAACGGTATAAACAAACCTGACTTGATTTCAGAGATATGGAAGCAAGGCAAAGGAAGAGATGGATCAACCTAAAGAGACAAAGTACCACACTAATGAAGGAGTGCATGTGGTGAATCAGGTCTCATTTATTGGCAGCCACTTCACAGAAGGACTTCTGTGGTTTCACTTACCGCTTTCTTGGTTTTTCACTTCTGCTTCTTACTCCAGCAGCCACAGGGCAGGAATATTTCTGAATGACCAAACCCACCATACCTGCTCAGCTAACTCCAGGAGTTGTTCGTGCACCCAGGGAGAACAACCCCTTTTTCCCATCAACCACTAGCTGGCACCACTGGTCCTTAGAGGCTCTCCTCTCAAAATGGGGATCTCTGCAGCATGGCTTTGCTTTACTGCAAATATACAGAACTGGTTGTACAGTTCAGCTACAGTGAAACAGTGGAGAGAGCACTGATTAGCTGTATTGCTTGAACAACTCACTTTCTGTCACCATTTCTCCATATTGAAAAAAAAAAAGAAGAATGATACCTACATCCTTTAGAAGAGCACAGGGAGATAGAGGAAAAGGTAATGTACTGCAGGACTCCAAAGCATTTCCTGTGCTAAATCAAGGAGTAAGTATTTGTGTCTTGTTTTGTACAGTTACAACGTCGACTCAAATATCGCGCAGGCCATGTGCCACACTGCCACTACCCACCTCTGATAACCAACCAAATCACAAAGAACAGGCCAGGAGGTTTAGCTGGAGCTCCCCTGTGCTCCCCTTGCTCAGTCACTCTCCAGGGCTCAACATAAACCTCAAGATCATCTGGGTTTCCAATTCCAGTACACAGAACATCCAAAGACTTAATTGGTATAGGAATAAAACACGTATCTTGATAACGTTGTTAGGTGGCTAAAGGGTAAGACAGGAAGTGTCTTGGCTGCACTGAAGCCAGATCATTTACCACCCAGACAGTTCCTGTGTCTAACAGGCAGGAGTGGGTGGCACAGCATACAGGGGGCCAGCACAGCATGAGCTGGAAGCCCTAGTTCCTCTATCACAGCAGGAGAATCTGCTAATGAGGAAGGGAGAAGAGAAGCAGAGAAGAAAGGGGTGTCTGAAGAGCATCTGCTCATCAGGGTCACCATCTTTTACCCCTCTCTTCTTCCTACATGCTTGAGCTATGAAATGGAAGCAAAACTCATCCAGTTTATAATGTCTTAACATACCTAAATTAAATGTATATGCTCTGGGAACATCCTGAAATCCCACAGAGTAACCCACGCTAACTTCTTCATAGCTGTCCCATCACAGGCTTCAGGTAACAAGTACTCATCCATGGTGCATGAGGGCTTGGGCAGCCCTCACCATGTTGCTACAGGTCACCACTATTTAAACCCAAGCAAACCAGTTCAAGGCCAGCTGTGACAGGCCTATGCAAGCAGAAAACACACTTCTAGATTCCAGCAAGTGTTAACATACTTGAGTCACATGGTTGATATTCGTAGGTCCTAATGGGCTTCTGGGTAGGTATCTGATGTTGCCATGGGGCAAAACAAATATAAAGGATTAATGGGTAGGAAAGAAAATGGTCAAGCTTCTTCTGTGGCTGCAAGGCAGTATCCTAGGAATGGTACAGGGGCACAAACTTACCCATTAAGAAGAGCAGATGGACTTTGTTGATGGGAGAAATTTAATTTTTGGTTGCTTTGACTTTATTCCAGCTCCATCTATACTGGATATTGTCATGTACTTAAAAGGAAAAGGGGTTTCCTCAGTCCCAAGAATCTCTCAACTAATGCTTTTAGCCTGCCTTGCAAATAAACAGAACTGGAACAAAAACCTTTCCCGTGATTCACTTGGAATAAGTAAATATAGTTCCTGGATTTAAAAAAAAAAATGCATGGGGAGAAGCAGTTATTTCTTCAGTTCTGAATTCTTCCTTCTAACAGTCTCATTTTCATCCTGTCTACACTGTGTACCTGCTTGAGTCCTTCCTGCAATGTCTTTGTGGTTGAACCAAGTATGGCTGATGTGCATTTGATGCTTAACATCATTGCCACTACTCTGCTACAATTGCAGTGGATGCTTCAGAACCACAATACACTGAACTCTGCGGTTTCAACTAGTGCATTTTCACATAATCCTTTGGAAAACCTGGCTACCGATGCGGACTAGCTTTTTGATTAATCAACAATACAACAAAGTTCAGTCTCCAAGAACAGGCAGAAGTGAAATCATTACCTTAATCCCTTCAATCCTGAAGCCCAGGTTGGCACTAGAACTGATGGTTTCCCTCCACTGCATGTATCGGGGTTTGGTGACAGCATGCTGGGCATTCTCTTCAGCTGTCGGAGCAAGAGGATCCACTTCAATCATTTTCTTGTACATGTCCTTACGCAGCTTTGGTTTCTCACGGGCCTTAGTCAACTCTTCCTCCAGGTATGTCCTGCAAAAACATGACATCCCAACAAAACTGTAAGGACTCCTCAAACATTTCTTTTTACAGCTTATAAACTATCCTCAAGAAATATCAACCAGGAAAGTAAGCGTTACCATTACCCCAGCTTTGCATATGGGGAAACTAAAGAACACAAGACTCATGACTGTGCAGGCATATTTAGTGAAACAGATGCTGGCATCGGGAATTGTGTCATTCACTTCTTGTTCTAACTATACCTTTACTTACTGCTACATGTTACTGTTGTGTCCTGCTCACAGACTGGGAGAAAGTTGAATTCCTACTGTGCCATGAAATAGAAATGTATTTTCAGGGGACAGTCAGGAGAGATCCCTTACAATTAAATCAAAAGCAAATAGGGCTGCTGAAGTCTTACCATCTTCTGTCTTCTCAAAAAAACCCCTAACATTAGTCGTGTGTGAGTTTTTTAGGCCTCAGAAAGCAATAAAGGTTTTACTAAACACATCACAGTGAAATTCAGAATCACTCTTCATACAGTAAAAATTAAAGAGCAAAGCAGATTATCTGAGCAGTTCCAAACCAGAAGAGATAACTAAGAACAGGAAGGTGAAGGGTGACAAACATTCCACCATCTTGCTGTCCTCACTCAATCTGTTAATCTGGTAACCACTAGAAAGGCACTATGCATGTTCTCCACATTGCACTGGACTTCTAAAGCTTGCACTTTGTCAGGTGCCTGGAGTGTACTTTCTTCACTGCAGTGTAATAAAGGTGGTAAAGGAGCTGGCAGTTAGGAGATGTTGTTGCTCATTACCAGAATGTCACCTATTTAGAATAAAATATGTACCGCTGCAAATCCTTCTCCTCTTTCTTCTGATTTAGCTGACAATTGGTTTAAGATTTTTGCATCTATTTGAAAAGGCTTGTCTGCACTCCAGTAAGCTGAATAACAACTCTTTTATGACAATAACTCTTGAGCATCTGAGTTGGCACCTAAAAGATTATGATGATTGTTCCTACCTCTCTGCACTGTTACTCCAGGCTCCCAACAGATTCCTTATTTATTTGTTGTGCTTAGATAACATTTTTGAGATTTTCCTCTTAATCACAGATAAGAAAAGGAAAAGAAAGTGAGAATCTGGAGAACAAAAGTGATAGCATCAGGGAGATGTCAGAGCAGGGAAAAATACAGGTCAGTTCTAAGCAGATGGTCAGCTCTTTTCTTTGCAGAAAAGATCAATACTAGTGAAGACTCATTCAAGCACTGGAAATGGGCTTTCATATTGCTGTTCAGTCATAGAATCATTCAGGTTGGAAAAGACCTCTAGGATCATCTAGTCCAACCTTCTTCAAACATCACCCTATCCCCTAGACAATGTCTTGAAGCGCCACATCTACCCATTTTTTGAATACCTCCAGGGGTGATGACTCCTCCACCTCCCTGGGCAGCCTGTTCCAATGGCTATCAATCTTTCAGTGAAGAATTTTTTCCTGATAACCCAATCTAAACCTCCCCTGACACAACTCGTCCTTTCATTAGTTACCTGGGAGAAGAGACCAACACCAATCTCAATACAACCTCCTTTTAGGTAGTTGTAGAGAGCAATGAGGTCTCCCNTTGCGGTCTCACGAGTGCCGAATCCAGGGGCACAATCACCTCCCTACTCCTGCTGGTCACCCCATTTCTGATCCAGGCCAGGATGCCGTTGGCCTTCTTGGCCACCTGGGCACACTGCTGGCTCATGTTCAGCTGGCTGTCCACCAGCACCCCCAGGTCCTTTTCCACCAGGCAGCTCTCCAGCCACTCCTCCCCAAGCCTGGAGCGTTGCTGGGGGTTGTTGTGACCAAAGTGCAGGACCCGGCACTTGGCTTTGTTAAACCTCATCCAATTGACCTCAGCCCATCGCTCCAGCCTGTCCAGATCCCTCTGCAGAGCCTTCCTACCCTCAAGCAGATCAACACTCCCACCTAATTTCGTGTCATCTGCAAATTTACTGAGGGAGCACTCAATCACCTCATCCAGGTCATTGATAAAGATATTAAACAGGACCGGCCCCAGAACTGAGCTCTGGGGGACCCTGCCTGTGACCGGTCGCCAACTGGATTTAACTCCATTTAGTCAGTTACATCTGGAGCTGGGAATTTTACTGTTTGTGGGGTTTTTTTGAATCACTGCATACACAAAGATTAAACGAACTGGCAGTGAATGAATAATGGAATTTTTTTCCCCACATATTATCAGGCTACTGCAGAGAAACTTCGTCTTAAATCACTCCTGGAAATTTCTCGATGCAGACAGCTTTTGAGGCTATAGATCAGTGAGTTTCCAGAATCCATGTACAAACAGGCAACTGTGGGACACGCTCTCCTCAGGTTGTCCAAGGTGACTGTCAAACCTACAACAGGTTGTCTGGACTGAATCCCAAGGCTCCAAAAATGTTACCAAGCTCCTCCAGACAGAGCATGACCACACCTCTTGCTTCTTCAAATGCATTTGGCTTAGAAAGCACTTTCTCCTTCAGGTACCCCACCTGATCCCCATCTTGCAGTCCATCACAGAAGGCCCTTCAAAATCAGTAAGCAAGTCATCTAGCTGAATGTAGCTCTCGCCATCTCTCTCCACCACGCCATGGAAGCGAGGGACGCAGGAGCGTAGCGGGTCTTTCATCAATCGCTCAAAGCACTCCTTTTCATTCTCTGAGAAGCGTTTGAGAATCTTCCCACTATCAGCTGCCTTGAAACTCCCTAAAAAAGAAAAACAAACATGTTGACAAGACTGACCTGAAAAGAAGAAAAACACCTTCCTCCACCACTCCAGCTTCATCTACCTTAGCCAGGTAAAGATTTTCTTTGAATGGAAAAGATAAAAAATAAAATACCTAGGACAAACACAGCCGTTGGCAGTGAAAGTCCATTTGGACACATTCCCATGTCAGAATTCATAGCTTTAAGGAGCACAGCTGCTCCAGGGCTTTGTTTCTATGCTAAACTCTTTGTTAGGATATTAAACACTACTATACTTACTAAAACGCGCAGGAAGAAGCTATGAGCCAGAACTCATTAATCCTCTGACAGGCTATTTTAAAGCTGCAAACACTGCCAGTGTTGGCTTTGTCCTTAATCCTCGCCCAGGCCATACCTGCTGGCTGTGAATGTACCGCGGCAGCACAGTCAGTCGGCGATTGTTAAACAGCCACGAACAGGCCAGGAGCCAAGCGCTGCCCTTTCTACACACACACTGTGATTGTGCACGCCTGCACCTCCTGTGCCTCTTCTCCAGTCCCCCTCCTAAGCTGCAGGTACAGCCTATAGTGCAATTGTTTTTTTGTAACCCTGTGCCTGAATGGTAACCAATATAAATGGCAGTCTGCATAGGCCAAGGTTGGTGGTAATCAGACTCCAGTTGTCTGGAGTCTCCTGTCCTGCAATCTGCCAGTAACATCTGAGGAAAGCACACATTTCATTCAAAGGTACCCTTTAATCTGCACAACCTACAACAGGCACCAAAGGAGGAGCCTCGTTAAGCCTGGGACTAATGCTCAACTTTTATCACAGCAGAATCCTTCAGCCATTGCTAACTGGTTCTTCTCTGACACATCCTGGAACTGGTGTTGCCTCAGCACAGGAGCAAGGCTGGTGATGGCCCAGGTTTTAGTTTAGAAAGAACTTGTCATATCAGAGAAGAACAGCTGCAAAAAGGATAGACTAAATGCAGCCACAGAAAATATCTAAAGCAAACTGGAGCAGTATCTCTCCTAATCAGTTTCTAGTAACCTCTTAACCCTCCTCTTCCACCCCACTGCACAAGCCTCCAGAAGGGTTATTATTACACAACCACCAGCACACCACTCCACACAGATCAAGCTAACCCCATCTAAGCTGTGATGAAAACCGCAATAAGACCGGGTCATCTTGGCACCCTGCGTGACACAAGGCAGCCCCACCAACACTACTGTGCAAAACGCAGCTGCTCCATTTGTAGGACTAAGTGAATTTCTCTTGCACAGCTCTGAAGTGCATTAGCACATAAAGAGGTGGTTCAGGTACTGCGTGAAAGCACGATGTTGCGTAGGTGCCTGCCCACATGTGTACTAATAAACCCCACACTAGCACTTTAGGAACAAGGGCTGCATAGGAATTAAATGAGGCACAAGAAAAGCAAACCTGATGACTTCTCTTGGTTGGTTGGTTTGGGGTTGTTTTTTTTTGCCTTACCAATGAACAAAGCCTACATTAGGAGCCTACTAACCAACTTCTACAGACGCAAAACTAGAACCAGTTGACCGAGCAGCAGCAAACAATGACGGACTCGCAATGCAAACACCTGGTCAGCAACTCAATTTTCACCAGATTTGTTTTCCACCCACGGGCTTATATTCAGATGAGGGGTTTGGGGTTGGTATTAAAAACACCGTCCTTGCCAGGGTTGAAGCACATACAGGCATGGACAATAATCCTTCCCACTAGAGAACCAACATACTGGCTACTCAGTCGAGAAAGATGAACCCATACCATAACCAACAGCAACAGATGGGCTGGGGCTTCAACTCCCCACAGTCCCTCTTGATTTCCCCTAACACAAATTTTACATATATCACCTTACAGGGATGCATCAGGAGCCTGGCCCTTCCCCAGAGTCTGACCATCGCATCCTTGCTCCTCTCGTTATTCAAGTATATCACTCACCCTTCCCTATCCCCACCACAACCAAAAGAAAGACGTTCTAGTTCACAGATTTATGTGATATTGCCTGCTTGCTTTTTACCTGAAGGAAGGAAATAGAGAAACACTGAAATGCTGTTTTCCTTACTGCTGCCATCCCCACTCCAGAGACAAACACATTGAAGGTATCTGTCTCACCTGTGTGCCCAGCCAGCTGCACCCACGAGTAGCGTTTCTTGAAGGGGCTGATGACTGGCAAGTTAACCATGGTTTTAATTGTATGCCATGCCTTTTTCTGGAATACAAAGAAAAGGTTAAACATTAAGTTGGGTGAAAGCTGAAATCCTGATGTGCCATAAACCCACCACACAGCTTCATGCACATTGAAATGTTCTTCACTAACTTGTAAGTGCTCAAAAGTGGAACCACAAAATATGATCAGGTTGGAAAAATGTGCATGTAAAACCAAGAATGGACAAATATTTAAATACAATGCTCTAACATCCACAAGAAAGCTGCCTGCAAGAAAAAAAAAAGTCACATTGCACGTCACAGGCCTGTTCTTAGCCACACCTGACCCTCTCAGGGTCTGAGTCATGCAGTATGCAGACAGCAGATGCTGAACACACACTTATGCACATTTAAGTTTCCATGAGACATTAATATTAAGCTGTTTGCCACTGACAGCAACACTTCCTTTCCCAGAGAACTTCAGCATCACCTCATGATTAACAACTTTCTCCGACTCAGCAGGCGAGTCTTACTGTGACAGATGCACCAAAAATGCATCTCTGCTTGGACACGGAGGTCCCTCAGGTGCCTCAGCACCCACTGACTGGGCTGTAGAATCTACTCCAGGTCACGGATTTTCTTGCTCCTTTCCCTCTTTCCCGGTCTCGTTACTTTTTAATGAAGCTGGGCATTGCCCTGGCCACCTTTGGCTGCCAGACAGTGCAGGGAGGGAACCAGAGCAGCTGCTCACCAGCAGCACCTGAGCACTCCATCGCAAAGGCAGAAAGGAAAGAAAAAAGTAGAAAGTGAAAAGTCTTGTGCTCTGGAACTGAAACTCGGGTGGGAGAGAACCGCAGCCCACTGGCATTCACGATGCTCTCTGAGGGACCCCAAGGTGCTTTAAGAGCAAGGACAGCAGGCTCATTTCTTCTGGCACTCAAACGTAACTGCTGGAGAAGAGAACGGAGCTGCACAATACTTGTGCAGGACAATTTAACGCTGAGTGTTTTTTGCTGAGATCAAGTACAGTTGGGGATTAAGCTGCATTTACAGAAATGCTTATTAATGGCCTAACTGGGATTCACCAAAATCAACAGGAGGCATTGATTTCACTGAAAAGGTTAGGTCATTGCTTGACACCGGAAAAATCGACCACGTCTTCTCCAACTAGGGATGTTGATCTGACGATTTAGGTGCTTAGGATAACCAATTTTTATTGTCTTCTACACTATACTTCTATAGAAGTGAAATTGCAGGTAGTGATACACAGGTAAAACGTAGCTCTCCAGAGCACACCCTGACCTGGCCACCCCTCCCAAACCTGTTCACTTATACCACGTTTCTTATACGGTATCTTCTAGCAATGTTGGTCACCATGTGAGGGCAAAAACCGTGCAGTTATCTTAGAATATATCAAGAGGATACATGAACTCAGTCGCAAATAATCTTTCTTTCAAGGATTTGTGTTCACCAGATATTTTACTTTATGCTACAAATTAAACTGACACACCACCACAATCACCATATGAGTATACTTGTTCTGAAGTAAGATTGCTCCTTCCTATTTAACTTACTTTGGTTTTGAACGCAGCTCAAGCTGAAATGAAGCCACTCTTGGTCTGATGTAAGTGCCCCATGCAGCAGTAATACTTTTGAAAACATACCGTGCCAGTGAGAGGAAGCATCCAAAGAAAATCCTGGATGCTTGAGAATCCTGAAGACTCACACACTTACTGCAACTCCACAGATGTTACTAGCTCTAGCTAAACTCCAGTTTCATAAATACCTTCTGCAGGTTTCAATGACCCTTTCACCTTCTATATTATTTGGATTTCATATTTATATAACATTTTCTGAAGTCATTCCATCTTGCAGTGCTAAACAGCGACGTGGCTCTATCACAGAGTAGCTGCTGTTTAGCGAGGATGAGACTCTTGTACACCACTTACAGATGTCCATGGCCTCCTTCTGGAGGGAAGTGCAATGTAAACATTGTTATTCAAGTAGCAGAGATAAATTACTTTTCTATAGTCTATTTGTCAGATTTAACTGATAACAGATGCCCTTCAGTTTACTCTGCTGTTCCTACTCCAGAGGGACACAGCTCTAAGTTATTTCAAGAACAGTTGAAAGTAAATGTCATTCTGAATTAAAATGACTCCTTTGAACATAACCCATGCCAAAGATTTAGTTTTTGAAGATTCCATCCCAATTGTCAGCATTCCAGCATTGCTCCATAACTCTCCCGTAGAGATCCTCTACTCATCATAATGCCCCACTTGTAACAAACTGCATCTTGTGTCCCAATGACTTGTCATTCTGCTATATCCAGAAGTGATAAGAAGCACAAGTTTTCAAGGAATGCACATCAACTGTCAATGCAACACCACACTTCAGTGGCTTTCCCGCCTCCTCCCTCCTACCCAGCCCTAAGAAGCTGCAGCTTTTATTTGTACTGTGGGTGTGAAGGAGAGACAAGGGGCCAAACCCAGCTGCAGCTCAAGTGGACTTTATCTGCTTAGGTTACAGTTGCCTTGGATGAGGAAGTTTAAGCTACTTATCCAATAAGCAGACAGTAACAATTTTTAATTTCTTTTGTTGTTGTTTTAAATAATCTCTTCACAGATCTTCCCCCCCACCCCAAGACAGGGAAAGCAGGAGGCTCAAGCTAGGAACACCAGACCCATCCCGTGGGGCATGCTTCCATCAGCAGGGGTTCAGCAATTGCACTTCACCACAACTCCCAGTCTCCCAGTTCCCTCAACCCAGGATGCAAACAAGGCTGCAGGCTGCACTGGTGTGAGTGGGAAGATGAAAACTTTCTGTGCCTGCTGTAGGAGGAATCTTTCTCACTTCTATTTCTAAAGCAAGATCTCTTCCTCTTTGTCAGCAACAGTATTGTGCGCTTTTCAAATCACTGCTTGATGCTGCAGTGGCAAAGAGGACTGCTGCCACTGCCCATCTGCATTTGCAGTCCATACCTCCCTCATATCCCTGTTTCTTTTAGATTCCTGCTCAGTCTTCCCTGATCTTGTGCTCTGCTTGGGTTTCTCCAAGCCCTCATTTCTTCTACATTCCCAGCCAGCGCACGCTATTCACATATATTCGGGGAAAACTCAAGATATCTCCATATCAGGATTGCCTGAATCAGATGCCCTTGACATCACTGACACTGTTTTATTTGCCTCTTGAGATCAATATACTCAAGAGTTTTCCAGTAGGAAAAAGGAAACTATTCCAAAAGGGCCGAGAGGCAAACCTAAGAAATATTAACATTCTTAGATTCAACATTTAAGTTACTCCATGTGAACCGTAGCTGACACTCTATATATATCTCTCCTTAAGCAATAAAAGGTGTGGGATGCTGAAGCGTGGAAAAGCTGGTTTCCTGCCAATGGGTCAGGCTGTATGATGGGCTGTGCCGCTGGAACAGTGTTCCTGGTAGCAAACGAACAGAAATCCGGGTGAAGAGAACGGGAGAACTGATTCCCGCAGTGCGGCCACAATGCACGCACAGGACCGTGGGCTTGGTACCTGACGTTGATCTGTGGTACCTGCGTTGCTCTTGAATCACTGCTCTGAATTTGAAGCATAGCAACAAGAATCCCACATGCATGCTGCAGATGGGGCAGACTTGCTCTGGGTTAGCACTGGTGTATGCTGACAAGATGCTGGTCAGATGAGTCCAGCTGAGGCATTCCCAATCTGTTCAACCCTGGTTAAAGGTAGCTGTTGCCATTATGGCTAACCATTAAGAAATAATGGTTAGCTAAGATAAGCAAAGATAAGCAGTGACCGCGAGCCACTGGTTCCTGTGAGCACAGCTTTCTCCAGGCTTTTTCTTATAATGAGAGCACAACTTCACACATTACTAGTATGCAGAAGTACAGCCATGATGATCATGCCCAAATACACCACAGAATCATAGAATGGTTTGGATTGGAATGGATCTTCGAAATCATCTAGTTGCAACCTACTACCATGGGCAGGGACACCACCCACTAGACCATGTTGCTCAAAGCCACATCCAACCTGGTCTTGAACACATCCAGTGTTGGGGCATCTACAGCCTCCCTGGGCAATCTGTTGTAGTGTCTCACCACCCTCAGAGTGAAAAACATCTTCCTACTTTCTAATCTAAATCTACCCTATTCCAGTTTGAAGCCGTTACCCCTCGTTTTATCACAAGCCCTTCTTAAAAGTCCCTCCCCAGCTTTCTTGTAGGCCCCCTTCAGATACAGGAAGGACACAATAAGGTCTCCCTGGAGCCTTCTCTTCTCCAGGCTGAACAACCCCAACTCTCTCAGCCTGTCCTCATAGGAGAGCTGTTCCAGCCCTCTGATCATCTTTGTGGCCCTTCTCTGGACATGCTCCAACAGGTCTATGTCGCTCATGTGTTGGGGGCTCCAGAGCTGGACGCAGTGCTCCAGGTGGGGTCTCACAAGAGTGGAGTAGAGGGGCAGCATCACCTCCCCTGACCTGCTGGCCACACTTCTTTTGATGCAGCTGAGGATATGGTTGGGGCTTTCTGGGCTGCACTCACGTTTTGCTGGGTCACGTTGAGCTTTTGGTCAACCATCACCACCAAGTCTCCTCAGGACTGCTCTCAATCCATACTCCACCCAGCCTCTATTTGTATATTTGTCCTATACCAGCAGGACTTGGCTGAGGAAAACCCACCAGGAGGCATTTCATCCCTTTTAAGGGGTTTATAGCTCAGACCTCTCTGTCCCCAGGAATTAATCCCTAGGAGCTACCAGGCTTTCCTGAAACCCTCCCACCACGTCAGAACAAGGGCTATAGCATCCTAACAGCCAAGCTCACTGAACAGATGAGTGCAGACTCCCTGAACTGGAGATGGGGTTCAGTTGCTGTTGTTGTTTTACAGGCGGTGCAGAACAACTGAAATCTATTGCTGAGCATCCCTCAGGGACAGGGGAGCCACTCCGACTCCAAAGGGCAACAGGGGATAGGGATCTTAACCCCCCCTCTGCTGTTCTGTGAAAAAAATATTAAAAATATCTTCCTTTATTTAAGGGTAAAATGAAAACAAAGATCTTGGTTCTGTGAACACCTTCAACAAATGTAACTACCCTCAGGCAAGCACTGACAGATAACATACGCAAGAATGTGCGGAATTGAGTCCTAAGTGAATTAATGACGATAATTAAAAACACTAATCACATCTAAACTAGCATTGGAGGAGGAAGGAGTAAGAAAAACCTTTTCTTCAGAAAAAAAAGCCCACATCAGTTTCAATAATCCTACCATGTTACTTGAAACTATAGTGAGTTAAATAACAGCAGTGCACTGAAATGTAACATAAATCAAAAGGGTCCCTAAAAAAGTCCAACAGAGTGTAGAAGTAGTTTCATGCCTGAGCTGGTAAATTTTCATGGAAATTTGGCTAGACTGTAGTAAACAATGACCCTTGAATCCCTTTTCCAGGAAAATCTCAGCAGTTTCATATCCAAGATCCTGTTGTCTTTTTTTTTTGTGCACTAGCACGAAGCCTACGCAAGCCTACAGAGAGCTATTATGACAGCAAGTGGGAAATTTCTTTGTAATCTTTTTTTTTTCCCCCTAAAAGGCTTTAAGAAAAAAGTACTTAATTGTCAGTCATCATAATCTACTGTTCTCTTAAAGTCTTTACATCACTTAGGCTAAATTCTGCCACTCTGGGACACGGGGGCTGAAATCTGATGGGTAATGCTGGTTGCCACTGCCTACTCAGTGTCTCACTAACTCCTAGAAGGAACAAGGTTCTCCACAGGGACTTACAAGGAGTACAGAAAACTCATTATCAAAAAGTTACTACATTCATTTCAAAATAATTCTCTAAGAGCTACATGCCCAAAGAGCAAAAGCACTGAGCGACAAACACCTCGCCTGGCGATCTCTGCCGATGTGGTGCAAATGAGTAGGCTGCTGAGAAGGTGAGGGGTGTCGACCACTTTGGGGACCCGTTATTAACCAAAACAATAGGGAGTGGAAAAGTAACACCTGAGAACCCACCAGACCATGAGCTGGAACTGCCTTCTATGAGCGGGCTTGAAGCTACCACTAAGCATTACTAAGCTGGGTATCAGTTATGACTTATCCATGCACAGTATTGGTCATTCTCCAGTGGCTCACCTTTCTGTGGTGATTTCTACCACCCCCCTCTTCCTTCTTCCTTTCTGGGTCACACACTAGCACACATATTATGCTTTTTAAGTGAGACAACAAACCCTCATGAGGTTCATCAAGATTATTCACAGAGCTGCTCTAAGTATCAGTGTGAGTAGGTGGTAGGATCTAGTCCTGCAAATATTTAATGCTTGTTAATATTTGTTCCTGCTAAACACTGTGTATGCTTTACAGTTTTATTGTTTCAGTTTTACTTTTTATACTATGTACATTTACTCAATAAAATGTTTTTAAAACCCTGAGTTAATTTTATCTACAAAATCCTTGACTGTTCTATTTACCTTAGTTTATTAAAACTAGAATGAATCAGTTTGAAAGCCACTTTTTTTGATTCTTTGTCATTTTACTTTATTCGATTTAGAAAATGAAATTAGCACTCAGAATTGCTCTCCATTTTCAGTATTGTTTAATGCTATTTGAATTGGCTTTGACCTGACATATGGGACCTGCACAAAGAACATGAACATAGGTCCAAAGATACTAACCACATTATTTTTATGAGCAAAGCCTAGTCCAAACAAAACTCTGCTTTCTTCTGTCTTGCTGCAGCCACTACCTGCCATTATCATAAACAGTTTCCGTAAGAAATCATTTTGAGTGGACCACAACCAGGACAATTACTAGCCTAATTTAATTACCCTGTAATTAGATATGCTTCTTGGTCTATGTCAATGTAATCAGTAACTATAGTACTATAATTACAACCTATTTAAAAAAAAAAATCACAAACACTTTATCAAAGAATCTATTGCTTTGTTAAAATTCCAATATTCTACCAAGATAAGTTGTTATCAGTGCAATTTCCCTCAAATCAATGAGTCTTCCATGGGCACAGCTTCACAGCAGCTAGTTTCAAAGGTTACTAGGGATTTTATTTTTTTCCAGGGAGTTCAGCTCTGGGACAGCCAACCATATGGTTTCATCTCATCGAGAGATCTGGGAGATTTGAGTGATGTTATATAAAAATTAAAAAAATTAAAAGATAGTGAGAGTTGCTGAGCAACACGGTATCTTTCCGGTTACAGTCACAGAATTTGCCTACTGAGGGATTCTGGTTTATCCTGTTGTCTGTCTGAGGCTTAGTATAGTTGGCTTTGCCGATCTGAAAGAGGCAGGCAGTTGACTTGATCAGATCCAGATCCTTGAACAGCAGACATTTTTACGCCTAATATAAGCAAATTATAATTATCCTTGTTTTTTCTTCTAGTAATATATACACATACATGCACACTTTTAAAATACCTAAAGCACCTAGTAAAAGCTTTTCACTGGAGTCGATCCAATTCCATGACTTTGTTTTTTTTAATTGTCCAGACACTTAGGTTGGAGATCATCTGGTGTTTGAAGAAACTTAGAAGACCTAACAAAGCGTTGTACTGCAATGGAGAAATTGAGGCATACACCTCATTTTTCCCTTATTTGTTGGGAGAAATAACTCCAATATTCACAAAGGCTCTGTGTAGGTGCAAGAGTTACCCATAGCTAAATCAAAACCTCCCTACATCACACATACACACAAAATTCCTTGAATTTGTCATATAAGTTACTTACTTTATACTTTCTGCAGCTGGTTTCTGTGCTTTTGCCCCTTATTAAAGGTTTCTGGAATCCTCAAACTACGGAGTTTCTTGCTGCCAAGTCTACTACCCACTTGGCTGAATCAGACATGAATCACAAATTGAGACAAAGATCTCAATGGGTGGGAGGTGAAAGAGCAAGTCAAGAAGAAGAATGCTCCCCAGGCAAGCTCCGACAGGAGTATGTGAGCAAACACACAAACCTTTAGCACTGAGCTTCTAAGTGCAACACTCGATTCAGCTCCCAAGGTAGGGTGAGGCTCTCGTAAGAGCTGTAGTGACTATCTGAGCCTCATTGTTACCGTATTTCATCTTTTCTTCTTGTTCCTAGGCAGTAAACAGATTCCTGATGCGCACAAACACGGGTCTGCACAGTAGCGACTGTTCATCGCTACGCAAAAAGGTATTGAGGGCCAGAATCGAGATGTTGCTCTGTGGTAACTTACATCAATGGATAGCCCAGCCCAGAGTCTGAAGATCTGAGCAGCGGCTTTAAGAAGTCTGTGCCCTGACCCGATAGGGAACAGCACCGTTGTTCAGATCGTCAGAGGTGCTATGCAAACCAACATCAGCTGGTAACTCAGCCAAATTACTACTGCAACTGGCCTTCTGCCAGGGCAGCTGTGTTACTTCACATGCTGTCAGCTGTCACTCAAGGAATACAAACAGTGTGACCATGTCCCTGATCAAGGGAATCACTGAGCAATCTCCACGTGCCAGGCACCTTGAGAGCCTTGACCATCCTTGTATCTGCTTCGGTCCCCAAGGGAACTAACACTCACTGCTTCATCACACAGTTGATCTTCTTACAGTGTACAAGTGCCAGCTGGAGCTGTAAGACTGATGATCAACAGCAAGGGAGAACACACGCTCCTGAGGAGCGGCAGTTTGCATGCTACATGAGCAACTTCCTGATCAGCACCTCTCATCAGACTGCCAGGCAAACTGTGACTACACCTTCATCTCTCCCTCCCTATCTTTCACTATCCAGCCTCCAAACCTTCAAGAAGAAATGGTGCTCAGGCTGTACTCAGCCCTTGATGCTTCCGGTTTTGCACCCAGCCATGGGTGAGGGCCACAGCTGCTCAACCAGCATTTGGCAGGTGTATCCTCTGCCTGCAGGGTTTTCATTTCCTGTTTGTATCACACTCGAGATGGGCCAGGCTTAATCTTCAAGAGTCATGAGAAATGCTTAATGCAATAAGCAGAAGCAACGCTGCAAGACAGAAGCCTCAGGTTCCTGTGTGTTCTCCTCTGTCACACCTCATCATGCAGTGAGAAGTGTACATTGTTTGGCTTCGCTACCCTTTAGGATACTTGGTAAGCTTGCTGGGTATCCACTATGTCTGGACTAAAGGAAAAAGTTGAGGAAAGAGAAATGGATGGCTGGTATCAGACTGAATTACTAGGAGCATAAAATCCCATGTCCCACACCACAGTTGGATTCTGCTTGTAATTCCAGTAGCACTCCCTCTCCAAATCAGAGGAAAATGCAGTCCAGAGAAGTGAAAGCACTGCCTGCCTTTCTGCAAACAGCATCAAGGGCTGCAGTCTGCTGACTATTCTGCAGGAATCAGCACTGGCATTCTGTTTCTGATCATTATCAAGAGAAATATCTACAACTTTCATTTCATCATTCCCAGGCCAAAAGGCAAAACAGTGAAGGAATTAGATGGCTTTAAAGCTGCCCTGTCACAAGGGTTTCCTTCCCTTTTCTCACAGAGATGTTGTAAAACCCAGTACTACTGACTGAAAGACAGATTTTTTTTTTCCAGTTTCTGAAGGTGGCCTACAAGAAAGCTGGGGAGGGACTTTTCACAAAGACCTATAGTGACAGGACAAGGGGTAATGGCTTTAAACTTGAAGAGGGTAGATTTAGATTGGAAATTAGGAGGAAACTCTTCACTCTGAGGGTGGTGAGAGACTGGCACAGGTTGCCCAGAGAAGTTGTGGATGCTCCATCCCCGGAGGCGTTCAAGGCCAGGTTGGATGGGGCCTTGAGCAGCCTTGTCTAGTGAGAAGTGTCCCTGTCAGGGCAGTGGGCTTGGAACTAGATGATCTTTGAGGTCCCTTCCAACCCAAACCATTCTATGGTTCTGTGATTTTAATAAGAAACAACATTTTCTATTTTAAGGGATACTGAAATGCCTACCTTTGATAGCAGGCATTAAACACGGCCATTATCTCTACCTTCACAGATTGCACTCTGCTCTGAAAGACACTGGTTTCCTAATAGGATGGAGATCTGCCACCTGTCCCTACTGAAAAAGGGAAAACTGAATGAAAGAGGTTCTGCCCGTACCAGGCTTCTGACAGACTTGCTGGAAACTGAAATGTTATTATCCAATAAGTAAATGGAAAGTTCCTCATTATAGGAAAGTTGACTCACTTTCAGAGCCCAGACGTTTGAGATTTATCCAGGCTGTCCATCACCCAGACAATTTTGTGGTAAATCAAACATCACTTTAGCAGATGGTGTGGCAGAAGGAAAAAAATTTTTCTTAACCTCCAAAACAACTGCAGTTTAAGTCTTCAGAAATTTCCTATGCCACACTTCGGCAGTTTGAGAATTCTCGGCCCATTCTTCATTTATCCTCTGCTTGTGATGGGTCACTCATTGACACCATCAGCCATGAGAAAGGGACATCTAGAAAGACAACACTCTTCAGATTAAAAAAAATGAGCCTAACATCCTGTTAGGTAAGACACAGAATTACCAGTTCCCAAATATTCATCCTGTTTGGAATATGTAAAACCCAAACACATCCAGACTAGTCTATACACAGACCAATAAATAGGTTCAGCCTAAAATTTATGTGCAACTTGTTAAAGCACACATATCATTTGTGAACTGTGCACGACCTCAGATCCAGAGGTACTATGACAAGTACCGATCCATTTAAATCAGGTGTAGCTTCTGCACAACATCAGCAGAGACTGTGTTGTGGCAACAAGCCAGGAAATAACCTCAAGAAGCTAATCTCTGCTGAGTGAACTCTAGCCACTTGGGAAGGCAGCTGAGCATGCGCTCCATCATATTTGCTAGGGTGGTTCAGACTGTTACCTAGACACAGAGCTCTGCCGTGCCTGCCCAGCAGCTCAGGGATAGGATCACCACCAGTTTAACACTCCAGGGATTCAGTAGTCACAGGAGAATCTCCAGTCTGAGTAAATGAAACCAAGGAAATTTTAATGCTTATCCTTTATTACGCTTCCCCATTCGCCACAAAACGCTTCCATCAGACAGAAATTGCAAAATTGTCTTCTATTAACGAGTCACAGACTCCTCTCTTCCTATCCCTAGCAGCTTGGGTTAGGGAATGCATGTTGAAAGCTTACCACATTTTCAACATATCCCTGTGTTAGGGACATAGCCCATATAACTTTGAGATTCTGCCCCAAAGAAAGGTAACACTGTAACAGTGGAAGACTATCGTGCTATAATTCATTTTTTCTTGTAGGAAAGGATGGGAAGCACAAGGATAGAATTATGGTTGTTTTAAGAATCTACTGGTTAGCTGATGATTGTGCTCCATTTTGGTCACTGTTCCATGAAAGTTTTGACAAACTGGAGGAAAGTCGAGGGATAAGAACATCATATCACTGAGGCTGAAAGAACTGCGTTTGCTTATCCTGTGAGGACCAAGCACAGCAACTGCCTTCTAATACACAACAAATTTTCATAACTATAAGACCAGTCAGTTGTTCTCCATGTCCTCTGAGAAGGACAAGAACAAACGGCTTTAATTTGCAACAAAACCAAAACATTCAGGTGAGATATTGGAACAGGGCTTTCCAGGGGTATTGATGAGTTTTCAAACAGGCTCGATGAATGCCTGAAAAATTGGCCTAGCTCAGCTGCAGGGGACATCTGCCACCAAGATACAACTGGGCTGATCTCAGTGGCAATGAGTTGCAATACCTGAGTTCTAGTCACAAGCACCAAGATGGTTCATCATCAGTGGTCTAAAGACACCCATGTCCTGCAGGACAGTGAAGAAAGTTACATGATCCCTTTCTGGGCTTTATTTCCATTTCCTAAAAAGTATCAAAACTTTCTTTTAAAAAATTAAGTCCCTCACACCAGCCCTTGACTGCAGATCAGGATTTCTGAAATGATTGTATGCATGCGTGTACATCTGCACATACATATAAAGAGGTTACTGACAGGTATTTAAAATGTACTTACATAACTTTTTTCTTTCCTAACTCAGCTTCTAAGATCCTGAAATGTTGGACCCTCGTTTGTTAGACCTGAGCAACCTCTGCAGCTTCAGTATGGGACCTAGGTCCAGACACGTGCCCTTTCTCTGCTCCAGCTCCCACAGCTGCAGGCTGTAATAGCTTCATTTCAGAACAGTGTTGAACAATTTAAGTAATTAATGCATGTAAATTAAATTAGAGGCACTCAAACAAGGCATTCAAGTACTCAAATAAGCAGCAATATAGCATTAAGTGAAAAGGATTATCAGAGTCTACAAATAGGTCATGTAAAAAGCAGATCCGACCTACGCCGGCAACAGTTTGCCATCTGCTCTTCTCATCTATCACAAGACAAAGTCCAGTATTCTGCCTCGCCTCTCCTCCTTTGTCTCCTCCAAGCTCACACCTCCACGTTCCTCTGAAGGAGCACAAGCAGTTACTGCCTCACCTACCATGCACGCCACTGTGCAAACATGGCCCACCCTTCGCAATGGAATGTGAGTGTCAACAGGCGATAGGCGCGTGGGGTGCGGTATTTACCTAGGGGAAAGCCACATCCTTCAGCAACCACTTTAATAACTCTGAGCTTTAACATAGTAACTGGGAGATTATTCCAAACCACTGCGTTTAAAGGATGTAAAAAAAAAAAACAAAACAAAACAAAACAAAGCAAAAAACTCAACAAAAACCACCACACTCCTATTTGGGTTGGCATCAGAACAGAGTAAGTGAGGCCAGTGTCCCAGACTGGATGGGAGCCCATAAAGGGAATGTGACAATGATGAAGAAACCCAGAATTAAATGGAAATGAGGACCCCCTTCACCTTCCCCCACAGGAGTGAGAGGCCCTTCTGGGTTACGAGGTAGTTGTTTGTGTTTGGAGCAAACCTAAGATTAGAGGAGATCTTCCTGTCCCAACGCAGCACTAGGAACTATGTAAGGAATCCAGAGAAAAGAGGACTTCTCCCTTGAGCAAAACTAGAGGATCAAAAGAGAATTTCTGTTAACAGAACAAGACATGAAAGGCAAGTTGAAATCCTCCTCCGTATCAGAAGCAGGTAGTCCCAGCAGACAAGGGATTATTTAAGATTTTAATTTCCATAATGCAGCCTTAAGAAAGAGAGACAAATTCAGACCTTACATAAGCAGGAGTGACTCAACGAAAGACTGAAACTGAAACAAGGCATCTGCCTCTCTGAAGAGTTGTGGGTGTTTGAACAATAGTGAATGTGTTGTAGAATGTTTCCTCTGCCCTGAAGGTAAACAAAAGTGTTTACAATCCGGATCCTGGAGATCCCGCCTTTTCAGAAGCGCAAACATCAATTGCCAATTATTAAGATGCAAATCCACCTAAAATAAACAGGGTGTAGTTTATACACAGATCATTTATCTACCAAAACTTTTATCTCATAGTAAAAGAGATTAAAAAAAACCCACAAAACTTAGAATTTTATGCTGCCGGCTCCTAGCAACAGAACTGCAAGCCACACTCCCGTAGCTTGCACAACCACCTACACCAGCCTCCTGAAATATGGAGCAAATAGCAACTCCTATGCCAGTTTGGACATGGGTAGCAGGAACCAAGAGTGACCAACATCAGTACACCAGGGCTCAGAAGACAAAGAAAAGGCAGACACGTGAAATGTCATTTGCAGGTGGTTTATGGCTTATGCTGCACACTGGGGAACAAGCCATGCAGAGAAGTTATGTCACAAGCCAAGGCTGATTTTGCTGCCTCGTCTGCCCTTTTTCTTGAAGAACGCAACGTAAAAAGAAAATTGGCAACTTGGCTACATTCATCCTATAGCCATCCCCTGACCCAGAGAGGACGGCTGCCCATACAATCAGAGGACTGAAAAGGCAGACTGGGATCAAGACACACAACTACAGGAATGAGAAAGGATGTATTTCTAGTGACAATGCAGAAAATCCCCACAGATAAACAGGGATGGAGAAAGCTCATTAGTTCTCTGTCACTCCAGTTTTAATATTGGAATGGGAAACCATGCTCAGGACATCAGCCAGTCCTACTGCTGAAAATAGACTTGGAGACTGTTGGCGTCAGGCACAGGGCTATTAGGCACCACAGAACTCCCTCCCTCCCTGGTCTTGTTGCTGAAGGCAGTCAGTCACATATTCTCTATGGTCTTGCTATAAACTTTTGGAAAAATAAGTCATGAAACTGTTATAGGGGCCTAATTAGTGCCCAGATCCACCAAGATCATTAGGCCAGAGAGAACTCCAGAGCCTCACTTCTTCCTAACGTATTTAAAACATGGCTTCGCTATTTTCTCTTCTGAATGCCATGCTGGCATCATGAACACGTGATGGGCAAAAGCACCTGGACGTCAGGAATCTCCACTTTAAAATGCTCTCACACAATTTTCAACACAATGACAGGATCTTTCTTGAAATGAGTACCCCAGGACTTAATTGCTTACTCCTGGGTTAGTACAAAGAAGGCAAATAAGTTCCTTACCTAAATTCCACAGAGCAAGATAATACAAGTTATATCCAATCATCAGCCCAAAATTCCAACAGTCAGCATTTTGTACTATGAAAAGTGAAAGCTGGAGCGTAGGAAGGCTTCCTAGTTTCCTCAGATTACATTCTCCTCTGAACAAAGCTGACCCTTTGTGGAACCAGCATTGCTGTTCCTGCAGAACGTGCATGGGTGGGAATGGCTGAGGTGGAAGCCCACAGCAAGCAGAGCTTATCATGATTAGAACATTCAGGTCAAGTGCACTTAGCCAACAACCCACTCAAACCCCACAAAGATAACAGGCAGCCAATCTGCACGCACGAACACTGTTCACAGATTTTTATCCTTTCTATCACCGCATCACATAAGCACACAGCGATGGAGAAAAATACAGAGGCCACATTTTAAGACTTGCTCTACCTCTGCCTCTTACAGAAGATCAGGGTCTCAAACCCCAGGTTTCCTGCACAGCCACTAAAGCACCAACGCACAAGAAGTCTTCCTGTTTCTGTGTCTCATTCTCCTGAGAATTGCTCTAAGTTACTCACCTCAAAGAAGGGCAAAACCTGTTTGCTTCAGACTGAAAAATTCCAACAAAACTTCAGCTGTTTCCAAGGCTCGAAGAAGGTACATCTTGATCCCACTACAAAATTTCTGATTAATCCTCTGAAAAAATTTTTAACCTTGAATTTTTAGGAAGGAGCCTGAGGAGAGTTTTCAAAGCAGGAGCAGGCCACAGGAAGAGCAGAAGTCAACCTGACCAAATCTGGAAAATTGTTAAGAACCTGAAGTTCATAGAAATTTGTTAAGTCTTTAGAAGCTACCTTCTGTGGAGTTTGCTGGGCACAGCACACACTCAGGATTGATGGAGCTCAGCTGGGAAGGGTGTGTTCAGCCATCCCACTTCTCAGACACAGCAGCTGAGCTTGAGGAGCCTTGAGGAGGCTCAGCTGTGCTCCGGGCAGCTGTGACCTAGGTTTGCCCCATACAAGATGGCCACCTCGCCCTGGGCCTGAAGAGCCTCTCCAAGTACAGCACTCCTTTAACATGGGCACATGAAAGAGGCCAGGCAGCTCTGGCTCACTCTGCAGCACACGCGTTGGAAAGGAAGGGAGGATGAAACATCATTGCCATGTGTCGGCACCTTCTACTACTGGAACCTGTTCAGATGCAGAATTCTGTTTGCGCTGGAACTTAAATGCAAAACTGAGTACTCAAAAGTCAGAAATTTTCAGAATTGAGGTTTTTGGTGCAAACTTAAGTTATCCTCTTTATGGCAACACTTCCCCTTTCCCGCAGGGCTTATGATACAGTCTTTAATTACATAATAACATATTGTAGTTCCTATTCATTCAGTGTAAACAATTCCCAGCTCTATAAAAAGCAGCTTTTTTTTTTTATTCTGTCCTCATGGGCTTTACCATTTTTACTTCACTTACTGGAAATCACTGCAAACATAGTTACCAAGTTGTGTGTGGCAGTTTTAAGCCAGCCATCACTGCAGCAGTAAAGTGCTTCCCAAATTTTAATGAATTTGCTTTCACAATCTCCGTTACATAAACTGCTTTATTCACATCTCAAGGGGAAAATACTGAAGGGAAGACAGGTTCCTATGAAGAGTACCCACTAATTTTGAAAGCCCAATCTGAGGTGTCAATTTTTGCTTTTCCTAATACCTTGTGTATATAACACTGTGTTGTAGAACAGCTCCCATTAACTTTGGTTGCAGGTGGAAATGTTCAGCATTTCTGCTAGCAGCACCCATGAAACTGTACGACCCATACAGTGGGAATGGCCCATTCCCACTATGGAACTGTAACTTGTCCTTTGAGTCGATAGGAAATATCAAACAGCGGCTTATTAGTTGAGAGTCATGCATACTGTGCATCAGGTACTCTGCTTGTAATTAAAGACTGTAGAATATTCATATACCCACACTGCAGTCACTGTAGTTCTTCTATTTCACATATTTTCAATGCTTGACTGAATTATGATTGCTTTATATAGTTATCTCATGTTTTCCTGGTGTGTTTTTTTAAGAATGTATTTTCCTTGGTTTTTAAGGCTTGCCCATTAAGTTTTGATTTTCTGTCTAGCCTTTCCCTTCACACTTCCATCGGCGTTCCCAACCAGTCCCTCCTGTTTGCCTGTACATATCCTGTATCTATCACAGCCCTCTTACCTCACGCACCTCCAAAGCTTTGCTCTCGACTAGCCTGCAGTAGATCCTCACAGCAATGTATCTGCCCATAAGACCGGTCATTTGAAAACACAAAAGACCACTGTCTGTGCCACATGCTCAGGGGATCGAAGATTTTCAGCAGAGGTGGTGATTTGAGAGCATCTGAACAGGTTCCAGTAGTAGAAGGTGCCGACACATGGCAATGATGTTTCATCCTTCCTTTCCAACGCGTGTGCTGCAGAGTGAGCCAGAGCTGCCTGGCCTCTTTCATGTGCCCATGTTAAAGGAGTGCTGTACTTGGAGAGGCTCTTCAGGCCCAGGGCGAGGTGGCCATCTTGTATGGGGCAAACCTAGGTCACAGCTGCCCGGAGCACAGCTGAGCCTCCTCAAGGCTCCTCAAGCTCAGCTGCTGTGTCTGAGAAGTGGGATGGCTGAACACACCCTTCCCAGCTGAGCTCCATCAATCCTGAGTGTGCACCACACGCAGACTTTGACGAGCACCAGCTCCTCAAAGGTGAGCAGCAGAAACCCCACCACAGGGAGCAAAGAAAGCAGAGTGCAGAAATGCCATGCTGCCCACAGTGAACATCACTGAGAAGAACCACTGCAGTGTCCTCAACTACGTCTGAAAAAAGCTAAGACACACAGACAGTTATGTTCTCCATAGCAGCTCAGAGCAGTGAAGGCAGCCATAGCTCAGGCTGCATCATTTTATGCCAGGACACGGCAGAGACCCAGAGAGAGAACCAATTATATGGACACTGAACGATGATTTCCTACCATCACTGGTGAACAAAGGCATACCCTTCCTATGCAGTGTTTAATGTAATTTCCCAGGAGACATAACCCTTACTACATGAAGGTTGTCTGAAGGCTACAGCAGTTTGCACTCTCCTTTGACACACCACAAGTGAACTGTGCTACCACCTTTCTTACTCACACAGCTCTGCAACATCCCAGCATCCTGTTAAATAGGTAACCATTTGGTGGACTGGTGAATCATCCGCATTTCAGTGCCAATTACCAGCAGACATACCATGTGTCTATACCTGTTCTTTATCACCTGTAACCACACCTCTGCTACCAACATGGCTCAAGTATGGATGAGGTCAGAAGGCTGACGAAGAACAGATTGAAACTGAATGCCAGTAAAATAAAAGTGATATCGGTAGGCTGGGGTAAACAATGTCCACAGTTTGCATTCACTGTGTTACCTTACTTGGGGGTTTCAGCCTGTAGATAAGGAGTGTTCCTGTGTTCTAGGTTAATGCCAAGTTCCCACAAAGCAGCGTCTGTGTCATGCTTGCTGTAGTCACCAACTGGCTTAGAGATTCTGTCCCAAGCTCCATGCCAGGTCTACGATATTGCTTCAAATGAGCTGCCAATTGGTCTTTGGCTAACTTCTTCCCAAGCTTGCCAAGGAATAGAAGGTTTGGTCACTAGCAATAATAGCCAGGCCTGATAGGTTCAGGGTAGGTTTCTCCAGCATCAGTCTTACACTTCCATGTTTTGGAACGTAAAGAAAAAGTTCATCCCTTGTGGGAAGCTCAGCATTTTTCGATTAAAAAACCCACCCAAACGCTTCTGGCTGTGTGTTATCCCAGAAAGCATTCTCCATTACTGACAGGAACAGACCAGCTAAGCACTGAGAACTATACCATCGTGTTTGCTAGTCTGACACTGGATAAACAAGTAGCCTCTCCCCCTTCCCTATGCTTTTGTTCAGAATGAGCTGCTGGAGACTAACACCTGTTTTGTTTTTTCTGTTTGCCTTTTTGCCTGATATTTTTGTCCCCAGGTATGCTATGCTATAGACAGACAATGCCATCTTGCCCAACTTGCAAGCTTTTTAGAGGAAGCCCTAGTGGTAGAGAAGGTTGAGAAGAGCACTTAATAATGCAATCTAAACCTACACTGTGCAAGATCCAAGTTAACATGGACTGATAAGCCAGTTCTTTCTCCCTCAGCTCCCTTTCTCTGCAAAAACTACACTGACAGAGAAGGTAGAAGAGAGACAGACAGTGACATGGGTGATGCTGTACAGAAGACAAGATCATTTTTTCTCCTTCCAAGATGTGCAGGGATAATATTACCTTCTCTGCCGCCACATTTTATAGATAAACACCACAAAATGTTGCATGATGACCCTTAATTCTTCTCTCAGTCACTGCTAAACAAAACAGCTTCCAACCACATAAACATAATGTGCATTCTCAGCTTCCAGAAATATTAGCTGTATTATATTGTGTCACATTGTGAGCATTTAATCTAACCGATTCACTTTAACACATTCCATTTATAATAAGCCTTAGATGTGAGTTGAGTGGTTATTTTGGTTTATGTTAACTACTACACATTCAGTTAAAACAAATGCTCACCTTCATCAAACTGGTCTAACCGTTTAAGAGTTTGAACCAAAAATATACAGACATGTAGATTTCCAAATTTTCCAGCCACTACCCCTATTACTTTTGGACTGGTATGGGTAAAGTAAATTCTAACGCTGCTGAGTCGATGATAGCTTGAGAAAAATCTGCTTAGGTATGCCCTCTTCAAATAAGAATGCATCACCCAACGATGAGGAGTTGCTGCTATTTTCTGTCCCTCCTTCCAGATGTAATAAGCATTAGAAGGAGGTTTGAACCAGAGAAGTGCACATATAGAGAAACTTCCATAACGTACCTAACCCAACAGGTCCATAAGGAAAAAAATTATAATAGAGCTTTTTCAATTTCAAACTAACCTCAAAGTCACCACTTCAGATACATCCAGGATCAGAAACTCTTAACTGATATTTAATTTGACATTTAATTAATAGACTAATAGAATAATATATTAATAATAAAATAGACATTTAATTGCCCCTCTCTCAACCGATTTGGTAAGAGCTACCTCATCTCCTACTAGACAAGAATCCACACTGCTAATAGTCATCACTAGAACCGATACTGCTGATGTTTTGATATACTCCACCACCTCAGGGTACAGTGGAGAAGAAACCATCCTCTGACTGAGAGAAGGCTTCCAATTCACAGCTTTGGCCCAACAACTGTGCAACACGGAAATGTAGAACGTACTCTACTGCTGTTTACCTCACATTGTTCTAGTATACCAAGATTTCAGTATACAGGATTGTCATTATAAATCAGCTTTTCTTTTTTTTTTTCCAGAACCATGCAATGAATTCTATTAAAAGTAGTTGTTCCATGAGCAGCAAACGAATGAAAACTGGTTTCTACTTGACTGGTATCTACTGTCCTGCATCCTATCAGAGTAACTACAGCTTGTCACTGTCCTCTATAAGATTGTGCCAAAAAAACCCCACCAATCCCTCTCACATTTTCACATCCTCCCATAATTTGCTCACCTTCTTCCCTGTCCCTCAGCTAGTGCCTTCCACATCCTGTAGCCACACCAGCCCACAGCATGGTATGCTCCCTTCCATGCTTTCTCCTAACTAGCCTCAGGACAAGACACTACCTGCTGTGGCTGCCTCAACACTTATCGACTAGCCAGGACACACACGCCAATTTTCTAGTTCACAAGCAAAATGGAAGACAGCTGCTGAACTCCTCTTGCACCTTCTCCCACTCAGAAGAAAAGATATGTCCTTATTTTGGTTTCATCTCTTCAACCCAGAAGCTGATCTTTGTGGAACCTTCAAGAGCTCTCAAAAAAACTTTGAGATCTCTATGCCACTGCCATATTTGGCAGAAATCTACTAAAGTTGTTAAAATGGAATTGATAGAGTGATTACACAAGCTTTCTTTCCTTTGGAATGTAGGCTAAAAACCCATTAAGTGTCTTACTTATGTCATCCCTTCATTCCTATTCTTCATTTAAAAATAACAGTTCTATTCTACTGCATTAGCTTATGTAACCCACCCCTGAGCCGAAGTGGTTGAAACTTTTGGTCTGTATCTATTAAATATTTGAACCTCTCTATATATTTGTCCATTTTAAGGTGTTTAGAATTATGAAGAATAACGGCGAGAAGATCAGTGAAACCAAATAAGCTTCACTAACGGCTGTCCCCCAAAGTTTCTGGACTGGTATCACTGCAAGCAAGAACTGTTTTTTCTCTAGCAAGCTGTCAGCTGTTCTCATGGTTACAGATCTCAGAATCTGGAATGACAGGTCACAGTTATGGGAATGAGTAGATTTATTTGGCATGTTTCTATCTAGTAAATAGCATTCTCCTCTAAAGAAGACAAGAGGGTGCTGTACGTTATCACGGTGTTTATTCTCTGTGAAAACCACTTTTTAAAGTCTCTGTCCCAACAAAGAAGGTGCTAACCAGACTTAAGTATCTCTTAAAATTACTCATTCACAGAATGAAGACAAAAATATATAACTCTTGCACTCTCTCCATTACTATAAAAGGACCACTGGTGCTTCCACTGCAAGATTCAACTGTGTACATACACTTCCCAGATGGCATGAAGCAAGGGTAGAAAAGCAGGCTTCCCATTTAAATGCAAGGGAAGGCAGGAGTGTTAACTGTTGTCACAGGGTAAAATGCATTCTGTCAATTGGCTATTTAAAAAATAACCAATAATTAAGTTAACTACCGAGATCCGTGAAGCTCCAGCTATGGCATTACGCAAATTACATTAGCAGAGCTACGCTCAGTTGGGTTTCACAGAACCACAAGTTCAGGTAAAGGGTCAGCAGCAGAAGAGGATTCTCTCTCACATTTCCAACTCGTCATTGCTGGAGGGGTCTTCCTCCAGGAAAGCCAGGGCAGTCCAATTTCAAAAGTCTCTGTTAATCACTACAAAATGAAATGCGGAACTTCTGCCGAGGAACTGGAACACCGCCCACTGAGCTTCTCTCAAAGGTGGGCCTGCTTAGATGCCAACAGCGTTTTGTCCCTGATGAGCCAGGCTGGGACCATCCTGTAATCATCAGCCATCAGTACCCCGGTATCGAGTCCCCGCAACAGGGGCCCTAACGCTCCAGGGACATGCCCACGTACCGCGCTCAGTAAGAAACGAAAATTTAACGCAGTCATGATGTGCCAATTCATCCAACCCAGAATGCTCTGTGAAACACTTAGCTGAATCACTCATCCTCTTGGAGAGCTCACTGTTTGCCTAGTGAGATGCCAGGCAGAACCATCCTCCGAGCACAGTCGGGTACAGTGCTCCCAGGCTTACCATCCCAATTTAAGATCTGATAACTCCAGGGTGGCAAGCTCTGTCCACAGAGAAAGGGCTCCAGAGTTTCCTGCACAGGTAGCTTTGAGAGCCCACAATATCTCAAAGACCCAACCAGGTCTTGATTTCCAGTTCAACAGTACAGAAATCTCCAGCCCAGAGGCCTGGGAGGGCCTTCTTCAGCTTAGGTCTCAAGTTCCCGAGTCTGCAGATGGAAGCCTTAAAGCCCCGATAATACGAACATTATCAGAACTTCTACTCCCACAGTTGGAGACCTGGGCAAGTTTCCAAGGTCCCTGCTAGGCCCTAGGGAGTCTGGTAGGCTTGACAGTCCAGCAGTCCTCTGAGTGCCGGTCTGAGCTTAGTCATAAGGTGCCAGGCTCCAAATTAATTTCTAACATTTCCAAAGAAAAGTCTAAGGAAATTCTAGTACAGGGAAAATTTTTTAATGTTACAATTTCCCATTAATTAGGAAACGGCAAGTCTGGCCCGCCTCTGATTTCAGTTCCCTTCGGAAAAGTCTCTATCCTTTGTGTTCCAGTCTGAGAATAAGCCTTCATCTATTAAAATATATACACTAAAAAGAATAAATATGAACAAAATGTGCCTATTTGCCTCTAAATAGACTCTTCAAAATATAAAACCATTCCTCAGGCTAGCCTAAAATTTCCAGTTATTTTCACATGTACGTGCCTGCCTTGAACCCAAAGCCTTCCATTCTAAAACATGCGTATTCATCCTGGCTCAAAATTAATTAGTAGAAAGGACACATCCTGTAGGGTCCAAAGCACGGGCTTCTACTGTGGCTTGCTACTTTCTTCACTAAAGAAACAGTGCCTGGCAAGCCTGGACAGCTAAGTATAGGGATTGCTGGTACTCTGGCCACCTCGAGGTATTAGCGAACACTCTGACTGCTCAGATGGTGTTCCTGATGATGGGGAAAATGGCAGATTCCCAGGATTCAAGCTCTCAGTGGGTAATGCAGCAAGGAAGGGAGGGATGAACCACGTGAGCTTGAAAGATTAGAATTCATAGAATCGTAGAATGGTTTGGACTGGAAGGGACCTCAAAGATCATCTAGTTCTGACCCCCCTGCTATGGCAGGGACACCTCCCACTAGACCAGGCTGCTCAAGGCCCCCTCCAACCTGGCCTGGAACACCTCCAGGGATGGAGCATCCACAACCTCCCTGGGCAACCTGTTCTAGGGTCTCATCACCCTCAGACTGAAGAACTTCCTTCTGATTTCTAATCTAAATCTCCCCTCTTCCAGTTTGAACCCATGACACCTCATCCTATCACTACAGGCCTTTGCGAAAAGTCCCTCACCAGCTTTCTTGTAGGCCCCCTTCAGATATTGGAAGGCTACAATGAGGTCTCCCAAAGCCTTCTGTTCTCCAGGCCGAACAAGCCGAATTCTCCCAGCCTGGTTGGGCCCATCTAATTTATTAGGCAGCGTCAGGAAGTTGGTGATACTTAGTTCTGCTGGTTGAAAGTCCTAGGTACCAGTTCAAATTGAATTCTCTTAATCCTATTAAAGTTCTCAATTTCCCACACACCTAAATGAATAAGACATTCTCTCAGAGTTTAAAACATTTACACTACAGCTATTTTTAATTTGTCTACATAATGTTAAAAGACCTTATTCACGTAAAAATTTTCTTTTCTCGTTATTAAGAGAAGACTAAAGCCTATTCCTTTTTTGCAGCGCCTAGAGACTTCATATAATTTTAAAAGAAAGTAACACCACTCGCATCGCCTTATGCTGTAGGTTTCAGATACATGCATGTCAGACTACAGGGAAGGACACACTTCCAGGGAATGACCTAGGACTCGATATTGTATACGATAATTTAGGACTCAACATTGCATACAATACCGATGACTTCAGTGACGCAGAAGCAAAACCTCAAATGTAGCACGGCTTCTCAGCTGAAGAATCAGTTTTGCTTCAGTCTACGTGCACAGACAACTTAACCAGATGACACGATGCCATCTCGGGAGTCCTCGGTACTGCTGAAGTGTTATCACTAAATTCTTGTTCCCTGTGAACCACGCATACAGCCCATTGCAATAGGAGGGATATTGAGTTAAATGATCCTAGAGCCCTTTTCCATCTTTAATTCCTATTCTTCTGTCACTTCCCCACTAGCACTGCATGTATTTTAGACAAGAAAGCAAAACAATAGTAACGGTTTCCCCTACGCACCAGACCCTATCTCGGGATCAAAAGTACAAATTAAATAGCATTATTGGCTTTTTGATATGTAATATGAAAAAGTACAAAACCAGGCCACAAGTTGATGCAAACAAAACCAATATTGCGCACAGCATTTTACCTCCTGTACTATGTGTCCTCTAAAGCAGCAAACCCACAATTATCATGAGAAAAGTCCAGCTGGAGGTAGCACCTACAAGTTGCATTGCTTCTTGCTTATACATTATTTCAAAACACATGTTCTGCTTGAAAACCACTCAGTGCCAATGAGCTGGGAGCAGAACAACAATTTCAGTGGTGGTCTCAGTAAAGGTAGGAGGGGGAATTCGCTAAAGCAAGGTACTTCAGTTACAAAACCCCAAGAAGTGTTCTATAAGGAGTGTGGCAAACATGTATTAAAGATCATGAAAAAGCAACTAACTATATGCCTTTGAAAGCGCACTTCACAGACGAAAGCTGCCAAATTACAGAGGGGATTTACTGAGAAGAATGCGTTACTGCCAGCATGGACAAAAGCATGCATTCTACCCATTCCAAGCTCCTCCTCATCTCCTGTCATGCTCACAGCAAGAAGCCAGCTCAAAAAAATTGACAACCACAGACTCCAGGATTGGGAGAGATGAAAAAATACCTGCTGGTAAATGCCTGGAAAAATTTTATTTTGAAGATCTGATAAAGGAGACTGGAAAAAAAAAAAACAACCAACAACACAAAAACAAAACAAAACAACAACAAAATCAAACCAGTTATGATCAAAACCACGTCCCCCCATGTTCCTGGGCCACCAAGCAGCGCTTCGGCGCAGAGGGGGAACCGCGCAGCCCTGCCCGGCTGCTGGAAGAGCCAAGGCGCAGCAGCTCCTCTCAAGCGGCCACCTGCACACCCGCACCTCGCTGCTGCTGGCCCCGGACACGACTCCACGGAGTTTGCGTGGAGTTGGGTCGCGGAAACCTCCCTCCAGACGGGAGCGGCTGGAGACCGCGGGGATGCCCGGGGAGGGGGGATGCGCGTCCCGGGCGAACCGAACCCCC
>VZZY01023738.1:0-10233 GCA_013400335.1 Eurystomus gularis | reverse complement strand
CGGACGCGGGGACGCCGGGTCGTTGTGCGTGCGTGGGGAGCTCGGGGCCGTGGGAGGCTCCGCCGGCGGCACCGGTCGGGTCTCCCGGGGAGCGCCCTGCGGGGTCTGAGCCCGGCCCGTCAGGCAGCGCTTCACCTCCTGAGCCGCGCTCAGCCGGGCTGCGTTAAGCCCTCGGGTGGCCGAGACACCCCGGCCCCGGTTACCGGGTGAATTTCAGCAAATAACACACCCCCCGCCTCGGCACTTCTTGCCTCCTCAACTCCCACTCTTCCCCGAGAACGTAACCCGTGCTGTTACCCGCGTGTCATAACTGTAGCTATTAAGACCTTTGGAACAGGCAAGGCGTCCTGCCGTAGGGTTACATCAGCCGAGATGATTAGTGAAATTAATAATTTTGGAACCGAAAGCTAAAGTCTTCAACTTAGTTTTTGCTCATTTATCTCATTGTTTCCCTGTCCTCTCCCATCTGTCGCTGCCATCTGTTGTCTCTTGCCTGGTTCTTGGGCTGCGAGCTCCTTGCAGAAGAGGCTGAGCTCAGTCTACACGTCACCCAGCACAGCCCAGGCCCTGCTGGGGACTCCTCGGCCCTGGGATGCTGCAAACAATTCCTTAAGCTGTCTCGGTTTGTTGGCAGCGTTCAGCTGCAGCTGACTATTTTACAGCCCGATCTTGCAGGTCGTCTTTGAAACAGTCGGTCTCAACAGGCACCCCACGAGGTGCCTTCTCCTGAGGCAACCACCATGCTGCTCACAAAGCCCGCAGCTCGCAGATGCCCAGGAGTAGGCAGGAAGGCGGCTGGAGAACTTCACAACTGAAAATTCAGTTGTCTTCAGATGTTTTTCTAGAATTAGGTGGTGCCTAGCCAGGAATTTGGCCAGCCTGAATTTCCAGCTTAAATGGCCAAGTCCTAGAGTGGATTTAGCTCTTTGTGTAGAAGCTGCTGCAGTTCTCCCAAAGAGAGTGCGGTGGGTGAGGTGAGGGTGATGGCTACCCCCAAATCCTGTAAAAACACCTACAGTAAAGTGCAGAAGAAAATGATGGGCAGTGCAGCTCTTTACCTGTGGGTTGGTAGGGTCTGCCTTCGTGGTAGACCAGGACGGGTTGAGGTTCTTTCTGAAAGAAGATACAGAGCCACTGCTTTTACTATTGCTTTGTAATTAGTTTCAAATCCTAGAGTGCAGAAGGTGAACCATGAAGACTGATTAGGCCTAACGCACACCTAGAGCCAGAACAGCTGAATCCAATGCGTGATTTCATAATTGACGCCTGTATAAGAAGACTCACGGTGATAAATTTATAGAGCAGAAAATGCAGAGGCCAGTTTTAAGTGGGTTTCCACAGACCCAGTTAAACTACTGTCTGCAGCTGTGGCAGCTGCCGTCTGCAGACAAGCGAGATAGGGAAATCTTTTATTCCCTGGTGAGAGGTTAAGCGAAAGCTTTCGCAGGCCGAGCAGGAACCCTCCCGGGAGCCCAGCTGCACATGGAAGGGCTGTTCGGTTTCCAGCCCCTTTTGGCCGTTGCTCTCTCTGCTGATTGTGCAATTACAGGATTACGTGTGGGCCATGATTAGATTTTAAAGGTTTCCTTATTTAGGTAACCCTAGCAACGGTTCTGAGACCACCAACTCACGCCATGTAGGGCTAGGAGTACTTAATAGTTCTGTTATAAAACATAATTTTAAAGGTTTTGCTCTCAACTAAGGAAGATAGAGGCAAAATATATACAATAAATTTAATTTAAATGAATTCATACATGTACAAAAATAGAAAAAAATGTCCTTTTAGTAATATTGATAAGTGGTGATTGGCTGGATAAGATTAGATCGGTTTAACTGGCTGCTATTATAGCGTATCAGCCTCGGAGAGCTCTGATCTCTGAAGTCTGTGTAAGATTTAACTCGAATTCTTTCAACGCTACCAGAAGAATAAAGAGGTTCTTCATTCTGATTCACACCAGCGTTGCTTCTCGCTGCCGGGGTTTCACATTTCACACACTCCAGCTACAAAAAGAACTTTCTGCCTTTGTTTATATTGGCAAAAAAAAAAAAGGAGACTATTTCATTCCCATGAAATCACTTTCTAAACATTGTTATCATTAGCATATTGCTTATTTTTCCTTCCTTTTAGTTTGCATTCCCATAGGGCACCTAAGCCTTGACAATAGAGGCAAGGATGCGATGGACGCTTCCAAGAGATTTGAAAGATTTCACGTGGACAGCAGCTTAAATATGATCTAGAGGGGAGCCTTGGGGTTAAGTTGGCCTGCTTACCACATGCAAAATCCTTCATCGCCCACATGAGACTTCTCGAAGAGCTTCAAGCGTGGCAGCTGAGAAATACCACATCCTTCGATTCCAACCAAAGAAGACCTGAAAAGTAATTGAGAGTAGTGAGTCACATGTCTCTGGGATGCAACAGACACAAGCAAAACAACGTTTATTAAGTAGTTATAATATCTCTGTCAGGATATAATTGGGGGAGGAAAAAAAAGATGGGTAGGAAGGCCCTTTTCCAAAACTTCAAGAAACGTACCTGGGCTTGAAAGCAGATCCGCCTTAAGGGCAGATCCCACCTCGCCCGCAAACCTTTCCTGACTAAGGCTGAGGTTCCCTCCAGTGGCTGAAATGAAGAGCGCAGCCCCGCCTGGGAAGTGGGAAAGAAAAGCCCCGGGTGGGCTGACTTCCAGTGGGGAGAAGTGCTGCGGCCCTGAGCAGAGGAGGTGGGGACAGAGCAGGCTCCGGGCTGGCGCAGCAGCAGTGGCAGGGAGCTGCAGGCAGCTTCAGAAACACCCGCGGGGTGTTTCAGGTGCTCTGTCCTCGCTGGATCAAGTGAGCAAGTTAGTGCGTGTTACAATCAAATCTTCTTTTCGGTCATGCAAACATCACCAGACCAAACTCTCCAAGTACACCGCTACTGCATGCAAGAGGAGAATGAGACCCCAGCGCCAGGTTACGTGATGTGAAAGCAATCGCTGCAAGAAACGCGAGCTCTTTATTTTTCAGATTTATTATTGTTTTTTTTTTTTTTGTAGGCTATTTGCCAAATTCCTCTGTGCGAGACTTGGAGTCCTTTTGATATAAATTCTGAACATCTGCTCAATGAATGCCATATGGATAAAACTCTATAGGAGTCTGCTTTTACCTGTGAAGCAGCAGAGGTGTAACTCAGGCAGCAATTTCAAAACTCATACCGTGGCTGGATTATTAAGGTGAGCAGTGACAAAACCAATGCTTCAGCTGTTCCTTGCCCTGGCTGTGTGGCCCAGAATCTGTGGATCACCGCATGCAGACATCACTTTTTCTGTTCCCCAGCCCTGCTGTCAGCTCAGCTGCCACTACCCCAGAGCCTTACTCCTGAGCAACCCAGAGGCTGTGGAAAGTTGATGCCCTGAAAGAGGAATCGAAAGCTGTTGGGGAAACACAGAGAAGAGGCTGTTGGGGTTAAGCAGTGGAATGAAGCTGGGTGCAGATTCCAAGGATGTGACAGTTGACTTAGCAGAGGGTATGGGGGTTTGAGCAGATCCTCAGCTAGGAGGGAGATGCAGTATATTGGTGGAAGTGAGCGTGGTTGTATAGATCTCAGTGTATAGATCAGATGAACCTCCGGGAAAAAGACAATAAACTATGAAGGTCACCTCGTGGCTGGAATTAAAAGTACATTTTCAACTCATACCTGAGCAAAAGTACCTCGAGCTATTCAGCCACCTCACATACTGAGATTCAAGAGGGGAACTACTGGGGGAGATAACATACCTCAAGCACAGCCAGATGCCACTGCCCCCTTGGAAAAGGCGTTGCAAGTGTTTGAGATCACAAGGTGACAGCCTTGACAGCGAGAAAAGACACAAGGTTAAGGCCAGAGGGGAGAGAGGAGTGTACACAGCACCCCTGCTACCAAAAGGACTCACAAGGGTCTGCTGGAATATAGAGCATAGGGTTCCTGTGTAGGGAAGGGTAGGGAAGTACCGTGGGAAGTAAGAGCTACGCAGGAGGTGGAGAGAGGGAAGGTCACACCGGGAGGAAAACCACCTGGGAGAAAAACCCCTTGTCTCCTGCATCTGCCCCATCTCATGCTGCAAACAGTTGCCGTTCTTCCTTATGAAAGGGGAAGAACCTTTTATTCCCACTTTCCTCTCAACCCTGCACTACTTTTCTCCCTCACACTCTTGCTGCTTGGCTTTGGGGCCAGCATATGCAGGGAATAGAATAAAAGAGGGGAGAAGAAGGTGCCCTGAGTAGGCTATTCCATGCTGGGAAGCGTGTGCTGAAAGGAGCAGACAGCCGGTTGCATCACTGGCTGCAGGTTGTTAGTTGGACGTGTGAATCGTGTGCTCCCTCCTCAAAGCGCCTGCAGCTTCATAGAAGAGCATCTGAGATACTCTCATATTTTCTGCTTGTGTTTTGCCTGTTCTCAGCTTAAATAAAAGATTCGTCTTCCATAACTGTCATTTTAACAGAAAATCCACACAAAAGGATGTCATAACAAAACAAGAGGAAGTTTTGCTGTCATATGTTTGAGAAAATTACAGGTAACACACTTCACCCTTAACAACCACATTCCTCGTCGTTCCTGAGAACTTCAGTGTGAAGATTGGATTTAAAGGCAATTACTCCAGTGAAAACACTTATTAGCTTCAAGCTTTAAGTAAGTGCAGTTGTTATTTTTGGCCAGCCGTTTATACCCTTCAGAATATTGGGACATATTTGCATGTGCTTACAGGGATGCTTACATTAAATTCTGTGGCTTTATTCCTGTTTTATAATAGTGTAAAGAAGAGCAGGATATGTCTCGGTGTCTGTGCATGCAGACAGACTCTTTCTGGAAGTTTATTTTCACCTGTTTACCCTGCAATCCTAAAGAACAAATCACAGTTCTTCCCTATCAGAAGGGATTAAAAGACATCTCAGCAAGAGGCTATTCTACTTTAAAGACATTTTAAAGTTTAATTTGTAAAAACCCCTCGAGATTACAGAGAAAACGGAAAGTTTGGAAAAAAAATAGTTTACAGTTAAGAAAGTTTAAAGCAAAATCTGATGTTTTCCACAGAAATCATCACTAGTATTTATTACAACAGTGAGTCGGGCATGGCAGCTGAATTGAAATAGTCTTTTTAATGAGGGATGTTATTATAAAAATATAGTCAAAAGTTTATATCCCAACCGTCACAGGCTTTTCTTTCCCTTTTCAAGAGGGAAATTTCTGGAAAACTTTTAAAATGTCTTACCGAATGATTGAAGGGAGGGTGAGGTTTAGTACGTTAAAGATTTCTTTGTCCAGACAGTTTGCTTCACCAGTTCGTTTGACAGTGCTGCCCTAAAAATCAAATACATCCTGAAAAGTGATAGACGTGGAATCACAGAATCATAGAAAGGTTTGGGTTGGAAGGGATCATCTAGTTCCAACCCTCCCGCCACGGCAGGGACACCTCTCGCTAGAGCACATGATATTAGCGGTGCCATATGAGTGTGTTTTAAGGAAAAGGTAAGCAGCAATAATTACTAAGCAATGAACAAACAGCATTGTTTTAGTGTAAGGATCCAGTTTACACTTGTGTAGAATTACTCAGAATGTGGTTTAGAGGTTTTTTAGGGACATCTAGGTACTCTTTGGCATGACCTCATTGCAAACTAGCATCAATCTGTCTGTAACAACACTCATTTTTACCTGCACATTCTGAGCACGTCTGTTGGCACACACATTTGCCCAGCTTTGTAGACTAGATCACAGGATGATGAAGGACTTGACAGGGATTTTTTTATTCTCTAGAATCAGCTGAAACATAGAATAAAAATAGAAATACAAGACAGAATAAAAATTGAAATTATTTGCAAAAATAGCCAGGAAACATTTTCTCTGGGGTTTTTGTTGTTGGTTCATGGTTTAGGCTCACGGTGGCATTGGGTTGACAGTTGACCTTGATGACCTTGGAGGTCTTTTCCAACCTTAATGGTTCTATTATTCTATTCTATGATTCATTTAATTAAATATTTGTATGCTTTTTATTTATTTTCCTGTGAGAAGTACTTATGCACGCTTTCTTGACTTAAAATCATAGAATCATTTAGGTTGGAAAAGATCTCTAGGGTCATCCAGTCCACACTTCATCCCAACACCTCCCTGACAACTAGACCATGTTCCTTGAAGTCATCAGAACAAATTTAGCTCCTGGTTAACATAATCTTGGCCTCAACCACCACCCCAACCACAACCAGAGTTATGAGGGTGGAGCCACAGAGACACAGGTGGGCCAGATCCTGCCTCTGGAACATGAAGCCAGTAGGAAAAACAAAACATTCTGCTGGGTTGTGACTCATTCACAGGTCAACTCCAACTTGGGGCCCACAACTCAGGCCTTAGCACTTCAAGTACTTGCCAGAGAGTTCAAGAATTTACCTCATGAGGACATCAGCACCTTCAGAAATTGAAACATGGGCTGAGATGATGCAGGGAGACTGATATGAGGTATCTAGAGGTTTGTTTGCTAGATTTAATTTTCATTCATTTAATTCATTTCATTTCCCTCACAGGCAGTTTTTTGATCATTTTCATTAAAACCTTTTCACTTTGATACACATGCATATGGGTTCCTGGAAAATGATGTTATCTACAGATTTTATCATGTAAAAACATGAGCAGAATTTTGGCTGAAATTAATAATAGAGGAATTGATCTGCACTTTACACAGAAAATGCCTAATGGTAGGTTAGATGTTCATACATAACCATATATCACACCCTGGTTTTCAGATTGTCACATGAAGATCTAACTCACAGAGATATTCAAAGAAGGTAAATGGATAAATGTTGCTCTGAAACAATGACAGAGACCAATCAAAGTACACAAAAGGAAATGCTTTTTCAAATGTAGGCAACTGAAAATCAACTGTCTTCGTAAGTGATTTTTATATAACATAGAACCATAAAGTTCAGATAAAGCTTAATGAGGGTGCTGATAAAACAAATCCATAATGTCATATTTTCCTGTTGAGTTGCAGGCATGAAAAGAAAAAAAAAACCAAAAAATGAAAAACCCAAACAAAAGATCTGATAGGCTTTCACCATGGAAGAAGCTAAGTGCAATGCAAACCCAGGAAGTTCTTACTGGAGCAGCACAAGGTAATTTCCAGTGTTGGAAGCTGGACAGTCCTTACATTTTAGCAAGCTATGGAGGAAGACTTGCGGCAAACTGATGAACAAACTACTGGGACAAGAAAGCCACTAGTGGCTAAGTTGGAACTGAGTTCTTGTTCCAGGTAAAGAGGGAGATAATCAGGGGGAGAGAAGTAGAGGGAGAGAAAGAACAGGCATGAGAATCTTGCGATACAAGACTTCAAGTAAAAAAAAAAGTATTGGAACACACCAGCCATCAAGTACCTCTCTTGGGGTAATCCTCTCTTGTCCAGCCTGCGTTGCACCACCAGATGGCCCCGTGTGAACTTGGATGAATATTTGGTTACTTGCTTCAAATGCATATGGCATTTAAATCAGACTGCAGCAATGTTGGGCTGCAGTGCTCAGGCTTCTTGTTGCTAAAACTCAATTTCTGGCCCTCACTGGCATCCCAAAGGTTCTTGCATATGTCAGTGAGAGCATCCAGCTTGGACTTCCCAGTTCTCCTTTTCCAGGTGCGAGGGGTTGTGGAGGCCTCTACTAGCTCTGCATTTCTGGAGGAGAGGAAAACACCATCATTATACTTAGCAGGTAAGCACCAGAGGTCAAAAGCACAGTTCTTCTAATCTCTTATCTATATTGTTGGATCCAAGCATTTCATTAATATATTCTCATAGACACTTGAATTCCCGCAGTGGTCTTTCAAAGATCTGTATTCTCTCCTGTCTATGACCACTTGAAATGTCCCTGCTGGACAACCCTGAGCTCACTGCCCTTGAGGCATTCTTGCTGGTCAGCGTGCACAGGCCACGCCTGCCCCACAGAAAAAGGGCTGTGATTTTCCCAAAACAGCCACAGCAACCAAACCCTACTTTTATTTTCATAGTAGAACATTAACCTTGAAAGTGAAAAAAATTCATCTAGGGTCCTTTTTAGCCTTAATTCCAATGTGGAAAGCACTCCACTAACATAGCTGTAGCATAAGCCATGTTCACTCCTCCAACAGGTTGATGTAAAGCTGTGTAAACATCCGAATCATTTTGCTAGTGCATACCTGTATCCAAAAGTGTTGCTCCTGTGTCTCCCGCCCTGAAGGAACATCCTATGGGAGTCTCCATAGTCAGACAGGAACATGAAGCACTGCGGTACAGCCCTGTAAAATATTACCAATAACTGACCAGTACATCCCTTCCTTGCTTTCAAATAGAGATGCGCGTGTTGGCAATGCCTTATCCTGAGGGAGAGAGCGGGAAATATTCATTGATGTACTGATTTTTTAATATATTTTTACCCTTCAAACAGAACAAAATCATGAAAATCAGTATAAATATCTTATCCTTCAGCAATAAATCGAAATTGTTAATTGCTATTGCAGGGTATTGTGCATGTGTCCAGGTTATGGGTGCTTTTAGGCAGACCTGATTGCACCTCTGTTTTACAACGCGCTGCCCTGAAAAACAGAACAATATTCTAAGCTCACAAAATGCAAGGTTCATTAGAATACAAATTAGGGAAAAAAAATAAAGCAAAGCAAACAGGAATTGCAACACATGGTCTTTACTAAGGCTGCAAGACTTAAATTCATGTAAAGAATTTATGGAACAGTTTAGAACAGCAGCTATTTGAGAGCTATTTTTAATGTATATTATTACCATTTTAGAGAGACTCAATATTCTCACCACCTCCTAAGCATGCAGTTTGCAGAACGTGGAGGCCAAACGTGCTTCAGACACAAACAAAACCCGAGCAGAATGAAAAGCCTTGGCAGTGCCTGTAACAAATGCCTAACACGTAGCGCTGAGTCAGCTGCCAGCAGGGAGACAGGGTGCTCCGGAGAGTCCCGCGGCCTCTAAACCACAGCAACGGGACTAGGGAACAAATCCAAATCCTGACTTCGTATACAGGAATAGCTGCTGTGCAGCAAGATGCCCAAAAAATAAACCTATAATCTCAACCTTCCAGATAGGAACCTAATAAACAAAGGCCAAAAACATCTACAGTTCACTTAATACCAAAAATCCTTGGGATAATAATTTGTTTGTATTAGTTTGATTGATTTTCCCCCGCTTTTGTTTCTTATCTGTGCTGTCTTTGTGGAACAAGGACCTGGAGTCAATTGTTTAACATTCAGATGTCAGGTGGATTCTCTCCCAACTACATCACTCTTCCATGCTTCACAAAAGCTAGAAGTCTCAAGGGGCTCCTTTACTACGCAGGCTCCCCTGGGGACAAGACTTAAATGTCTGGGGCTAAACAAAATTTAACCTGCAGAGAATTATGGCCCCTCATGAGAGAGGGTTTCCTGTCTCTTCTCACAGAATGGCAGAGGTTGGAAGGAACCTCTGGAAATCATCTAGTCCAAACCACTTGCTAAAGCAGGTTCACCTACAGCAGGTTGCACAGGAACGCATCCTGTCAGGTATTGAAAGCTTCCAGAGAAGGAGACTCCACAACCTCTCTGGGCAGCCTGTTCCAGGGCTCCGTCACCCTCACAGGAAGGAGGTTCTGCCTTAAGTTTAGGTGGAACTTCCTGTGTTCTGGTTTGTGCCCATTGCTCCTTGGCCTATCATGGGGCATCACTGAAAAGAGTCTGGCCCCATCCTCTTGACACCCACCCTTCAGATATTTATAAACATTATCAGATCCCCTCTCAGCCTTCTCTTCTGCAGGTTAAACAGCCCCAGGGCGTGCTGCTAATTCTCTGATTACACAGGCCAAATGCCAAACTCAGAAACGTGCCCTCAGAAGTAGCACATCCCTTTGCTTTTCTCTATCTCAAATCCTCCCTGCCGATGTAGCAGCAACCACCACAAGAGCCAAGGGGAAACACAACCGAGAGAGAGCTCTCAGCAGGCTGCAACCAGCCCCAACAGGAAGCTGCTCACAGACTGATCAGCTCCTGGTTGATGTAGCCCTGGCCTCAGCCATCACCCCAACGGCAACCACCTGGGGGAAGGCAGGGCCACACACAGGTGGGCCAGGCACTGCCTGTGGGGCCTGGAGCCAATTGGGGAACAAAACACATTGCTAGGTTGCAACTCATCCACAGGTCAACTCCAACACAGGGCCCACAACCCAGGCTGCAGCACTTCACCAGGGTTCTCAGCCTGTCCTCATAAGAGA
>VZZY01023737.1:250296-272038 GCA_013400335.1 Eurystomus gularis | reverse complement strand
TGGTCAGTTTGGGTCAGCTGTCCTGGTTGTGTCCCCTCCCAAGATCTTGCCCACCCCATCCCACTGGAGGGGTGAATGCTGGGATCCTTGCTCAGCAGTAGTCACAACACAGGTATGTTATCAGTACCCTTCTAGCTCCCAGCACAAAACACTGCTGCTGTGTGGAAAACCAGCTCAGCCAGACCCACTACAATGCAGGAATTAAAAACGCAATTGCTAATGTAGGCGGCTGTCACAGCAGTCACGGTGAGGACTTTCCAAGAACTGTTAAACACGAGGGAAGCCAAAATGCCAGGTTTTCTACCTGCTCTTTGCTCGTAGTGTTAGACATGCCTTCCCCCTGGTTCTTTTTCCTGGCAAGTTACATCTGCTGTTCTTTATCCAGGTGGAACAACTGTATAACCTGTATCTTCTGCTGCCAAAACAAGGCTCTGCATGTTACTTAAGGAACCCATTGACATCCTTCTTCCTGTCTCCTCCTCAGAGCCGAGGGCACGGTCATGCTCCCGCCTCGATAAGTGCCCAGCTATTCCTTACCTCAGCCCTGAACCCAAGGAGCTGGGGTGAGGTCACGGTTCTGTGCCGAGGGGAATGGTGTAGGGTGGGTGAGGCAGCATCGAGGGCAGGAAACACCACGTGTGGAAATGGTAGGAGGCTGCTGAAGGCCACTTTCATTGTCAATGGAAACAAAGCGGCAGCTGCTGCCACGCTGGGCTTCTGAGGTGGAATGTCTTCATTAAAGCGCCTTTTTCTGGTGTTATTTCTCACACACACACGGCTGAACTGTGCAGGAAGTGTGGCCCCACTCATCTCCAAGGGCCCTTCATCCAGGGCTGGCGTAGCGCTCTACCAAAGCAAGCAATGCAGGAAGGTCTCTCTAGGAGACTGGTTGTTCCATCCATAGTTTATAAAATAGCAGAACCTCTGGTTCCCTAACTGAGAACAAGTTTGGGGCTAACAAGTTTGCAGTATAATTAAAAAGCTGTGAATTGTCACAAGGCTGGTCTCCTAAGGATGGAGGAGAGCCAATCTCCTGTGTCCCAGGGTGGTCACTTCCCATATATTCATTTCTCTTTTAGCATCAAGGGAGAAATCCTTGCAGACCGGCCTTTTGACACCAGAGAGATCCCTCCTGGGTAATTGCAGCTTTCTCCCACTACTATTTGAAAGCAAAAGGAAGGAAGGATAGAAGAATTGCAGGGTTTGAAACATCCTCAAGGAACTGCTGACCTACTGAGCTGCACAAATGAAGGAGCGGGCTGCAGCCTGCCATCCCCAGCCTCCAGGCCTTCTGAGGCCCCTCATCCCTCCTGTTGCCATAATAGGTCTGCTGTAATCCATCCACCTTACAGCACCAGGGTTTAGCCTTCGTTTTGAAAATGGCTGGCTAGGCAGGATGTGTTGGTTTAGTAAGAGCTGGGGGATAGCCGAGCCACGCGGCCGGCTGCTTCTCCCCGCTCCCTCCCCTCTGCCGCGGGCCGCAGACAGGGAAGAAGAAAAATAAAAGGTTTAAAAGTGCCTTTTTGAGTTGAGATAAGGAAGGTTTAATATATATACATATATAAAAGAAAATAGCATATAATGGGAAGCGAAGTTCAAGGCGAACTGAGCTCCAACTGAACCTTCCCCAACAGAACTGGCCCCTCCCCGGGGCTGGCCCCGGGGCATGACGTCAGCATGGTATAGAATTACCTGGCTCCACACAAAGTTAACCCTGTCCTGGCCAACCCAGGACACAGGAAAATAAGACTTATTGTTTGGGATTTCCCTGGCTGGGAATTCCCCCCCAACATCTGCTGTTGTGCAGCCGACTGGATGTCATTCCTCTGGTCTTCAAGCTCCTGACATTTACTGGCCCCAGCACCTCCCCCCCCTCCCTTAGGCTGAACATCTGCCCTTTTCAAACAGGAGATACGCAGACAAGATGCCTTTTCTTGACACACAAGCTGGTGAGGTTGAGCCTCTGAATCACAGAATGGCTTGAGTTGTAAGGGACATTAAAGATCACCTAGTTCTAGCACCTCTGGCATGGGCAGGGACACCTTCTACTAGACCAGGTTGCTCAAAGCCACATCCAACATGGTCTTGAACAGTGTTGGAGCATCTACAACTTCCCTGGGCAACCTGTTCCAGTGACTCACCACCCTCATAGTGAAAAATTTATTCCTAATTTCTAATCTAAATTTGCTCTCTTTCAGTTTGAACCTGTTACCCCTCATCCTGTCACTACAAGCCCTTGTAAAAAGTCCCTCCCCAGTTTTCTTGTGGGGCACCTTCCGGTAGTGGAAGGCCACAATAAGGTCTCCCCGGAGCCTTCTCTTCTCCAGTCTGAACAACCCCAGCTCTCTCATCCTGACCTTGTAGGAGAGATGTTCCAGCCCTCTGATCATCTTTGTGGCCCTCCTCTGGGCCCATTTCAACAGGTCTATGTCCCTCTTGTACTGGGGGCTCCAGACCTGGATGCAGTACTCCAGGCGGGGTCTCATGAGAAAGCAGTAGAGGGGGAGAATCACCTCCCTCAACCTGCTGGCCATGCTTCTTTTGATACAGCCCAGGACATGGTTGGCTTTCTGGGCTGCACTCGCACATTGTTGGTTCATATTGAGCTTTTCATCAACCAGCAGCCCCAAGTCCTTCTCCCCAGGACTGCTCTCAATCCATACTCCTCCCAGCCTGTATTTGTGCTTGGGATTGCCCCAACCCAGGTGCAGGACCTTGTACTTTACCTTGTTGAACTTCATGAGGTTGGCACTGACCCACCTCTCAAGGTCCCACTGGATGGCATCCCTTCCCTCCAGCATGTTGACCACACCACACAGCTTGGTGTCATCAGCAAACTTGCTGAAGGTGCGCTTTGTCCATGACACAGACCAGTGGGAACAAGATGTTAAATAGCACCAGTCCCAGTACCAGTCCCTGTGGAACATCACTCATCACTGGTCTTCACTTGGCCATTGGGCCATTGACCACAACTCGATGTCCAACTCGAAGAGCAGACTGACTCCTTCCAGTCTGTTCAAGGTGCAAGCTCCAGAGCTGCACATTGCTCAGCTAACCTTTCTGAGCTGGCACAGTGCAGGTGAGACACAGGTCGTGAAGTGGTGGAGGCTTGCAACAACACAGGAAGTCAGCACAGAGGCGCTGATGTCACTCACTCATTTTACTGCATGCTGCTATACCCGTGTCGGATGTTGAGGCCAGCACTGCTGGCTACAGCTACAGAAATGAAACCCAAGTTCCTACAATTCCATTTGTATTACCTGCACCTCTTCTTGGCTACTTATTGTAATTTCTCTTTGCAGAAAACCTGAAGAAACATTATAAAATAGGGAGAAAGGAGGACCATGTGTTAGGGCCGTAGCAAGATCGATTTGTTTGTATCTCAGATACTTCAGATAAGCTCTGAGCGTTCAAGCAAAAGAGAAATTGAAGTCAGGCCCCTTACCACCTGGGGTTTTATCTCAAGATCACCTTCCCTTAGCTCCCGGCTTCTTCTTTAATCATCCACTAAGGGAATGAACGCAGGGGAAACAGAAGGTAACTTCACCAACGAAAAGAAAAAATAATTAATGATTTTATTTTTTGTTTGTTTTTTTTTAGTTCAGTTGGCCATCTGAGGTGCTAAAATCTCAACACCAATGAAGCAAATGTGCATAAAAACAAATGATAAAACACAACCAAACGGAAGAAAACAGGTTGGAACAGAGTTGGTTTTTTACAGGTAGGGTATACGCTTTTCTCTTAACACTCCATACATGCCGACCGGAAAAGCCTTGAACAATCTGAATATCAGAGTTCACTTTCATACAGAAGAGAAGACGCCAAAGCGGATCCCTTCGCCCGGGTTGGACTTCACACACACACGCATGCACGCACAGGTACAGAGTATTTACTGCAACGCCATCAGAACATGGCATCCTTCCCTTCACATCTGCTTTCCGTGACATCTCTGCCCGCCTACCCTGCCTGTAGCAGCGCTCGGAGCAATCCAAAAGTGGGAACTTTTGGGACGCTCCTAATCGCTGCTGTTTTGTAGCGAGAGTCAGCGGTCTCTCTCTCTGCGAACTATATACAGGCTGGTTTTTAGTATGCTTTAGAGCTCTCTTTATTGCAGACAGCGATGACTGAAATTCCCATAAAGCCATAATTACGGCTTTTCAGTTTTTACACACGAGATTTTATAATGCGACACCTTTCTCATCCACTGGTGTCTGGTGTAAACACTTAATCAAACTCTCATTTTAAAAGAATGTTAACCAAACAAGGTGTAGCTGTGAACGTTTTAGGAACAGCTGCTAAGAAAATGGAACTGACGGCTGCTCTAGATCATGCAATCTAGACCACTTATAATACTTCATAATGTTCAGGATTAGGATGTATAAAAATATTAAAAACCACCAGAGTGCACACAAATGTGGTGACTAGTTCTATGCAAGCACCGTGTTCTAAGAGAGGCCTAGGCACTGCACAAAACTCAGACTCCTGACCCCGGGGGTAACCCAAGGATCCACTGGTGTCTTTACATACAAACAAGTATTTACATAAAATGCAGAGACGGATAGAGAGAAGGACAGACTTTTAAAACTTGCAGTTTGCTCTAAAATATGTTCAGCAACGCAGTTTGTAACATGCCCTAGCGAGACGATGGGGTATTGGTTACCTGAAAGAAGGAATATGTCTGGAAGTTGGAGCTGAAATGTCTTGTCACCTCTCCACACGTTAGTTCTTTGAAGCTCAGGATTTTACAGCCATTTGTGAATTTTAAGGAAAACACAGTTAACAGGAACAGAACAGTTAAAAAAAAAAAGTACTGTGAAAACAGCAGATTAGTTGTTTTGGCAGTCCTCACTCCCCCATGTCCACTTGCCTCCGGGTGTTTCCAGGAGGTGGTGTCCCCTTCTCTTCTCCGTAAGGGACTGAAGTGCTCGCCCCATCCACCCTCAGCGTGCCCATTTCAAAATGAACACAGGTTAGGCTCCAAGCTCGGCTCTCCTCCAACCAAGCCAGAGAGGAAGTGGCCAGCCCCTGGTACGAGCCGTGTCATATGGGGATGGATGCCCTTGCGTGCCCCCTTCTCGGAAGCTGAGGGCCTTTTCACTCCCCTCGTACACAAAATGGACACATGTCATTGAATGCACATGGCTGAACCAGGTGCTGCTGCCCACGTTGGGCAGCACGAAGAGCAAGGACATCCTACTTGGGTTCTGTTACAAATAAGGGATCTTGTGGTCACAAGAGCCTTCTTCAGCTTTAAAAATACAAAATTTGAATTAAAAATATCCAGAGAGTAAAAAAACCCAGTATCTGATATGCAAGTCATATTCTTAAAGTGCAACTGAACAGCAAATACGAGTTGTGCCTTTTATGACCATTTAGATATAAAAAGGCCTTTTAACATTCCCTTTTTTGTATTTTTAATTAATTTGCATGTGCGATGTTAGCTCTTCATTTGCATTCTTCCCGCTGGAGGCCTTCAGCATAACTTAAAGAGTTTGGGTTTAGAGTACGTGGTTTTCCCCTGCCATAGGGCATTACACCCTCACGTGATACCGCACTTTGGCATTGCAAAGAACTGGCCAGCGTCCCCAGCATGAAAGGGAAAAGTAGTAACCTGGTATTTCCTCTTCAGGACTTCTTTCTGTTCTACAGCTCACGTTCAATGATCTGTTGTTACAAGTTAGATGTGGTCCATATACCTAATGCGCTATAAAATGGACTGAGGCCAGTTCTCTGCACAAGGCAGTTTACAGTAAACCACGTCTCTAGCTTCCCTCTTTCTCCTCCTCCTCTCCACCTTCCGCTGGCCCCTCAAACTCACACTATATCAACTACTCTTGAGGATTTGACCCATGCAGCTGGCAAATGGAGGGAATGCCGTTTGTTGGACATCCGGTTGGTAAGCCAACGCTCTGTGACGCTGGTATAGCAGGTACTACTTGCCAACAAGCACAGTGAAGAAGTAGCACTGCAGCTGCCTGTCTGCTTAGTTTCGTGATACGCATCTGGATTTAATTCGTAATGCCTTAGCAGAAAACACACAGGGGGATAAAGGGGGAACACTTGAGGCGGAAGAAATATGTTTCCACAGTTAACAACCAGCACCGCTCAGTCTCTAGGGACAGTCCTACCCATTCCTCCTCAGCCTGATGTATGCCCCTGAGTCAGGGGTGAATTCAAACTGTAGACTCTTGCTTACAGAAGACCTCTCTGAAAGTTAGAGAGCCAACAGCAAGCAACCATGCTGACTTCTGTCCTGGGGCAAAAGATTAAAGGATGTTCAGCCTTGCTTGGGTGCCTTGCACCAACAGCACCAAGTTCAAGCTGAGAGAGTCAGTATGTTGTATGAATATGTTTGAGAACGGGACGCTTTCTCAAAGACATCGGAGAGCAGGCTTAGTACTTCTTTAACAAGAAAAAGGTCAGTCAGCATCCCAAGGGAGGACAACCTCTTAACACGTCACGTTAAGGATGGGGTGCATACCCAGTGCACGGTGCTGTTTCAGCTCTGCGGGACAAGTAAGGACGTAGTGTGCTTGGGGACTCTGTCAAACAGTGAGTGGTGCGGAACTGCTCAGTGCATGTGTCCTGCTCGCTGGTTAACGGCACGATTGCAACGAGTACCCTCCTGGCTGAAAAGCAGCAGCTTCACTGGTGGAGCCAAAAGGAGCTTCTTCCAACAGAGGCCGCAGGAAATGTGCTCTTTTTGTTTTCATGGAAGTCCTTCTAGCTGTTATCTCAGGAGTGTGAGGGTCCCTTCTTTCAACGAGAAGGAGACATACAGGATATTTCTACCTCACAGTTTTGGCTTTCTTGTTATAAAAACGTAAAATTTAAATAAATTATAGGTTTATTAGTCCAACAGAGGGAATCTGGGATGCAGAAGACAAGTACGCTAGGAACACGAATAGATTCTTAAAACTCCGTGACTGCGCAGGATTTTGTCATCAAGGAGAACTCCTAGGGCAGGATGCATCCATGGGTACATAAAGGCTGCCCTTGCTGCGAAGCAGGGACCAATCCACAGTAGTGTCTTTCTCTAACAGAGTTAAAACACTCCTTCCACAATCAAATATGTGTAACAATCAAATTATTCATAAGAACACTAATAAATAGCCACAGGTAACAACGTCCAGTAATTTAGAAGTGGAAGTTGTAGGATGCAGCAGGCACACACACCCATCACTCGTCCATTTTTTTTCCTAAAAGATACAAAAATGAATCTTCTTTCAAGTATTAAAAAAATAAGTTAATTGACATAAAAGGGTCAAAGTGACTGAGGGCCCAGGCAGGTCTTAAGTTTTGTTTCCAATGTGCAAAAAGAAAATACAGAGGGAAAAAAAAAAAACAAACCTAAAACACTGAAAAGTCTTAATGGTGGTTCAGTCACTTGAGGGCTTCTCCCTTTGAGGGGCCTAACAGCCGGGGAATGCTGCCTGGTAACACCCCTGCCCCAGCACACACCTACCACCGTCCCACAGTCAGTATTTTCCAGTGTCAAAACAGTCACAACAACAACTGAACAAAGAAGCCCCACCAGCCTCTCAGCTGTGGCCATGAAGACTAAGGCCAGCAGTAGCTGTCTCTCCAGTGTGTAGCAAAGCAGAAGGGCATCTTCCCTCTCTCTTCTTCTCTCCTCTTTTCCCCACCACAAGATGATGATTTAGGAGGCTGTGATAGGCAGAGAGTCCTCCGATGCCCCAATCTCTCTAAAAACCGGGAGGCAGAGAGTTCCATCACACGTACTAGCAGTATCTTCTCTGCCTCTCATTTCTTCATATCCATGCGTAATGATCAACTGCAGGTTTCTTTGGTGGGGAGGAAGACTAAAGCAAAGAAGGTGTTGCCCTGGGCTTCTGGAGCTCTCTCAGGCAGCCGACTCCACCATACAGGCTGCTACAGGCTGCTGTGGTTTTCCAGAGAGGATTGCCGCTTCCCTCCCTTTTATTAGAACTGGTGTAGTAAAAACAGGAAAGGAATGGATGCCATAAATCCAGTTTAGTTAAGGGTACTTCTTCCCTTAACCTCCTTCCCCACACACGGATTATTCCTCTCCCTCCTACCACACACACACAAATACAGTCCACTGTATAGGACCTCAAGGAGACTCCACAATCTCAACTCATCTTCAACTTGGCTTGCAGACATGTAAAACTTAAGCTTCTGGAATCAACACATTTATCAAAAGGCTTCTGAGTGCTTCGAACCAAATCCCTGCATGCTGCTGGACCCTTCGGAGGTTTCCCCTTCAGCATCTTCCTATCCATGTAATTCTGGCGAACTCAGGGTAGGCCAACTGGACAACACAAGACCGGCAGAGGTAAATGTGTTAAGCTCAGGACCAGTTCAAGCTAAAACCTTTGGAAAGCATGACTGCCTCCAGGTCCTTGTCTTCTTCTTTTTCTCGAAGCCGTTGCTCCTCAAGGAGAGCCACGAGAGAATCTCTCTGCTCCACTACTTCTAGCATCTCGTTCAGGATCCTTTTCTCCTCTGAGAGCTCCTCATCTGTCTTCAGATGATCTAGAGAGATATCAAAAACTATCAGCATACACAAGCCTAGAAAGATGCACGTGCAATCTATGAAATGTTCCCTTTTGTCCTCACCTTCTACTGCCATCCTCTCCCGGAGTTCCTGCTGTAATCGACTCTGCCTGTCTTCCAGTTCTAGCTCCCGAGCACTGAAAAGGAAACATCAGCTCTGGGTATATTACAACACCCCACACATGGCTGCACATCCATTCTCAATTTCTGCTCCCCCTCTAGATATCTGCATGTGTTTCACCCATCTGTTTTGGAACAACTCTTAAAACACCTAAGACACATAACTATCTTTTTTCAAGATTTAAATATGCTTTCAGCATCTCAGGTTCTCTACCAAGTGCAATACAGACAGTTGAGTAGATTATGGGTGATATTAAATCTAAAACAGTGTGAAGGAACGATCAAATCTGCAATCACTGCAAAATTATCCTTTACCTCTTTGTATCTCCTGACCCCTCTCGCTCTAAAGACAAAGTCACTTATCGACTAAGGAGGTGCCAGGCAACTGCCTTTCAGGTTCCAATGCAGACAGCACCTCGGGGCTTTTCTGACACAGGCACTAAGACATCAGCTTCCACACTGCCTGGGTCGGCTGACACACTGTGTAATAAATTCCAGTCAATTTGCAGCATGGAGACTGAAAAAGCTCCCAGTTTCCTTATCAGGAAAAAAGCCTTATCATCTGAGCCCAAATGAGAGGCACTGGGGTCCCGCCACAGGCAGAGGGCCACGTGGCAAAGGTGACTGAATTTTTAAACACTTTTGGCTACGCTTAAAAGTGAACTCTACTAAAACCAGGAGGAGTCGCACGTTATTTCTGCACAGCTTGAAAACACTTGCGTGAACGAGACGCGTTTTATCCAAGAACATCTTGGGAAGGGCTCAGAGCTTTAAACACGGATCTGTAGTTCTGTGTGTGCACAATCAGCTCCACAGGCGTTACTGACAGACCTTCCAATGCCACTGGTAACATAATCCCCCTTCTGAAGCTTTGCAACATTCACTCACAATATCATCAGTTCAGACTCGTAGCGAACCAAGGCATTCTTCTCCTGCACCAGCTTGAACCACTCCTGCATCAGCTTGGGGTCGTCCTTCTTACCCATACCTGCCAAAAAAAGAAACCTGGTAAGTTTTCAGGTAACGCCCTGCAATCCTTACAAGCCCAAACTGCAAAAACAACAATGGGGCAAAATGTGCAAAGAAAGCCGAGCAAAATGCTGCCAGAGCACTCCCAAGCCGGGTCCATTCAGTTTGCCTAGAGCACACGGAAGAGTGGAAGTCACCTCCAAAAGGATTCTCTTCTCTTTGGAGCCCAATTTGTTTGGGTTTTTTTTATTTCTGACTTTCTTGCATTCCTCGTTTCTTCCTCACTCTTACTGCAAGAAGCCCAGATTTCTGTAAGTATTTCACTTTTCCTTTCATTAGAAGAGCTTTATAGATCCTTATGCCGGCTACTTAAATGTAGGCTCATCAGAAACGAATTCAATTGCCACTCCATGTGTTTTACCTTTATTTCCTTCAATTGCACATCCTCAATCTTTTCTTTTACTGGCCAAAAGTAACGGCTTCTCTTTTCTTTTTTCAATAGCTGAATCAATCTTTTCTGGCTGCTCCTCCTAGCCACACAGATGTATCCACCTTGAAGAACCCCTCTGCACAGTGAACCCAGAAACTACTTCTACTGTACTGCACATCAGCGCTGGAAGGAAAAAGAATCCCCAGAGACATTTGCTAATATCAAAGCAGAATAAAAATACCTCGGTCCTTGGCCTCCTAGTACAGAACTCTTACTTAGCGTTTCGTTTGTTTTAAAACCAGCTCCTAAACTTAGTAGTCCCCTGATGAATCTCCTATCTGTCAGGAGTTATGTGGAATAAATTGCAGAATGCTGTTCCCAAAACCTTCTGTTGATATTTACCTGGAGCTTACCAGGGAAGCTCCTCCTAGCAATCTCCGGGTGTGGGCCACTGATTCCACACTGAACTACCTACAGATGAAGGCAGTGACTTGCATCAGACACCATTGAGGACACCAGCAATGCGCCTGCCTGCATGGACGTGGAGGCAGGAGCAAGGCCTCAAACGTAGCTCAACGGTATTTTCAGGTTAGTGCAGCCGATCAGCTTGCACTGCACGTAGCCCAGGCATCCTCAGGTTTGCCGTTCTGGATACACGCTACCTACACCAAGAGCAAAAACTCTCCGATCGTCGCTTTGATGCTAAAAATCACCAAGCCACAAGCTTACTATTCAAACTCTGGGAAACGCTTCACACACACCCCACTAGTGGCTGGTTAACTCAGACCTGCACCCTGCCTCCATCCTTCGGATCTCAGAGAAGCACTGCGCTGGAGCTACACCAAGGAGAGCCTACCACTGCTACTGAACTGCAGCTTAGCCTGACGATACCTGCCTTTGCCAAATCGCAATAGCAGCCCTTGGGGAATACCAGGCCCGGCCGTACCACTGTAAGAGCCTCTGGCTCCGCGGCCTTTATAGCAGTGTGTTGCTCGGTTCCAAGCATTCCTTTCTGAGCATCTCTGCACAATATGCCCACGTGGCGACAGGACAGGGAGACTGTACATGCAGATGTCCAGTGCTGTGGCGCCATGAAAGCACTGGGAAGTCTCCCCATCCTTTCCGATGCCAGGATGTATAGAAAACAAATGCCTCTAAGAAAAAGCCAAAAACACAACGCTACTGACCTATGAAATACAGAAGTATTTTCAGACAGCCAATGAGCAGAGGATTAATGGGAGGATTGGAGAGGGAGCACTGACGACAGATGTGAGGGAGCACCATGGAAAGCAGAGTAAGTGCTTAGCAGAATTACACCACGAACACACAAACAACCCTTTCCCCCATGCCTTGGCAACAGAAAGTCTAGAGCAAACTCCGTTTGGGACAGTTAAAGAATGCACTCAGCAAGACAGATGAGGGAAAACTGGTCTAGCTTAAGGTTTGCTGGTTTTTAATGTTCAAGGATGTTTTTGCAAACCAGTCCTTATAAAGACACAGTATTCCTTTAATCTATATATACTAATTAAAAGGCCATATCGAAGGAAGCAGATTGTCTTCCCTTACCCCACCTTCCAAACATCTTTCAGGAGAAATAGAGAAACTGAAGCCACAAAATGAAAACAGAAACTTTCGAGAGTGAGTTTACAGCTCCCACCACTGCTGCCCAACATCCCTCCCAGTCGCTACACCTTCCCTAGCACAGCTGGGACTAGCAAAAGGGATACTGTACCTTTAATAACTTGTCACAGGCTCAGAGAAGCTGGTTGCCAGGTTGCTACTGAGAAAGTTGGTTTAGGGACACAGCAAGAAAAGGTCTGGGGACGGGGCTGGGGGCCTTGTGGTCACTAGCTGACTAGTGCTGCTACAACAACCCAGCTGTGATCAAGGAGAATGGGGAGCGTGTGAGGTTACGTTACCTTCATGGGCACAGCAAGGGCAGAAGGAGAGAGGTCTACGACGTGGTGTCCCGGCATTGGGCTCAACTTCAATAGGACCAAACGAGGAAGAGGAAGAGGCAGGAGTGGAAGAGGAAGTTGGAGTGGAACGGAAGAGAAGGAAAGGGGTGAAATAAAAGACAAGCAAAGGACAAAAAGCATAAGAGTGAGAAAGGAAGGAAACACAAGAAGAAAAGAAAAGAAAAAATACAAGAAATGGAGAAGCAGAAACAAGGGATACAGTCTACAGATGAATAATGTCCCTCTTAAGCACAGATAACAGGTAAGAGGTAGACTGAGGTAGTGGTGAACTCTTACTGAGCTGTACAAATACCAGGCAGGTTACTGTTACTGTACTTTTTCCTACTGTACATTTGTCAATCACATGGTCTTTAACCGAAAGGTTTGTGAACAAGACGTCAGGACGAGCAGAGATGAATATTTAACTCCTGCTGATAAATGTCAAATTTCAAGCAGGGTTACCAAAAGTCTCTCCTGCATGCATAAGACACCAGCTGTAAGCAGTCACCCTACCTTAAATCTTTATCAGGACCATGCTCTTATCACCGTGGCAGCACCCACTGATGGTAAAAGTGTCCTTTTTAATGGAAAGTAATTTTTTCAGATAGGGAAGGTCACAGGGAGACTCTGATTAGCATGGAACCAGCCTGCCAGGGTCTGCTGTGTCAAGTGTGCTGAGCACACATGTACTCAGCTGGACTGTTGTGCTTAGAGGGGAAAAGGCTTTACACAGATAGAAAAGTCATTCACATCAGGAGGCAATGGTCCGTGGGGGCAATGACCAACTGAGGGCTTTGCAGAGTTGAAATGGTAAATTTAAGGCTCTCCCATGACATTCTCATTTCACAAAGCACTTCAGAGCTTACAAGTCCTGTTAGTATCAGTGACTTACTGCATCTTTTTTATCTGTTCTGTTACCCAGCAAAGGACAAGCATTCCTCATCTCTCAAACAGTTGAGCTGTTTCAACACTGAGAATTCGCTTTTCAGCTGTACTTAACGTTACTGAGATAAACAGTAGGAAATAACCAACACCACTAATAGTTACAGGAGAACACATGCACCAGGAAGGTGATGAGCCTGAAACATCCGAGCTAGCAGAATGGAACACTTACTGCTCTCAAGGCACAACTGCATTTACAAAGAGGAGGCGTTTCTGCGTTGGGAAAAGGCAAAAACTCCACAACAATAACATGGTAAGAATAACGCTTGTTTTTGAAGAAGTCTAAGTTTGATAGATGTGGTTTGGAGAAAGCTTTACAGAACCAGACTACGGGCGAACTGGGAAGGCTTTAGAAGGGACCATCACAGAACTAGACCAGCACACAGAGGACACACTGGAGAGAGAGGCAGGGCACATCAGCTTCAAAGCCAGTGACCAAGCAGCACGGCTTCCCCAGACAGGAAGAAACCTCTGTACTGGGAGCAAGAAGGGTCGACATTAGGAGAGGTGCCTGTTGGCCATATGACAGCTACAAATAAAGCATTGTACCAACATTAGTTGACAGTACTGGAACCTTAATTCTAGTTGTTCAGAATTTTCCAACTTCTTAATTTAAAATGAAAAAATACAAGGGCTTTTTTTTTTTATTTGCTATTATTGACTTTTCACGGATTAGGTCATAAAAGCAAAAGCAAACAAGAAAAACCCCAAACCACAAAAGCATAAGCTTTCCACACAAAGCAGAGCATTGTGGGGCAGGGGCAGAGGGGGAGGTTGATAAATGCAGCTATAGTTGTACATTTCAAACCATACAGATTTGGTGAGGGACTCCCAGTTTGCCATAACTGATCTGAAAATAAATACCTGGTATGTGAAAATGCTACAAACTACTAACTTTTATTATCAGTGAGCAAATGGTCTGATCCTAGGAGAAGGTACCATGTTTGGTCTCCAGTGAAAGCCACAGGACTTACACAGCAAGAGACTAATACAGACCTCACTCCCACCAACTGTGGTTTTCTTCCTTTGCTCGCTCTTATCCTATTTTTGAACAGAAATATTATCCTCCCACTCTTGTCTAAGGAAAATTTGGCCTCGAATCAAGTTACAAAGTCCACGGCATCTGTGATAGTCCTGCTACTGGAAATGTTAACATTGCTTTTCAGTAAGATAATGAACATAACCTGTACCATTAGGATCCTTTCCAACTACTCCAGACGGAAATTATAGTTGCAGCCATGAATACAAGTTATAGCATCATTACAATTGCTTTGGAAACAACTTCTGTCCAGACTAGGATGATTAGTGAGGCTTTAAGTTTTCCGTATGTACTGGAGGTCCTAAACAGCCAGGACAGAAAGTGCAACCCGAAAACTTACCTCCTATGCTTCCCTAAAGCTGTGAGAATTATTATGCCCTCAAAAGAGCCATAATCTGAAGTCTCAAGCATTATAAAACATGTCACGTAGTAGAAGTTTAAATATATTTTGAAAAACTTCTCTAAGCTGATAGTCATGACAACTGCCTCCCCAGCTGCGCTAATAAAGAGTACTGACATGTGACAGTCTGTAAGCAGAGTGACATAGGAACCGTTTAATTTGAAAAGAAGAGCTATTTTATCGTATTTCCTGAAATGGAGAAAGAAACTCACTGACAGCAAGCAATCTTTAAGCGTATTCCATGTCACATATTTCACTATCCCTGCAGATGAACTCTTTCAAGAAAAGGCCTCTTCACTGTTTCAGAAACAGAGAACTGGGGGGGAAAAAAGCCACAACAAACAAAAAGATCACTTGATAAGTGGAAAGGGCGTTCTCTCAGCCATCTGATTAATTAATTTTAGACAGTGTGTATAATCAGATCATTCACATTTCTGTCAAGGTTAATTTTTAAAAAATACGGCTCCACAGCAAGAGCTCTCACTGTGTACACTGGAAGACAATCCTGGGAAAAGGCTGAACTCCCTGTCCGGTACTGTAAAAAAGAGAACTAGACACACTCTGGTTCACAAGATGGTGTTAAGAACAGTTTTGTCTACCTTGCCCTTATCACTTGTCCGATTCTATTACAGAAATACTTACATGTCTTCTTATTTCTCTCAAAGCCATTACTAATCCTACAGTAAATATTATTATTATATTGTTTAGAGAAGAGAAATCACCACCTCATGGTCTCATTAAATTAAAAACATGATTATCACTGCAAGACAATTTTCCTGGCCGTGAAGCCAGGGCCAGATGGGAAAAATTCATTTGTCAAGCAAATTAAAAATAAATAAATAAATAAGCAGCCGCCTTCCAGTGTAAGTCTCCTTCACCACCAAAAAACCCCAGCCAGGTCTGGCGACACAGGTCTTCATCCACAGCATGGAAGGAGTGCTGCTGGCGGCAGCAATACAAGCTACTGCCTGCCCCGCTGAAGCAGTTTGTTTGGAAGGAGCTGAAGGGCATGAGAAGAACCATTTTTGTGACTGTTCACTTCATAGGTTCCCTCTGTGCTGTCAGCAGGAGTCTGAGGTGTGACTACACCTTCTGGACAGAAAATTATCCCTTTTTTATCCCCAGAGAGGCAAACCTGCCAACAGACGGTGTTAATCACCAGTTGTTCCTCTTCCATGCCACAGGCCAACTTTTCTGAATGCAGGTAAAGCCTTCAAAGCAGAGCTCAGCAGCCCAAGCTGCTGGCAAACAGAGGCCCGCAGAAGGGCACGTGATCGGTGCGGAACCAGGAGCTGCAGCTTGCTGAGGAAAGGCACGTGCCCCTGCTCCTGAGAACACTGAACATCCTGGAGAGGTAGGAGCTCTGCCTTGCAGATCAGACACATCCAACCAAAGTGACAGGGATTGTGTGGCCTCTGTGAAAAGAAGCCTTTCCCAGAAGTTTCTCGGAAATCTTTCATGCAGCCATGACAAGAAAAACCTTGTTTGTCACAGTACTCTTGAGAGACTGCAGACTTTGCGACAGTGGTGGAAACCAAGAGCCAGGCCAAGAATAAATGCCATAGCTCCAAAGCCTCTTCAAAGCAAGGAACAGAAATTGTATAGCCACCATGAAAACACACCTTCTTTTTCACTGTACGTTGTTCTTTGTTACACAACCTATGCTGGACTCTTGTCATCTTTTCTATTTTTCATTTACCTGTTGTCTAAAGAACAATACTTCAGACTGAAATACTTCAGGCTTTTCTGCTGTAGCTACGTAACACTACTTCATAATCTGAAGCACAGTAGTAAAAATGATCTACCAGGATGAAGAAAGCACAGCGGAAAGTTTGGGGTGGCAGACACCACCATTCCCAAGGTACAGCTCAGATTCATCCCCTTCACTATTTTCCCATGTCCTGTGGTGTCAGAGCTGTGATGACTTCTGAGAAGTGGTAAGCCACTGCAAATTAAAATTACTTGAACAGATAAACCACAGACCAAATGGGATCACATCCTTTGCAAGCTTTGCATCCAAGAATTTTATTTCTGTATTGCTGACTAATCAGGGCAGTTTGGAAATGATCAACAGCCAGCAAGAAATTCTGCTCTGAGGCTTAATCTCAGCTCTCCTGAACCATTATGCTGGCACTTGACCTCACAAGCTAAAAGCACAGCACTTTAGAAATTCTTACTCTACTAACAAATTTCGTCACTCCTTCAGCAGGCAGACTAAGAGCTCTAATTTAAAATCAGTGCTTAAAATAAAGATCAGTCCAAAGGAGATCAGCAAAACTGTACGTTGATCAAGGGCAAGAGCCTGACAACTATCCCATCAGCACATCACTCAACGTGTCTGGTTTACTAAAACTGTGTCAAAACCAATATCCTCTGAAGTACAATCACTAGAAGAGACCTGGGGAAAACTCACAGACCACAGAATTGTCATGCAAACTGAACCACACGTTTATATATTCAACAGAACTGAGGGAAAACAGAAGAAAAAAGGTGGGGAAGGGAAAGAAAACCAGGAAAAACAATAGTTGGAGCAGAGTACATTCACAAATGACTGCACAGAAGCCTTCTGCTGCTACCAGGCCTCGAGGCTCTTCAAAATGCAGTAAGAATTAAAACAGTCTTGCACTGACCCCATCTCCCAAAACTCTTAATTTCTGTGTGAGGTTGTGAGAGGTCTGCAGAAAGCAGCAGGTAAGTGGTAATTGCTTGCTTCCAGTACCTAACAAGCATTCTAATGGCACTTAACAAGTCCTGCTTATCAAGTGCTCATTCCTTCTCCAAATTTACAGAAAAAAAACCCCAACATGTTACCAATTCACTTCAGTGTCAAAAGCAGCTGCAGACTGCAAAAACAATGTTTATCTTACAACTCCACTCCTCTTCCAGGAGAGCTGTGTTTGCCAGTCACAAGAAATAGGACTGTTCCCACTTGAGTACACCAGACTGCAGCCCTGCAGAGTTAGGTCTGCAGGACTTCAAAGGACCAAGTCAGCTTCAGTATTTTAAATAAGCTAATAAAAGTGAAGGTGTTGTAGAATATGCTTTAAACAAAGTGAAAAAAAAACCCAACAAACAAAACCAACCCAACCAACCACAATCATGCTTTCCCCTTCCCCTGTTTATAGCTGATGTTCATAAGGCTCTTGTCAAGAAGGGAGAACATATGTCTGAAACCAGCACTATCAAACACAGCAGCTCTCTTCTTTACAACCTTCTTGCCTGTCTCAGCATATTCCAGCCAAGAGCAAAGCAAGACGGGAGTGTGGGGCTGTTTCCTCAATGACTCCCTGCTGGGTGCAACAGAAAGGAAGCTGCTCATCTGAGCACAGAGGCAACAGCAAACGTACTTTGCACAGGCAGCTGAGGAGCAAACTGGGACAAGGAACTGGTAGGTAAGGAGGAATTGAGGCTGGGAGTAATTAAGCAAGGAGACTGAGGATGCAAATTACTAAAGGAGAAAAGACAAGAGAGGAGAGGGGAGAAGGGGTAAGGGATGAAAGGAGATGGTAGATCTGTGGAGAAGATATGACCTAGAATTTTCCAGACAAAGAATGCTGGGTAGAAGAGGAAGCAGAGGCCAGAAATTCTGGGAGAAGGCCAGAGGCAGGGACTGAGACTGTGGGGAATGAGTCAGTGGGAAGACCAGAGCAGAAGTGAAGGACTAGGAGCAGCTAGCGGGGAGGAACAGGAGGTCTGAAGGGTTAAATACTAGGATTTCTTTGTCAAGATGGTAGGATTCAAATTAAATGTCTGAGAAGCAGAAACTGGGACAGAGAATGAAAATGGAAGCGGGGTAAAGTAGCTTTGGATGGAAAAATACAGGGTTAGGACAAGGACTGTCTAGAAAAAGGGAATAAAAGGGACAAATGGTATGCATCCACCAGAGCACTATATCCTTCCAGTGCCTGGCTCAGAACCCCTGTTTTCAAGTCTCACCACTCCACAGCTGCCAGCAAACATCTGTGAAATCCACCGACCGTGTCCCATTTCCTCTCCATGAGGCTCTACAGAGGATGACAACCTAGCATTGCTACCAGTTATTCCATAAGGGCACGAGGCAGAGTTCTCTGCAGTGATCTACAGGTTATACATCTGTTGATATATGAACGTCATACAAAATCTTCATTTCAGTTGACTGTGCAACCTTTGTAATGTTCTTTTAACGTAACTGGATACACGAGATACACATAGGAGCAATTACTCAGAATTGAAATGTGACCATCTGTAGCATGAAACGAAACATCTGCTTTACAGCAACAGTACATGACATTTTAGAACAGGAAGAGAGGATTATGGCATCTGAGCAGAGCAACAGGGGTAAAGACAGCCATCTGTAATCCTGCAAACTGGAACTTGACCAGGGATGTCAGAAGTCACCACTCCCTTGCAGAAAGTTGTTGCGCAATCTCTCACAACTAAATGAAACGCAGCTCTCATCGGTGTAAAGTCCAGAATAAATTAACACCCCAATCATTCAAAAATTATTACCAACTTACGGATAACTTTTCAAAATATTTCGCATTTCTGCTTATTATTCTACTGACAGTACGACTCTAGAGTCACGCTAACACCTCAGAGACACGAGTTGCCAGCAGAATAATTAACTACGCAGCCATCCCAGCTGCCGGGAGCGCTCGGCAGGACTACGCAGCCACATGGCGCTCCAGGGATTTTCACGGCACTCCACCCAGCTGCAGCATCCTGCACAGGCACGTTAATTTGGAAGCCGAGCTCTAAATCTGCCACTGGATAGTGACAAGTAACATCGGAGCAACGCATCCCTTCTGGCAAAAGTGTTCTGGCAGCCCCAAAAGCAAATATAAAGCAAATTACAGAGGCGACAAAAACAATACTATAAAGGCACATACTCCAGGCAGGCTATATTGGCTCATTGCATTTAAAGGGATACTGCCCAATAGAGTTTTTCTAAAGTTTGCATTGAAAAAGGTATTTTTGAGATGAGCAGAAACTTGATTTGGCTCTGGCTGTTGGAAGCCCAAGTGACTGTGTCACCATATAAACAAAACCAGCCTGTTACAGAAGATCAAAAACGACCACTCCAGAGTGATTGACTGAGTTCAGAGAAATGGAAAAAGTGAACACGCAAAAAAGACAAACAGCAAATTCAAATTTCAATTAAGATTTTCTGCAACAGTTTTTTAACTGACAGTGTCCCTTTAAGTAAAGATTATTTTGCTTTTCTTAAAGCCGCTATTAGTGATTTTGATGGGATCGCTGTCTCTAACAAGGCATTAGGAGGAGAAGCAGGAGGAGGGAGAGGTATAGTGGAAATAGCATTAAATAGGGATAAGGGTCTGTTAAGTGTAATTCAGCATCAACCCTTTTACAGCTCCTGCTCTAAGCACATACGAGTATTGGGCCAGCCCCGATGGACATAACTAGGAAGAGTTTTTCAAAGTCTCTCTGCAGAAGATACCCCAGGGAAGAAAGCCAGGGGAACTGAACAGTGAATGAAGCGCAAGGCTAGCAGAGGACTATCGCATCAAAATCAGCACAGGGCAACTGGGCAACAAATTAGTTCTGCTAAGAACAAAAGTCTTCCATTTTGAAACTTGAACTTAGGTGGATATTCCTGACTCAGGTGGATGTTCTTCAATAAAAGCCAGGCCAATTTGGATTCATTCCCGACAGCTATGTGGGACAGCCTCCCCCTGGAGGAGGAGAAAAAAATGGCACTGAAAAACCTGGGCAAGATTCTGTTTGAAAGATCAAATACAGGACACAATGAAATCAGGTGATGACTTCTAGCGATGTGTCTTGGAGCAGGTCTAGGGCGTGTGGCTCTTTCACTCTGCGGAGCTGGACTGTAATGCACTCCCTCAACAAAAACACAGCTTCAATCAAGCAACTTTATGCTCTGAAAGATCAATTAACTGAGACCCTCAGATGACAAGGCAACCCAGCAGAGTTTACTTCTGCTTGGATCTGCTGACAGATGTGTTCATCTCATAAAAATAGATTTAGGGTGATTAAACCAGCAAATGGAATTTTAGTTTTCAAGATGGGCAAATGCTAAACAAATGCCGTTTGCAACCCAAAAGTTACCTGCCTCCTAAGGGGTTCAGGAAGTAATATTAATTAAAGGAATGCAGAACCATGGTGCAGAGTGATGACCAGATTATAAATTCTAAGTGAAAAAAGAGCTAAACACTGTAATGTGAGTTTAGCACTAAATGGGATAGTACAATAAAATTTTAAAAATAGCAAGAAGCTTATTAGCTGTGTAATGACGCAAACTGGGCTGCTTGGAAACTCTAACAGCAGATTCCAGCCAAAATGACTGGAACTCTTACCAGTAGATTCTCTCCTGACCTTACAGTAAGATAAAACAAGAAAGAAGAAGTATCTGTGATCTCCAAGTGTTTCCAAAGTCCCTTGAGGGAGTACTTTGGTTTTGTTAGATCATCGACATACTCTGGCTTTTTTGGAAGAAGCAAAGGAACCTCAGGAGGGGAAGAGGAAGGCAATGGCAAGACTAGTCCTTTACAGTGCTGTCAGCTCTTGGGAGCAGGTCAGTTCTGCTGTTCCCTTCATGTTAAAATATTTCCCTAAACAGGATTTCAATGGTAGAGTTGGACCTTGCAAAGGGGAAGCAAAAGAACAGAACGGCCTTCCACTGCTAGCAGGGAAGGTGGCTGGAGTGAAAACACTACCTCAAATTTGAAATAATCAGCACTGTGGAAGAGGGAGCCTTACACATGGTTTGTGGAGCATGCCAGGATCTCCGCTTCCTGAGCTGGAAAAGGGGTTCTGCCAGTCATGTGCAAGGGCTGTTTCTTCTTGTTTTGTGAGCCAAGGATGGGAGAAGTAGGTGAAGGGAGGGGTGGGAGGAGGGTCAGCAGGATTAGTGTCAGCAGGAGGTTCAGCCATACATACCACCCAGATGCAAGTCGATGAGGTCACTGTAATAAGACTCTCCCCAATAGTCTACAACAAGGAATTGGTGAAGACAGAGTTATTGAATCAGATACCCACCCTAGCCCACACAGTCAAAGCAATCTATGAGAAAGAAACACAGACAGAAACAAAAAAAAGGCAAACAAGAAACATGCAGCTATACATGTGGGCACATATATATATATATAAAATTATATATGTATCTCTCTGTATATATACATATATGTACACACACACAAATATACACAAACACATATATTGGGAAGATGAGGAGAAAATTCCCAGCAGGCAGGCAAGGACTTACAGAGGGNGCCCACACAGTCAAAGCAATCTATGAGAAAGAAACACAGACAGAAACAAAAAAAAGGCAAACAAGAAACATGCAGCTATACATGTGGTCACATATATATATATATATATATAAAATT
>VZZY01023737.1:106719-250263 GCA_013400335.1 Eurystomus gularis | reverse complement strand
AAGGACTTACAGAGGGGGGGGGGAAAAAATAATTTAAAAATATCAAGAAGTCTGCACAGAGACACTTGACCTCTTTCAGTCTGCACCAGTACCTGACACTGATGTCTTCCCTGCTCTTGCTGAGAAAAGCAGAGCTAACCTTGCTGCTGTCACGCTGAGCAGTACGCCAGAAGGAAACAGCGTCACTTCTTAGCTCAGCTGCAGCAAAGGTGCAAGGGTTGATTTCTTGGAGGTGAGTGGAGGATGTGTGTGTACGGCACTGACCAAGCACTGGCGAATGGCAGACGCCTCAGTGTAGAGAGATGGGCACGTGTGTTTCTGCTCATGCAGCGGCTATGCCAGAGAAGAACCTGCACAGATGTGTGCAGAACAGAGACGGGTACATCCACAGCTGCTAGGGACTGGTACACTGTGAGTCTAGCGCTGTGTGACGTTTCTTTGTGGAAGAGGCAGATGGGAGTACTGAGAGTGCCGTTTCTCACTGCGTATGATTCACCTGATGTAAAGAGGTGGCTCTTCAATTTTTCAGTACTGATCCGACAGTAGGAAACATTTTCCTAGCTCTTAAAAATGAGTAGCAAGGTTTATTGCTAAAGTGGGATATGGGAGATGGATAAGGGAAAAACAAAAGGTCCCAGAAATCTCTGATTTGATATATTTTTAAATTAATACTTGAAAAAATGAAAAATCCGCATAGGAATCAAAGTCATAAGCATGTCCAAACAGGCGAATGCACTATAACATGAAGTACTGTGACATTAACAGCAATCCCATTCAAGGTATCTCTTGGGACACCAGAGAAAAATGGGAAAATACTTCATTGCGATTATCCTGCTTTACCTTTGCAGTGAATGCCAGGATACAAAAAGAAAGAGGGGGAGGGGGAAGGGAAAAAAGGGATGACAAAAGCTTAGGCCACCTGCGTATGACAATCTTGCCACCTGCAACAGAGCTTACATTGTTGTCTGAAGTAGAGCTTACATTCCAAATCATTCATTCTTGCAATGAATGAGACTATCAAAGGCTGAGATTCGCAAAGATAATCACTGAGACTATATTAATGCAATTAAGTAATCATAGGGTGTGAGATCATTTTCTGAATCAGAAACTAAATGGTAGATTGAACATTCAGCTTTTATAAGAATAAAAGACCACCTGCACATTGCCTGAGGCTGAGCCAATTTAAAGGAAAAGACAGGGAGGCAGACAAGAAGGTGCAATTATTTTGTCAAAGTTGACAACGACCTCCAAAATGTTTCTGAGTCTGATTAGTTGAATATCTAGTATTCTTATATAAATATCCCAACTTGACAACTACCAGATGAGTGAGATTCCTGGAAAGAGCATTAAGCTGTCTGTACCTATTGCTAGGATGTAAATTAACTGTAATCTCTCAGGAAGACAGGAGGACATTGCTGTGAAGAATTTATTGACAGTCTTCTCAGTATAAGTCACTTGGCAAGAACATGTTATGGATGACGCATAATGGATGGAAAATAGAAGCAAAATTATTCTAAGTAAAAAAATTCTTACCTAAAGTAGTAGGTTTTGTTCTTACCAGGCCAACTGAAAAATACTCTCTTCTAAAAATAGAAAGAGGTCCAGAGGTCAGAGATCTGAGGAATTAACGGAAGACCTCTACAAAAGCAAAATCTGAAAATCTTCAGACAGGAAAAATGACTAACAGGCAACATGCTGAAAGATTATAAATGACATGGGGAAGTAGTTCAGATAGTCTTATCTAGCTTTTTCTACAATAGAAAAAGAAAACAATCATTACAAAATACAGAATTCTTGTTCTTCTGTCAAGATTTCCAAGCATGTGGTAGTAGGAAACTAATACCAGCTAAAACTTCATACTTAAATGCTGAAGTCAGCACGTGATTGTTCCTTCCCTACAGAGAGGGAATCTGAATAACCACTCATTGCAGAGCCTTACATGTTCTCCTAGAGCAGTAAATGCTGGTTGCTGTCTATGGGATGGCCGTTACTTCGATCCCACGTGCAATCCTTCTCTAGTTATGTGGCCCAAGTATGTGCACACCTCCCACCCTCGCCTATTTTCTCCCCTTGTACAAGCTCACTAAAAGAAAATCTATTTTTGTTTCAGTTGACAACACCACTTTACACACTGCCCTTCCCTTTTAAAACTTTTGTTTATGTTTCGTTAGGGGAGGGACTGATTAGAGACAAGAGCATGACTCCACACCTTTACACAACCTACTTGCTGAATGCACTGGTCACTGTTAGGTCAGTATCTTGGGCAATACAGACAACAAAAAAAAAACAAACAAACTTCCCTCCTGAATAATTAATGGCTATTGGAGGCAGAAATTAAGTGTACTTATGGAATGTGATGCTGCAGACTTTTAAAAAGAAGAAACTCCGTTATTTTATTGCAAACATATGCAAAATGTCTGCGCAACAGCATCTAGAGAGGTGAAGCATGGAAATGAATTCTAATCTTGTGTTTCAGTCAACACAGGTTAGAACATGGTCTTCTCTTTTTTTCTTCCCAAAAGAATGTGTTTCTTGTTAATCCCCTGAAATAACTGTATGAGTTGAGGCTGGTGAATCTGTATGACAGAGTTAAGCTTCTGCAACCACAATGAATGATCTGTTGATAGAAACACGTTGCAAGAGCAAAGCATACCCTAAAGACTTCTGAAGAAAAGAGATTCATTTTGCAAAGAGTGACTTACAATTTCGTAATTCTCCTAGGAAATTCACAAATACACAAGCTCCTCTAAGACTGCTTCCATTTTGGGGAGCTAGGAGCGAGAAGTTTGTTATACAAGGGTTTAATTCTGCAGTCTTTCATATAAAATAGCAGTTCTTGCTCTCGGTCATATTCTGCCCTCAGGCATTCTTCTAACATTCTTCAGTGAGAGAGCATCCTATTGCAAAGAATGTTCTCTCAGCTGCTAGGATTTCCCGCTTGTGCTGACATGTCTTAGGTGACAGTCATTTAGCAGCTGAGTTATCAAGATGGACTTCCAGATGAAAAGAAGAAAAAAGAAAAGAACGATTAGAGATAAGAGAGGTGGTTTTAGTAAGCGCAGTAACTGGCAGGCCAGAGAACAGAGTGGGGCTACACAGAAATACACAGCATAAGGAAGGAGGCACCACCGCAAAGGAAGAGGTTTTGCGCAAGGCTGTTTTTCTGAACCCACAAACAAAAAAGCCAGTCAGATCACAAAGCCATTGAAGTCCTCAAGATTGTTCTCCGCACTTGCAGTACTTATCTGCTTTGGTAACCACTCAGTCCTGCTGCTTCGGCACACCCTTATGGAGCATCAAACATACCTAATCCTGGCTGAGTAGTAATTGGCGGGAAGCCACAACAGACTTTTTCCTCTGGTGAACCTTCACTGCTTATTCAAGTTCCATCTTCACAGGCATAGTGGTGGGTCTTCAATCCAAGCAACAAGTCAAAACATTTCCCAGACACCTGTTCTGCTATTACCATTTCTTCTCTCTGACCCTCGCAACCAGGTGCATAATCCTGGGCCTGTCAGGAACACGCACGCTGCATTTGCCTGTTGGATATTTGACTCCTTGCAATTGAGGATTCTTTTCTCCAAATCATTATACTACTATCAGCATTATCTGAACCAAGTACTCCTCCACTCATACGCTTGCCAGATCGGGTGACATTTATTTAATTTAGTTTCAAGGACACACAACATTCCTTTAACAGCTTGACATGGGATACCTTTCAGTACACGTGTGCATTTCTGCTCTGCACAACTTTGTCGGAAGTAGCCAGTGTGCTGGGCTGTGCAGTGAGGAAGATGTTCTGTGATGGTCCCTTGTAAGGACACTACCTTGATAATCCCACACAATAGAGAAATCACATACAATTTCACAATTACTTCCTTAACATACAAACAGGGTTCTCTTATTGTGACAGTAAGAGAGTATGTGAATTGCAGCTAGGAAACCCCTGCAATTTTCTAGCTGTAATATCCAGCAATACGCAGAAACAGTCAGACAGCCATTATTTATTAATAGTTGGAGAATTACCTCCCAAGCCTCAGGCAAAGACAAGTGAACTACGCCTCTGCCAATAGCAAAGCCCCAGAATTAGAAGAAACACTGGAAAAACAAGGCCTCAAAAAGATGGTTGAAAAGAGAGAATGGAGTCACACTGGACTCTCTAGGCTATAATGGTCCAACTGCCTCTAAAAATCCAAGCAGCTATGGACTACTGCACAAGCACCTAAGAAAACATTAAAAAGCAAACCAAGTTCTGATGGATACCTGCTTCTCCCCGAAGGGCCTTCTCCACAGCAACCCCTCTCTCCTCGAGTTGCCTCTGCTTCTCTTCCACTTGTTCAAGCTGCCGCTGGATGATCTGTTCAAAGAATAAGGGAGCAGAACCTCACCAACAGCAATTCTCCACCTCTGTCTCCAGCACTCAGGCAGCACTAAGTGACTTCAGTTACATCAGCCTTTCCAAAACAAAGTCTTTCTATTCAACAATATGCTGCCTCAAAAGCTAGCATTCACAGCGCCTGCGGCGACAGCACCCTCCCCACCCCCTTGCATCCTACCCCTTAATTTTGCAAACACCTTGCTACTCACTTATGTGCTACCACTCCCATCACCTTCCTAAATACTGAAGTGCAAGGTGATGCATTCAGCCAGCTGAGCCCCTACCTTGAGTTTTAAAGAAGTCCCATCACCTATAGATGATGGCAGCAGCTCTCCAACAGATCCTCTGGTAATTAAAAGTTAATTCAGTAACACTTCACAGCATAATCTAGCAATGCAATGATGGGTGTTGTTTCATCAGGTACTATCCAACTGTCACTGTTTCATTCAGAGCATGAGCCTTCACTCATCTCCAGCTAAAAGGTGTTACAGTCATCATTCTTCTCACTGTAAAACTGTCTATCATGATAGTTTCGGCCATTCTTCCCATGTCTGTGACATGACATCAAACTTCAAAGAGGGAGAAGGAACAATCATGTAGAAATAAAGTCCCTCTCTGCATCGTCTTCTGACACACTCAGAAGAACATCAGGAGCATGGTGCTTTCCAATAGAGTTAACCTATCTGCCCCGACAAGAAGATTGCAAGACACTACCTGAGCTCTGTGTAACCTCTTTAGCTCCTCTTGCTTGGCTTGTCTACGGGCAGCTTTCTGCACTCGCCGGGTCAGCTTGGCGTTCAGTTCCTCTTCTGTGTAGGCTCTCTGAAGGAAGGAGAAACCGGATCAGATTTTATTTGCGTGGTCAGGGGTATGAGGGGAGAGATGACCATTTTCTCTTCCAAAATCTCAGAAGGGAGGTGTTCTGTCTTTGCCATGGCTGTGTCAAAACTCAAGCTGCTGTGGGCAAAGGTGTTCACGGTGCAGTGAGCAACAGTTTCAGGGCCAAATCAGGAGTGAAGAAGCATATAAGCCAACTGCAAAGCTGTGATTTTACATAATGTCCCACCCCTGTCTTCCACTGCTATATGAAACCTCCCCTCCAAAGATCAAAATCCATTTTTATTCTATTTCCCAATAGATTTAGCCAAATGGATTTAGTTAAATCAACGAGTACCACATAGAGGAGTCACCTTGATTCCATTTTAAAAGAGGGTAAAAGCAGTTTCAGCAGTATAAGGTAAGAAATTATTATAGAATAGCACAGCTGTGTTGGCATTACCCTCTCCCTATTTTATTCTGGAGCAAGAACTTCCATAGTTGGGAGTGAAACTAGTATAATTGTTAATGACGGACTGCGTAAATTTGTGCAACTTTTCTATGAATCAAGAAGGCAAAAAGATATTTGAAAGCAGAGTGACATTCTGGTGTGAGGTGGGAAAATCTCATCTCAAGAGCAACCCCCAAGAACTGGTGGGTGTAAAACAGAGCAAACAACCCCGAAACTAAACCTGGAATATTACAATACCAGAAGCCATCCAAAAGGAGAAAGGCTATGCTTGCGGAAATAAAAAAAAGGAGGAAATACCTTTCTCTCAGGGAAAGCAGCTGAAAAATAAGTAAGTCTGCTTGACACTACTGACATGGAGTTTAGTATCTTATTAGGTATCCTAGTCAGTTGTGGCTTCCTCTCATAGACTTTTAAGAGTGTCAAAGAAACTTCACAGCTGCATTAAATGAACTACAGTGAAGAGAAGAACTCTCTTCCCACATACATGCATGTAAGATTTAAGGGACAGCTGTAAACAGATGTCTTCCCCCTCTGGAAAGAGACCTTCTCCATGGACAGTCAACTTTAAGGACAAAATGTTAAGACAGACCACCATGAAATTTGCTTTATCTAGTTATTGTTCTGCCACATTGGTCAGTCTACCTCTGATTTATTGTTCTCAGTCAATAGAGTTTCAGGTAGGATCACAGCTCTACTAAAAAGCCCTCAGATAGGTGGCCAGCAAGCGCCATCGTTAAAGCTCCAAGAAGTTAACACTTCACTCTTTTTTTTTTTTTAACCACAAAATTCACAATGATACCCGAATCAGAAGGTGAAGCTACAGAGTGTGACTTTTCTATTCCGTGTAACACTGTGGTGACCGTGAAGACATGACAATAAGAATTTCAGAAAGCAGCAACATTCCTGAAATAGAAATAGAACTTCTGTCTTGATCTTGGCTTGAGAGAGAGTTTCACTAAGACTTCAGTGAACTCAACAGTTTTGGAGGATGCCGATTCAAGTGTGACGAACTCACTTGAACTCATATTCCACATACTAAAAATAAAACACACATACGTATTTTATTGCCTTGCAAATCGATTTGTTCTGAAGCTCAGAGATCACCCACGTCACTCTGCAGAGTGGCGCACCGCTGAGCACCGATAATCGCATGCATTCTAACCAGAGACACGACTCGGAGCTTAACGCACTTTTTGGTAGGCAATCTCTACAAATAACTTGCTGCCCATGTCTCGTAACGTCTCACGCATGCACAGTCAATCTCTGTGATGTTAGTGCACATGTGACGGGTAGCTATGGATTCAATGGGTTAATATAGGGACATGCAATGCAACAACGGCCAACTATGGGAATGGAGACACTACCTTTGACGAGTATGATCTCTTGAATGCCAAGGCGTGTGGTACATAAATCGACTTTAGGGGGGGAATGGTAAAGGGAAAAAAAAATAAAAAATAAAAGAAACGTACAAAATGAAGCAAAATCAGTTCAACATTGAAAACAGATGCACAGTAATAAAACAAAGCTGTTTTTAAATGAAACATAAAATTGTGCAAATGCTGAATGTGACCCAGGCTGTTGAAGCACAATGAAACTTCTGTCTGCAAATTCAAGTTTCTAGCACTCTCCTGAAGGCAATTAGCTTTGGCAGCCTCCTTGAAGATACAGTCAACTTGGAAATACCTTTTTCTAGAGGAATTATTTGGTCTTTATCTAGCTATGGTTTTGATGTCCACTGAGCAAGTACAGGTACATACACACAAAAAGTCTGGGTTTAGGATTTGGAATAATGGCTTGTGCTGAGTCATGTTTTGCCTGACTAGCTCAGCCAACCATATATTACCCTGTCACACAACTCTCCATTTACAACCTCTCCTAGGAGTTGTGTTTATTTCATGGTTTTATATGATCTCTACGTCACAGAAATGATAATTTCCATTTAACTAACATCATAAATCTTCCTCACTGCTTTGTGACAGGAGAAACACCAGATGGGCTCGGAGTGGGTTATGTGTCCTACAGTAATGGAATCTCGCTGTGAAAGAGAGACCCTTCAGAGAGCCCGAGGAGCTAAACTTAGGGCGAAAGGAAGGGGAAAAAAAAAATCACTACCTTTTCTATCCAAGGACATTCTACCTCACTCTGTATCCCAAAATAAGGCAAGTAAACTACTTAAGGTTTTGAAGAGAGGTAGATTCCCCTTGTGTCACGAAGTACAGGGGGCATTGTGCCGTCCCGGGCGAACAGCCAGCATTTTGCATTTTCACATTCAATTAACTAAAAGCAGTCACAAATGAAAAGCCATAGAACAACTCAGCAAGTCTGCAGACTTCAGCAGAAAGCAAGCTACCTGCGGTAGCAGAACACACATCTGATCACAATACCACAGTTATACAGCAATAATGACAAACACGCACACGTGATGACACACGCCCATAAACACTAGACCCATGGGGCATTTGCATCAGAAATTCTTTACAAGGTGCTTCTCTTGAAAGACGCTACGTTAAGCAACACTGAATTAATTCACTGCTGATTCCAAAGAACAGGCTAAACAGAGCAAGTCGTCTGGGAAGCAAGCTCACTACAATTACCAAAAAAGCGGCATGAGTAGAATTTCAGTTTAGAGAAGGGGTTCACATAAGAGTTATGTAGCACACAGGAAGTCAACTCTTACCCATAATAAGCAGCAGGCAGTTTGTAACTTTAAAAATGTAAGCCCTGCTCCAAATCCTTACAAACTCAGTTTTGTCAGTCTCAAAGGTCAGTTACATATTTTTTTGAGAGCGAGGGCATCTTGGTGTTTGCATGTACACTCTGCGTACTTGGACAGGATGCAATGAAGCTGGGTAAGTGGAGTTCTCAGCTACGTGTCTTCTAAATAAATTAATTCTCAAAACTATTCTTTAGAAAATAGGCAGATGCTGAGGAAAGAAATTTTTAATGTAGCTTCAGCAACAGCGAACGGGACAAAACGAGATACGACCACCAGACTCTTGGCACAGCTGGTAAGGTATTTTCAGGATTATGATTCCAGGCATCTGCCACTGTCACCTGTCCCTTCCAATGCTTAGTGATAAGATCTTGTTCTTTTCTGCAAAAGCCACTTTAAATCAAAGTAGTTCAGCACAGGAAAAAAGTGACCCTCAAGGCATACTGAGGTCTGAAAACAAGCATGGACTGTACTGAAGTCCTGCTTTCTCCTGAAGGAGCTTGCGAGACAGAACAGTAACTCTATAACTCTTATCTGAACCCCCTGTATTGCATTTCTGTCCTCTGCTAGCCACAGGTACCTCATTCCTCTGCATCTCTTGGAAAATGCAGAATTTCTCATGAAACACCTTGAGGGTATGCAAGGAGAAATGGAAGGGGGAGAGAAAAGAAGGGAATAAAACCAAAACCAAAATAATCTTCTTCTTAGAAGTAGTCTAGATCAACTAGGTAGAGAGATTAAAAGAGGTAAATACAGAAAATTCCTACTTACTTCATCAAGTCCTCCCAACAGCATGAAATGCATTAGTTATTCTAATTCATTCCACTATACATACATAGAAAACCTTTCCTGTGATGCTTCCATTTGCAGTACTTCCATACCTTTGCCATCTGAGCCAAGTTTCAACTAGATCTTGCCATTTGAGACTGGTTTGTGCGCAGTGGATGAGAGGTTTCAGACAGGAGGCACAGACCACTGTGTCTGTGACACTGCCTTCTCAGACGCTCTCTTCTGCCCAAGATTCGTTTAACGTGCCAACCAGGCACACCAGGAAGGGCCAGGGAAACACGTTTTTCATTCTTCTGTACCAGAAGGGCCAGAACACCAAAAGGGTGTCCTGTGGGGTCAGCGACATCCCTGCTTATTTCTCCAAACTCTGTCTAGCAGAGCTTAGAAGCTCTCAGGAATAAAAGGGTTTTTTCCCCATTACTATGACTGAGCAGTTCCTTACATTTTTCAATTATTTTTTGCATTAATAATACCATCGTAAAATTGGAATAAATCATTTAAAAGCAACTAACTTTGGCAGTTGGCTCTCACTATATATTTTCTGCATATAAACAAGTGCAAATAAACTAAATCTGTTTTCCTTCCTGAGCTTTTATGGAGACCCACTGCTGTTTTCTCTTTCCTCCTCAGTAACTTCCTTAAAGCACCATTTAAAGTGAAACTATTCTGGCTAGAAAGCTGTTGATGTGTCTTACAGTAAGTCATTATAGCACGAGCTAGGGAAGGTTGGTCAGGAACAAGAATCAGAGCTCTCAGAAGAAGCAGTGTTCATACCAGATGAACACATCTCATTGGAACGAGAACACCAGGCTAAGATCAGCCCCTGTATCCTGGCATTTCACAGGGGCTCACTACTGTGTGTTCCAGCTTCACAGTTGTTACCTACACACAGATCCATGGAAATACTCAGCAATGGACCTGATGATCTTAGAGGTCTTTTCCAAACTAAGGCATTCTATGATTCTAAGTCCTCAAAGAAAACAAGGTCAGAATGGAAGACGCAGTTGATGGCTCATCTTTTCTCCAAAAAAAGAAGGTACTAATTCAGACTGTACATTCTCTTCTCCCAGGAAAAATACGCAAACTTGCTTGAATTGCAAAACTGCAGCCAGTAGCTTACCTCTTACCTGCCTTGACTGTGTTCTTGATGTAAGCAAAAGCACATTCCTGTCTGCAGTTTGCTTAGAATTCCACCACTTCAATCTATCAAAGAGGCTGGTAAAACAGCATCCTAAAACTGGACCCTTACAAAAAGTAAGGCCTATCTCATTGTTATCTTTTTGCAATGACGTTAGAGCCAGTGAAATTTACCCCTCTGACATGGAACATCTGTTTTCTGTAGATGATTGCCACGCTTACAGCGGGGACAAAACTCACTATTCTGACTGGGATATTCATTGCAAAGTAACGTCACAGTGAGACAACAGATCCTACATATAATAACAGCGGGCAGTAGCTTTCAATTGTGAAACGAACTTGTTTTAGGCAGAACAGTCAGCCAACTGCCCATCGGCCAACTTTCCCACCTGCCTACCTCTCGCTTGGATTTCTGGGAAGAGCGTTCCAGAATATCATCACTGGAGAGGTCGGAGTCCTCTGAGAAACTCAGGTGTTGACGGAGCTGCAAATCTGAGAAGGTGGGAATAAAAGTGGGAAGTTAGAGTTGTTTGATTGAGCTTCAAAAATACTTAGTCCTTTTATGTCATTGTCAGTTGCTTCAGCTGGGATTAGAGAGTGAACAGAGGCACTGCTCCACCAAATGACTAATATTAGTTAGCAGCTTCGTTCTAAGAGAGCATCACTTTCTGCAAGTGCTGTTAAAAATACTGGTCCTCATTCTCCCTTTGTACTGTATCCATGCTCTTATGATAAACACAGCACCGGGATGACAGCAGGTGGCACTACCCTGGCTATTTGAGAAAGGTTGTTTGCTTTTGATCACATTTTCGGCTAACTTATTTACTGTATCACAACACGTCCACCTGCACCTGACGGCATGTGAGAGATTTGCATAAGGCCACAGAATCCCCACGTCACAGATCAGCAAACAGTGGCCAGACCACTGCGAACACAGGAGTAACTGCACCTCTGCAGGCTTCAGCATCCGTGGAGCCAGGTTGAAAGAGAACAGACCACCCGAGCAAAAGATGAGGATCAGACTGAAAATAAAGAGGCAATGTCACAAATGACCGGTTCCAACAAGCAGTGCTTATTTCCCAGATCAGTCTAAGGCAGAAAACAGATGTGCCTGGTACATACGGAGAGTGAAGCTTTTATCAAGGACCCTTTTTTTTCAGCGGTGTATCAACTAATTCGTCAATAAGCAAACACACAATTCTAGGTGACAGCGCTTATCTCGATCTGTCCCTCTGACACTGGGGAGCACCGTCAGTCAGCGCAGCAGCTGAATGACACAGGAAGCCAAACTTAGGACACCTAGCTCTAGCAAAAAGCATGCAGTGCAGAGACACGTATCTGTTATACCTGCAGCTGTAACCAACGGAGAAGCTTTGTGCTTGCCAGAGTCCATGGTGGCACTACTTGAGGGAGTACTTGGGCAGGATTTGTCATCAGTCTTTTTCTTCTTGTCTTTCTTATACCCAGAGAAGACAGATTTCCATAATGACCTAGGCTTTGTTGCTTCCTCTGTCCCACCACTCGATTTGTCAGAAAGCCTGCTGTCATTTTTTGATTTCTTCTCTTTTTTGTTCTTACGAGGGGAGAAAAGAGAAGTTCTTTTCTTACTCTTCCCACTGGAGCCTTCTGAAGAGGTGACAGACCCTTCAGGTCCAGCCACATCAGCAGGAGGAGTGGAGAACTTCTCACTAGCAGCATCATGCTTTCGTGTGGATCCCTCCGCTATTTTCAAGGCCAGATGCTTTGGAGAGTCATAAAACAACTCTTTGGTCTTCAAGGGCATAGAAGAAGCCTTTCGTGCCCTTGTGGCCCCAGCAGCAGCAGCTGCAGCCACCTCCATATCTTTCATCTTACACAACTGTTTAGCCATGGCATCACGCAGCGCCTGACTCTTAACAGACTTCTCTCTGGCTCTCATTCTTTCTTCAGCAAGCTCCTTGGCCTCCGCAGAAATTTCAGGCAATGCTCTCTTCTTTTGGTTAACCCCTCCTTCCATTGAGGGTGGACCACCATTTTCTTTGACCAAGGGCAAAATAAGTGGTTTCTCTGGCCTTGGCCTGCTGGTAGGAGGTGTAAAGAACTTCTCATGAAGGCTCGAGTCCTCTGTCCTGTCATCATATGTGTCTTCTACATCATCAGCAAATGGAATCTCATCCACACTCTCTGCAAAAGACTTCCGCACATCGTCTTTTTTGGTCTGCATTGACTCTTTGGCAGCAGAGGTTGGCTCATGGCGTGGGGGAGCAGGTGGTGTTGATGCTGGTGTGGGAGGTGACCTGGCTTCAACCTCATTCTGCCAGACTGCTTGATACCTCTTTCTACGCAAAGTGGCTGGTTCTTCACCCTGAGGAGGTGGTGGTGGTGGACTCGATGGAGGAGTAAGCATGGTAGAATCAGAAGTGTTGAAGCTCTGGCTAGCCATTGTTCTCATGTTAGATGAGCTCTCCTGAAGGCCAAGTCCAGAACTGCTGGATACATCTCTCCTTACATCAGTGGAACTCTTTAGCTCTTTTTCTGATGGAGATTTTGGAGTGAGCAGAGAAATCTGCTCATTTTCTAACTTGGACAGTCCCTGTCTTCTTGGGGCAGGTTGGGGTTTCACAAGATGGATCCTTTCATCCCCTGAAATATTCTCGCTATTAAAAGTCTTAAGAGGAGTTGTCTCAAGGGCAGACACAGTAAAGTTCGTCTCTGAGCGTTTGTTTCTGTCTACTGGGGTGAGCCCTAAGCTCCTCCGGATTTCAGCACTCTTCATCCAGAACTCTTCTACAAGATTACTCCGTTTCAGGGCTTCTTCTGCAGTAGTTGGGCTCCCCAGTTTTTCCACCTCGCTATCCTGGCTCCTAAGGACCAGTTTGGCTAAGGGAGTAGACGTTAAGGCTGGCACAGGTTGGAAACATACTGGAGGCTCCACTGGGGATGGAATGGATGTTTCAGCAGAAGGCAAAGGCTGGGAACAGATAGGCATCTGAGCAGATGTTGGGGATGAAGCCAGCGTTGGTGCTGTTGGCTGAGACTCTGCTAACGCTGTAGGTGCAATGGCTTCTGGTGATGCAACTGGCTGGGATAACACTGGAGATGGTGGCACCAAAGGGCTCTTAACTTTCCTGTCTTTGGGAACTTCATCCTTTGCTCCTTCTTCAGGAATGAAAGGCTCAGGGAAAAAGCGTGCCTCTGGGGATTTTATTGCACAGGATACTTCAGCCAGGGGAAATGTCACATCCTACAAAAAATGAAAAAAGCAAATATTAGTAGTTCACTAGGCACGTTAGAATATCGCTCCTTTTCTTTTCAACAAAGTTAGCAATAAGGAAACCACCTAAGTATCAAAATATGTAAAAAACCCACACGTGGTATCCCATTTGCAGGCCCAGAACACCACTTAGGATTTCTCATCGTGTATGGTTCATTTTTCTGCGCCAGTTTATAACTGTCCTTTGGAGATGATAACAAGGCAAATTTAAGTTTTGGAAGAAAACCCAGAAAACTAAATTCCAGAAAAGCGTTCCTATTTCTTCCTGCTCTCTCTTTGAATCTCCAACTCTGTGTATTCTGGTGGTCCCTTATCTCAGATAGATTTGATGCAAGGCTCTCTTCCTCTCCTCTGGCTAACATCTGCTGTAATGTTCTCTCAAGGCAAGGCCTACTTTCTCTGTTAAGAGCAAGTTAGGCTGCAATTCCCTTGACCCTCTAATGGTCTGAGGAGTCTTTTTTTTTTCACTTCCTACATCCAGACTGGAATACTACTCAGTAACACAATGTGCTGTTTTACAATTTAACCCTTTTGCTGTAGACTCCTCTTACTGAGTTCTGGTATTATTCTTTCCACTGACATTTTTGCACCAGCTTTCTTTTGAATGAAGACACTTTGGTTTAATTGACACATGACCATTAGAGTATGAACCTCTCTGTCTGTTTGCTTGTTTGACACGTTAAATCTGCAGTCTTGAGTACTGCATTTAGGCACTAACAGAATCATTAGATGGTCCTAAAAAAACCCGAACCCCTTAATTTTAATAGAAAATGAAGGTTGTCAGCAATTGCTGTGAGTAAACTGGCCTTATCCCATAATGTGTCCATGGTAAAAGTAAACCGATTGATGACAAAACTCTCTAGAATAAAGCCTAATCTTTCAGTAATTCCTTAAAAACAAACACTTGGGAGGGAAAATTTTGAACTGAATGTTTAAAGGGTCATAAACTTCCTGCTCTTACACACCAGTACCTGGAAACACCACAGTGCACTTGCACGCTAATTCCAGGACTGGCAATAGGACAGTACGTAATCGACAGGTCTCATTTCCTGAAGCTGAACTACGTTGTTACTCTGGAATAAAGAAGTGCTGCTTTGGTTATTACTAAGTAAAAAAAAAAAGTAATTTTGAATTGCAACTCCACATAATTTGCTTTTAGTGCAGAAAAGACAGCCTGACAGAAAAGACAGGAAGCACCTTACTTTTGGGTCTCCTCTTGCATTAAATATGTATCTTGTTAACTGCACATTGGAATTAAATATCCTGTATAATTCTTTCTGGGGCTTTGTGATGGGAACTTGTGTGACTGTGACAGAGCCACTACACTCTGAAGACAGTAAAGATAGATAGTGAATTATTTTTAAGGTCTAAATGAAGTCAGATTTCAAGAAGATCAACATAAATTATGGAGACAGGAAAGCAGGAGAGCCCGCTGCTGTCAGTCCTCATTAGTTTACCCAACAAACTGTTTTACTGAACTACAGGTACTAAGTAGAAGATTCAAAGATACTCTTCCTTACCTCTGCTTGTTTTGCTTTGGGACTATCAACTGGAGACAGAGGAAGAACACTGTCACTAGATAGCTGGATAGGGATGGATGGCTTGCACGGATCTAGGGGAAGCAAAAGTGTTTCCAAAGAACACATGAGACTGCTAATACTCTATTTTTTTCTGTTACACACAGCAAACAGTGACAAATTTCTCAGCTTTTTACAAATTCTAGATTGGACATCTGGAACACAGACAAAAAGTTGTAAATGTCCAAAATGGTACAAGCATTTTAACATAAAAACTTCTACAAGAAAAAGCAGTTAGATGGGTTCACACCTGTAGGAAGCTGTAATTGGTGGATTTAGAACGTTCTTCTCAAAATGTTAATGCAAGCACATACTTTGCCACTGAGAGTAGTAAGATGGTTCAAATCCAAGAGACTGTCTTCTTTAAAAAAACTAATAAACACAAAGACCATCTCAAGTGCAATTACAATCATTCAAATGCTGATGGGAAAGCAGTTACCTTCTGCCACACTGCAAGAAGTACCTTCTGTTTCTTCTTCATCTTCTTCATCTTCAGAGACTTTTAGTTCTGGCTCTTCTATGTCACCTTGATGTAAGCGGAACTCTGCTTCTGCATCAGATGGGATGTCATCTGATCATGGATGGGGCAGGGGAAAAAAATAAGAGATCTTGGATACAATTCCATCAGGACATCTCTTTATTATTTTAAAATCTTTCATAATCCTTTCTTCCTATTCACATAGTGCTAATCACTTTCATAACCTGAACAGCTAAATATTTCACTCCTTTTTTTCTGTGCTAATTAGAGTCATTTAAGCAGGAAATGATGGACTATTAGTAAAAATAACTGAATTAGTAATTGAAGTCATTCCTTACCAATTTTCTGGAAATTTTTCAAAGTTTTCTGGCACATGCAGTTCATTTCACACTAGCAAGGGAAGATTTTTGGCATAATATTGTGGGTTTTTCACAAATTTACTTCTATTTCTGCTGTTCAGCAGGATTAGTACTGAATAGGGACGCAAGACCAAGTACCCTAGTTAGCAGATGGTGAGAGGACACGAGAAATTTACTCTACAACCCATGGCACTGATGTTCTTCTGTTTCTTTTTGTCCTTCACTCCTGGCTCCCTCTTGACTATTTATTTGAAACAAACTCCTACATCACTAAAAATAAGATCAGGTTTAAGTACTGTCATACTAAGTACTTTCTGCCAATTAAAGTTCTGTCCCCCACAAGAGGTTTAAATGATGCACAGGGGCACCCTACCGTCATCCAGCTCTGCACCCGTGTCTCCCTCTTCACCTGCTTGGCCTTCTGTGTCTGCAGGCTCTGTGCACAGCTCGTCCTCCACATCATTATCCTCACATGGAGCTAGAATATATTCAAATATTGAGAAAAAAAGAAAAAAAAAAACAACCCAAAACTATACAGTGAAAAGTTCTATGTTGAATTGTACCAACAGTTTATAGTGGAGATACTTATTAATTACTGCCAAAACAAGAATCCTGAGAAGTGTCACCTGGAACGACAATCTATGGTGAAATTGTACTTCCAGACTCAAACGAATCAAGGAATCCCTGCCCGTGGGGAGTCTCCAGGGCATTTGCAGTGAAAGCAGCCAGAGCTCTTCTGAGCAACAGGCCTTGTGAAAAATTAAACAAGAAAGGGACTGCAAGGACATCAAACCAGAATAAAAGTTTACTGTTATTCCAGAAAGATTGTTCTGTTTCTTCCCCATACCAGAACAGTTACCACCACTTCATGCGTGTTGGGCGAAAACTGAAATCTCACCACGTACGACAACTGTTCATCCTGAAACTGAAACAGGCTTTTGAGGATGTAAGTCAGAGACAGAGCTGAGCTCTGGGATTGATCATTATTAAATTTGAAAACTGTTTAACTCTGCGCAGCTACAGAAGTCTTTGGTAAAAGGGTCCAAGAGACTTGGTATGATGTGCAAGTAACTAGGACACAAACTGAGAGATTTTTAGCTAAATAAAAAGCTATACTCAAAACTTTCTTTTCTGTTACAGATTGTAATTGGATTTGCTGGGTTAAAATAAAGATCCTTGAATGTGTAACTCTGAAAAGGGCATGTGACTTAGCTACTTGTGACAGGATGTAATTACAGGAGGAGAGCCAAGACCAAACTGTGGGATCTAACTTCCATTATTAAACAATACTTTTTAAAACACCCTAACCCTTATAACACCTTGTCCTATCTCTAGTGCTATGGATGATTTGTCTTTTTGTTGTTGTTAAGCACTTTCAGGAAACATAATTTAAATATAAAAAGCAAGCACTTCAAGGTTGTTTTTTTTTCCACAGTAGTCAGTCAACCACATTTTTAGATTTGTGCAGCAAGTTAGCATCAATTCATGTTCAACAACATGCAGACATTTAACTCTGTTGTATATCCTATTGCAAATGCACATACAATCAGCATGTATTATTACACACAACTTTGCTAATTATACACATAGGATATGGTCCTGTAACGATCGTAACAGATAAATTTATAACCTTCTTGGCTGCAACTATACCAGTAAACTAAGTAGTGCAAGTCTCTGGACTGAATGCCTACAGTGTCATGCTGTCAGCTTTAGGAGAGCTCCTGGCACAACTCCCAGCAGTTAGTTCCCGTGGTGTGGGGCTAGAAGGCTGTTTTTATAGGCAGTCTGGACGCAGCCCTCTGATTCTGGATGGCAAAAAAGTTTAGCCATATGGGAGTGAATCAAGCTGTGCCAGCTTCCTCCAGAGTCAGGGAATAGGCTCTTGTTTACTAGTCACAACGTGGCTTTTGGAAGCATTTATATGCTAGCATTGCTAATTAAAACAATCTTGAAAACAAGCTTGCCCTCCCTAAAATTGAGGTCTTGCAGCCTCTTCTCTTTCTCTAATAAAGGGTTTTGCTTATTTAAAAACACAGCTGTCAGTGGGTGGTTTGTCTTCTGCCATCAACCTGAGAATTTCTCTTTTTCCGTGCTTCTTCCCCTCTGTAGTATTAAGAGAGACAAACACCTGGGCTAGTTGATTTTCTGTCAGCTAGTGAGAAAAGGCAGTTACACTTATGTGTAATAAGGCACTGGCCTATACCCTTACGTCAGAGGATAAAATCCAGAATCTTACAGAAGTCGAGTGCAGGAGATAAAATCATACTGCAAAGGCTGGACTGCCCACAGGGGCATTTACAAATCTACTAAACAAAACCAAACCGTATCCCAGTCTGACTGGTGCTTAGGTATGCAGTAGCTTATGTTGGTTTGGAAATAATCATGTCATGGGATGGCTTTATGGTAGCAGCAACTGTGAGTAATCTTAATCGAAACTTGCAAAACTGTAACTCTGATGTTAGGAATATTTGATACCACTATGCCTAAGTGTGTCTTCAGATCCAGAAACCATGAACTGACATGACACGCACAGGGAGCGTTGGGGAGAGAGGGGAAAATAAATTCTTAAATGGGTTGGTACACAAAACTCAACAGAACAGTACAGGTAAGTAACAACTCGGTGCAAGGGTGGATCCCATTTTGAGGGACATGGAGAGCTTGCAGGTGGCTGGTTATATTATACATATACTGTGCATATACGTATACGCAGATAGGATAAGGAGCAAGAGGCCAAAAGCTGTCACACAATAACTCAGAAGCTACACGCTATGGCAGCCAGAAACCGGGATCAGCACTCGGCTCGTATCAGCTAGCAGCCGTGAGCAGACTGCGTCATGTGCAGACATCTTGTAAATGCTGCTGCCTTGCCAAAGCAGCAGCAGAAGCAAGGTTTTATAGGCGAGCTAGCTCTTCTGATGTGCCCAAGCAACTCAGCTACCTAGCCACAAACTACTGCTGTTCCACTGGTTGAGATGACTTCACTGCTTTACACAAATTTATTCCTCTAATCCCAGAATCTTCATGCTCATCGGTTCTGTAATAGAGCTTAGAGGACCACATAAAAAAGCAGCTGAGCACTACCATCTCTCAACTTTCCTGAGGCTTTTTTAAATAATGTGAATCCCAAGTCAAAGGAGACACAAAAGCCATCACTATTCCTAAAGGTCCCAGCTTCAACCTTATTCTTCTCTCTTGTTTTTGTCACCAGATAACTGGAGTTTGCAGTTGCTGCAGAGAACTGCAACTGCTTTCAACACTCTGTCACTTAATCTTCCGGATGCAAGAAAGCCCCATGTTCTTTTAGTTAAGGAGCTGGGGGAAGAGAAACTGCTCCAGTCTTCAGTTTCCAAAGCAAATTGAAGCACTCAACTAGATTCCTCCTTACACCCAAGATGACCTCTCTGTTTGGCCTGCCTTTGGAGGGGTTACACCAAATGTCAGGTTCATGCAAGAACGAGCTGTCTGAGCAAGGCGTGCATGCACACTCCCCTTCCTCCCTCCCTCCACGTCCAGTCATGCAGTAGCGACAGGGCTGTAAGTTCCAGGGTTAAAGTACCAGCTCAGCTGCTGAAGGCATGGAGAAGAGACGGGCAGGGTTATTGTGCATTGGAATACATAGAACATCACCAAACTACCTCCAGGGACCGTCTCCAGCCACGCCTGTACCGCCTCATGGCGTACGGAGGGAAGGTCGGATGCTGAATTTAAAAAACAATAAATTGTAAGAAATCAAAATTAGACCATCAGTGAGCGTCTAAAACAGAAAAGTGACAAAGGGAAATTTTTCAGTAGCAAATACAGGAGTAAAACCTATGAGATGTTAAACAATGGATTCCAGGCTTGGGATTTAAATCAAGATAACATACAAATGTCAGGGGTCTAATCGCCCTTTAGGATCTGTAATGTTAGAGGCAATAGGACAGCACAGTGAGGGAAACGGCACATCTGACCAGCAGGTTACTGCTGCTGTGCTCCACTCAAAACTCTGCAGAGGAAGGAAGCTAAGAGATGAAAGAGCTGAGCAATGAGAGAGGGGCCGTCACAACAGGCATCTCAGAACCTACGCTGCCCGGGTGCAAAAGCCACAGACGAAGAAGAGCACCCCAAGCAGTACGAGGGGGGACTGTCACGCTATCCCAGGCTTTCACATCAAACCCTGTTGCTGCTGCTGCTACTGATGGGCTCCTCAGACACCTCATACAAAGAATGCAGCTCAGCCAGGAACAATTTTGTGCATTGAACTCAGGTTAAAAACTTAGAGCGTATCCACAAGTACTTATTGGCGACAGCCCTCTAAAAGAAAAAAAGCTGCTGATACACCTACACACACACCTATATTGTATGACAGAGTCACTGAAGTAGCTAATCTATTGATCGGGATTGTCCTAGTCTGTCCCAGTTTTAGGGAAGGAAAGGAAACACTGCCTTCCTTCCCAAGGGAAGTTGGAAAGGTCACAAAATCAGTTTTGGGAGAATCATCGTTTGCTGGCAGCTGGACCAATACACTACAGAAAAGTAGAAATTATAAAATACAAATTAAAAGAAAAATGTGCTCAAGCAGAAGCTAAAGTAACCGACATGGAGCTATAGTAAGCTTAAGAAACTGCGTTAACTTTTTTAAAATGTTAAGCTACTACTCTAGCAATACTGAATGTTACAGACAGTTGAACACAGCCTATTTCTGTGGTTGCAGTGGGAAGGAAATACCCATCTCTTACTTGTAGGGAGCAGATTTCACAGGGGGAAATTCCAGTGCGTTTATTTCACTTTTGCTGTACAACTCACCCCTTCCCACAGCATACTTGCTGCCCCTACAATTCCGGCACAATGGTTACAGACTCCGAGAGAAGACAACTACTCATCAGCTGCATGGTTAACTTCTATTAAGACAAGGCTTCTGCACAGGTAAAGCACCTATGACATACTTACCTTAAGACACGCTGTAATATAGCCTAGAATAAGGTCAGCAGGGACTGCTGGAAGGTGCTTACAAGAGATCTAGACTACTGGCATTTCCCCCCTTCAAAGATTTCCTTTAAGTAACTGGCAGCTCACAAAGATCACACCTCACTTTAAAAAACAGGTATACTGTCAAATCTTAAACACGGGGACTCAAACCCACCACTGATCCGATTTGCAAGTCCTTTGAACCCCATCGTTCCCTGCTAATACCAGATGCAGTTACACACTGTGAAAAGCAGCAGCAGAGAAATACGCTCAGTACAGAAGCTGACCCTGTTCAACCTTTGCTGTAGTAGCTGCACAACATAGCCCTTCAGCTTTCCCCAAAGAGGTGTGGAGTCCTCACTGCCACAAAAAGCACACGACAGCTTCTTTTACTATCCCTAAAGTCAGTTACCAAGGGCACTATCAAATCACATGTGTTCTGAGGAAAAAGGCTATGGAGTCAAAGCAGGCAGGCAAACAGATCAGAAGAAGTCACACCATCACGGAGCTGAGAAAGCAGTCATTTTAAGTAGACACTGACCTGAAAAGCAAAATGTTTAACCAAATGTAATTTCAGTGCAACTTGAAAGTAGTTCCTTTCAATCACTGCTGCCCCTGCTGAAGTACACTGCTCTTGAAGGGCTCAGAAGCAACAGAGTTAAACAGCTGCAACGGTGATCCAGGAATTGATGATGTGGGGCTTGGGGGAAGATTACCTCTGGAGGTGGAGGACTTTGAGGTTGGGGCCATTTTTTCCTCCTCCTCTTTTTCACGGATGTGTGTCCAGTGCACATCTGCCAGGATCTCCAGAGGATCAACCGGATTTACAATCTGCTGCAGTCTAAGGTTTCCAGCTAGCAGGAGGAGGGCATGGCATACAGGTTGTAGGCAGGGTGTAAGAAGGACAGGGAGGAAAAGATGGGAGGACAGTGGAAAGGAAAGGTAACACATCATAGGGAAGAAAAGAAGAAAAGAAGATATTACTGGCTAAGACAGTTTGCAAGACAGACAGAAAAAGGTCAGCATTGCGTGTGCACGCATATACCAGTAACAGCACTCCTCATACTACCCATCAAAGCTGAATGATGCTGTTCCAAAGGCAGAGAGATGCTATTAAAACCACCATTGTAGATTATCTCTATTGCAAGCAGCTTTGCTGAAATGAAAGACGTTCTCTGGGTGTCCAACAGTATGTGGTATGTGAATACCAATTCAGCAGAAATTTCCAGCTCCTTCAGCCTATTCGTTATGATTATTGCCAAAGACATCTTGCTGTTAAAGGCAAGGGACAACCTGCATTGTAGTTTGATGCACCAAAACAAAAGGTCTTTCATTCCCTGCTGTTGGGATAATCACTCTTTTCTATGCTGAGTACATATTTCTTCATTAATTAAATTACATGATGGATCTCAGAGTTTCATATGTGTGTGTATGCACACATGGGCACACACTTACTTTAGCACTTAAAACACTACTTTGTTTACTCCTGCTCTTTTTTACTGACTTGCTCGAAGGGTAGAATTTTTTTTTCTGAAGAATAACAGCATTTTCATTATGACTTAACGGTCCCCCCACCTCCTCAGAAAGGGCTTCCTCTCACAGAAATTAATTTGTTTAAAAGAAATTGCATTACTTCTCAATTACCTGCCTACAAAAAGCCCAGCTACTTATGGAGTATCAAAGGGCACCTAAAGAAACAGCTAAGCAACTTAACTGCTGCAGTATACCCACCTTGGGAACATCTACCCTGACGTATTATATTCATAGACCCTGTCTCCATCGCTATCTGCTATGAGACTATAGCTCAGGTTTTATTTACCCATAATAAAATATCTCATTCTATGGGGAACAGGTGTTCAGCATCTGCAGGAGTGGTCTTCAAAAGCAAACAACTCACCCTGGAAGGAAAATGCCCACTTACTTTAAAAGCAGGAAGTCAATTTTCACAACAGCTAGGTTACCACTGAGGCAGGACAAAACAGTTGCAGTAGTTTAGAACCTCACAAGCAGTTAGATTTTCATATGGTGCACTAATGTTTGAAGGAAATTAGAAACATTAGCAGCATTTAGAGGTTGCCCTCCTTATTTCCTGCTGTCTCATTTTGACAAAGTTCCTCTCTCCTGGCCATGTTTTCCTCAGACATGACAAGGAGTTTGGGACTTCCATTTCAGGAATCAGTATGTTTGAGATTTGGCATTAAAACTGCAGAAGAAACAGGCAGAAGGAACTGCAGGAAGGACAGGATCACCAGCTGGTTATTGAAGCAGAAAGTGGTTCAGACACACAAACTCAAATGCAGAGCAGGATTCACAAATTAGCCAAGTATGTAGCAGCTTTGTCTCTGTCATATCATCAGAGAGTTTCCATACCAATTAGTACAACCACATGGTCTACCAGAGCTACTGGACATCCTGCAGGGACAGGAACTTGGGCTTTTCTCACTCTGTACCAAAGCACTCGCATGCAGGCCCCGAGATCAGTAAAGTTAGCATTTGCATTGCCACACAAAATTTTGTGTTAAAAGGTTTAGGTTTGCCAGCAATGGCTGAGAAGTATATAGTCACTCAGCAAGGCTTGGAAAGAGCAGGTCCCACGTGATCTGCATGTTTTAAAATGGATTTCTCTGGGATTTACCACTGTAACATACATACCTTCAGTTGCTCTGTAAGTCTCTAGACAGAGGCCTGAACCTGTCCTGATTAATACGTGGGTCCTTCTCACCTTTTTCAGTAAATAAACAGCAGCACAACCAGTCATGGAGGACTTCTGCTTGGTTAACAGACAAATGTAACATTTCCTTGAGGTCTAAATGCTTGAGAATTTCAAATGACATCTGTCACAGCCTTCCCCTGAGGCAGACTGCTAAGCTTTACAGGAAGCTGGACGTTAATTGCACTTACATTTGGAAAAGTAGCTTTACCCTCCAGTTCCACCATAGCACCTATCAGCACTTTATAAGCAGTGGGGCACTCTCAGTGTTTAACTTTAATGGAACAAGAAGCCACCTGCAAATCTACTCCTTAGGAGCCAGGTCTAAAGCACGCTAGCGACTGCAACAAGGGGAACTTCTTCAGTTATGCTCTTCAGCCATCTTACTAATACTTCTCATTCTTACTACAAGAAAAGTTAAGACTGGAAAAAATTACAAGACCTCTTCCTTTTTTTTTTTTTTTTAAAAAAAAAAAAAGTCAGAAGGTAAGCTACAGTTGTTAAAACCATAAGCTGCAAAATATGCAGTTTGACAGCTGCATATGCCCTCTTACCTGCAGGAAGACACTTGGGTTTTCCTCTTATGTGTTCTGGCTCTAACAAACCACATTGAGGGAACAAGGGATTAACAAGTTATTAGGACCAAGTGCTTCAAAAAACCCCAATCAACAGAAATAAACTGCAAGAGGACGCATCACTGAAACACAACCAGTTAGACTGGAATGTTAGATTAAATTTATGCCCATGACATGACTGATAAATCTTGAGGGATTGCTGCAGCTTGATTAGCGTCCCCAACAGACTCTCTGCACAGACACACACTCACAAAGGACAACAACAAAAAATGCAAGTTTGCTGACACGGGCAATCTAAAGGCAGGACTTCTGATGTGTCCCATGTGTCTGACATATTGCAAAAGTGCAATTAGCCTGTGTGTGTGGAATAAATCTGAAACTCCTAAATACAAGGGGTCACTGTTCATGCACATTACTGCAGCCAATTGTCCAGGCTTTCTAGATGTCCTGAGGTACTTGGCAGCTTTATCTTTTTCCTAAAACCAGTGGCAATGTCAGGCCTGATATATGGCTCTTGGAGCAGGAGGTGAAGGTAACAACAGCTACCGAATCAGTTTTTAGGGAGCTGGGAAAGCAGTGAAATAAAACACAGAAACTTCTCATGTGGGACCTGCTCTTTAAAACATTCCCCCCTCCTTCGGGGAAATGAAAGTGGAGATCATATAGGGGTACCTTTAAATGTACCCGTGTCCTCTTCATTTGAGAGACGTTGAAGCCAGAGGCCTTGCTGCAGCTCTTTCTCCCAAGGACAATACTCCCCCTCTACAGCAGAGGGAACCACACATCCACATATAACACCAGACACGCGTGTACACACACAAGCAATGGAGATAGAGAGAGAGAGAGAGAGAGAGAGAGAAAGGACAGAATCAGAAAGAGATTGTCTGGAAATCCAGCAACTCCCTGTGCGCCCACTGTACTCAAAGTGTCTGACAGGAAAATTGCTCAAATGAAACAAGGTCCATCCACAAACACCATGGTTTAGCAGACTAAACACGCAACGTGCATGTTACCATACTGAAAAAGCAGTCTTGATTGACTTCCACAGACTTCAGTTATGGAGATACAGCTCCTACCTTGAAAAAGTTGCCAAGCAGTCTGCTGAGCTCATCAACAAAACTGCCACTGGCACTCAAAAAACTGGACCTCTGCTTGTATTAGGCAGCCAAAGATCTTTGTGAAGAAGCTCTTTGGAGTCTACTAGTCTTCACAAAAAGGAAATGTGAGTACAAAGACAAAGACAAAATCAGCAAGAAATTTGGCGTGGTGGTAAAGCACTGGAAACACGTCTATTCTTAGCACAAACTTTGCATTTTGATGACTGAGACAAACACAGGGGAGGAATCTTTCCCTAAGATTTTCCAGAGAAATCCGTCAGACCTAAAACAGGAACCATCTGAACTCCCCAATTTCTCAAGGCCATCTTTTAACTAAGGAGAGCTACAAGCAGCTGCTCTGGGATGCCCCAGCGACAGTTACAGGGCACTTAGTGAGGCACCCTACAAAACTGACAACACTGCCTCCACAACGCTTCCAGCTCTTGCTGCCGAAGAACAAAGGGCACATTCAAATCCAATTTCCAATAATAATAAAAAACCAACAGTACAACAATACAGTGTCACAAAGCTGTGATTGCACACGTTGGCATGGTGTACGGGAAGCATGTTGTGTAGGTGCTAGTGCTGTAACCGCCCTGTGTGGGCAAAGGTCTTCTGTATCAGAATGATCCACCTAAAGCTTTCCTTGGCAATGACTCCCTCAAAAACCAAAGCAATAAAGAAGTGAAAGAAGAAAAGTTTTCCTCCAAGGCAAGTCCTTCTCATTCTGCATGGCAAATACTCAACTCAGTTTTCCCTGCCGTCTAGCAGAAAGGAAGGGCAAATCAATCTGTCAAACCTTCACTTGACTCCTCATCTTCCTCCTCTTCGTCTTCCTCCTCCTCCTCATCCTCATATTCTTTGTCCTCAATCTCATGGTTTTCCTCAGCCTCAATCTCTTCTTCACTCTTTCCCTTCAGGAGAGCATGGATACGCACAGCTTCTTTCCATGGCACACCACCCAAGTCTGAAGGGGGTTGCTGAGGCAGCAATAGTTCATCTTCTTCGTCCTCATCTTCCTCCTCCATCTCAGACTCTGAACTACTGTAAGGGTTTAGAAAAAAAGATAAAAGAAAAAATGAATGTTTCCTAAGATCAGTCTTAGATCACTGACAAATTGTTTCAATACATACAAGCCCAAAATATACGATGGAAAACATACTAATTTTCTGCTTTCAGTATTTCATAGGCATTTGAGTGACAGCATCACATGCGGGCTGCAGTATGGTCATTGCCCTGCTTCTTCTAAAGAAGGTGAAGCAGCAGCCAAGTGCCTGTGAAGCCAAGTTGAAATATTTGTGCAGCATTTATTGTTACAGTTCGTGACAGCTGAATGCAGCAAAAAGATAGGACTTTCTTCATATCTCATTGCTTTGACTAAACCGGTGCAAGAGTTCTCAGCAGTGTCAGAACGTAGGTGGTCATGTCTTTTGACAGGGACAGCTACTGCTGGCATTTTGGATAGCTAAGTCGTTTTTGGCACTTCCTGGGGGGAACCACAGAAGGCTTTGGGAGTGGAAAACACACAACACAACTATCAGGCCAAAGGATACAGCATGTGAGCTAAGGAGAGCTGGAGAAAAAAAGAATTACAAAATTCTTCACCTTTCTGCATCACAGACAGAACTATAACACGTGTCCAATTAAGTACACTGTGTATAATAGTGGCAAGAAACTGTAGGAAGCAGTGCAAGGATAATTACAATAATGAGCTTACTATCCTCACAGCAAGGTTTAAAACATGCAAAACAGTAAATCATTAGTGTTTTTAGTAGACATCTCTGTTTAATTCTAGCAGCTCCTCAGTACAAGCACAGAAAAGACCTCTCGGATCATCTAGTCCCACCTTCTTAGAACATCTCCCTAAGCCCTAGGACATGTCTCGAAGCAGCAGGGGCAAGAAATGTAACCACCTATACGATTACATTTCATCTAGCTCACTCTTACATGTTGGACCACCTAGAGGTACTGGGGAGAAAGACAGTTGCATTTGTCACTGGAAAATGAACGTGAACTACAGCACATTCACAGAAACTTATCTGCAGGGTGAAAAGGTCCTCCTTCCTTTGTTTTTCCTTAATAGATCATTGTCATAAAAGAACTGCATTTATTAAAGCAACAGTTGGATGCTTCCCATATAAATTTTAAAAGGTCCAAATTCATCTGGATTGAAGGAGAAAACTGTGAATGGTTAAAGTTTGGGTGAATCATCTGAGAACAGTATTCTGCTGCTTCCTTATGACAGCTATTACTGTAGTTAACAGCCTTTGGCAGAACCCATGATGAGAGGGGAAAACCAGTAAGTTGAAAAGAATGAAATTTAAGTTTCATGTAGGTCTTGCACAGTTGTTGTAATTCCGTTTCCCATATACAGGTTTTATTACAGTATGTGACAAACATAGTTAAAAAAAAGAGAAAGATACGGGATCACTCTTCCTCTTAATATCGCAGATAAACATACTCAGTTGCAGAACTTCAAATGAGTCTAACGCTACACAAACATATCATATTTACATAATATTATTCATCTACTTGTGAGAGTATTTTTGAGAGCAAAGCTAATCAGGAAAACACTTTTTGCATGCTCTGATTGTCACATACTTCCGTCCATAGGCTCTTAAATTCTCCTCACTGTTCTGCATGTATGTAACATTATTTTGCTCAAATCACAACCCACTTTTTCATGGCTTAAAAGGAATATATATTTTTAATAGGTTGCCTGGTTTTCACATGCTAATACTGAATACAAACAGGGTTGCATGCCATGGACTCAGTACATATTCCAGGAGACAGAGACATATTCCAAAGGCTTTACACATATACTGTCACAGAGATAAAAAGTCATGCTCCCCTCCTCCCTGATAAACTTTCCCACTCTTTGGTATGGAAATAAGCGTGACAGGTGCTGCATGCTGTGGTTTTTGTGAGCTGTCAATTGGCTTTACTATTGCTCAAACTGTTGCTGTAACTGCTGAATGGGATGAGCTGCTGCTCTTCAAGCAGCCTGCTGCAATTTTGATGACAAATTCTTTGCCACATAACTCACTTTATCTTCTTTGGCTTTTATTTATAACTTGCTTTTTGTTTGACCTTTGAATACAGAGAAATGAGAAGCTGAAAGATGGCAGTGAGATGGCCTGGTGTAGTGGGCATTCCTTTCAACATGGCAACTCTGTGTCACAGGCATTAACTCAACAACTCAAACTCTTTTCTTCTATAAAGCACAGATCAAAGACCAAAGTAGGTTGCTTTATAGAATTTGGATAAGCAGCTGAATATCTCATTAAAAAGGGGTACCCTACACCGATTTGGTGCTGAGGAACCAAAACTTAAACCATGGCAATGAACCTCCCCTCACCCCTTGCCATGCAGACCCACACAGCACAAGCTGTGACATTCCTTCAAAAGGCCCCAGGGGATTCTACCAGAACTGCACATGATGTACTGGGAGTTACTGCAAGTTAAAGGTGATGAATAAGGCTTCTAAAGGGTTTTCTGCCCCTCAAAACTGTGTCATCCGTGTTTGGTTAAGCTACAAGATTAACTCTTCTTCTGAAGAAATACACTTTGAATACTATTTTCTGAACTTTCTCTGCAGTGCACATGCTCCTAAACATGCGCGTGATGGGAAGCCACGCACTCAAAGGCATGGTCTCAGCCTGATTTAGAGCTGACACCTCAGCAAACCCTGAAGCCCAGTCCATCACTCCGTAAGACAAGGAGGGAACACAGAGAGTTCCCTGCCTCCTTCGCCAGCTCCTAACCCTGCGGCGGTGCACCAAGACAGTGAAGATGATCAAATCAGGGCTTTGGTTGGCTTGTTGCACGAGTCAAACTATTTTTTTTGTTGTGGAAAAAGCAGTCAGACTTTTTCCTGGTTTTTTCAGTCTTTCTGTGACGTATCATAGAGTGGGTAGAGCTGGACACAGGATACCTGAGAGCTATGTTATCCAGAAAATTCTCTCTGATGTTTGTCCCATACTGCCTTATCAATGCTCCGAGTAAACTGTTTGCCATATTTGGATTTAGGACAGAAATTTTTCCAGGTCAAACTGACAGGGAATTTGATGTATTTTCTCTTTCCTCTCTATCATAGATTGAGCTGCCCACTAAATACTGCTTTTTGCATGCAAAATTATACAATGCCTGTAAGCACAGACAGAAATACTCAGTTTAACACAGGTTATAGGGACACATGTAGGACAAAGGGAGCTAAATGTAGCACCCTATGAGAGGAAGTCAAACTTGCTAACCTACCAGTGCACTGCCCTCAGTCTTCACAATCTCACAGAACGCCCCTTGGAGACGACCAACAGCTTCATGCCAAAATGTCAAAACTCCACTTTTTTAAACTAACTTGTCTCCTTTGGAAGCCTTCTGCCATTCACTGAGCAAGCCTACTGTGTCCTCATTTACTGAAATCAAGACCAATAATAATTCCCTATACTAGTAAATTTTGTTTTAGAGCTAGAAACGTAAAGGAGTGAAACCCCCCAATACCATTAGTGCCTATAGTGTCACAGGTGATGTAATTCCTAGGCCTGAGCAGGGAGTTAAAGGAGGGACGAGTGAAGCAGAGTTTGCATCTCCCACAAATAATCCTGAGATTATTCAGAGCACTATGTAAGATCTCAATTATGTAAAATGTCAAAATACTATCTTCTAAAGAAATTGTTAAGAAATTAATAAAAAGGTATTATTTAGGCTTCAGAGAAAACAGCTATACAAGATACTAGTAATTTCCAGGCACTTATATGAAAGCCACACTGAGTCCACACGCACACACTCTGTCAAGGCTGAGTTCAGGCTACTAAAAGTTGCTCCCTTCCAGATGCTGCATCTTCAAACTTATTAGATAAATAAATGACAGTTTCTGTACTACATTAACCCTGTAAACATTTTAATAATCATTTTTATTCCTGCATTCTTCAACATACCAATCAGATTCAATTTAAATTGTAGAAACATAGTAAAAATTTTCTCATACAGGCCTATACCTGTAGGTAATGCATACAGAGAACATGTTTGTAGGCTCTAAGTCCCAGGAAACCAGCAACAGCATTTTATAAGTTTATTTCAAGAAGCCTAGTGGGCAGGCTAAGAGCTGAAAAGGTAAAGGCTGTTATTGCTAAAAAGAAAAGTAGATTATTAGGAACCCTATTAAGAGATCAAGACTCTGCAAGAAGTGTGTGATTGACTATAAAGTTCACAAGTATTCTTCATCAAGTATTTTCTCTCAGTGACTCACAACAACTATTTCCAGTAGCTCTACCTGCATATATTTGTGTCTTGGTGTGCTTATACATCATTTTGCAGGTAAAGAGAAGTTTGAGAAGGTACAACATGTTTTTCAACAGCCATAACTACTGGTTCAAGTTAGTATCTCTCAGGCATTGCATCAGCATTCACTCAGGATTATGTGTGTGTCAAGCCTGAATCTTCAAACCAAGAGTGTTTTTGAATTGTAATGCAAAATGTACAGAAGAGGAGTTACCTTTGGAACCCCCTCCTTTTGAATTCATGTTCCGTTTGCTCAAAAGACTCATTTGTCTTTGATACAATTTAAAAAGTAATTAAAAATCCTTTCAAACCTAGGACTGAATTTCATGGTACGTGTCTTCTAAGAAAGGTAGTAAGCTATTTAGAAGAACAGAAACAACAAGACAAAATACCTATATATACATGCAGAACACTTTCAACACCTTCAGAAAGGGCAACCTGGTAAATAATATGTTAAAAAAAAAGCTAAGGGAAGAGCTGGCAAAAGTCTGTTGGGAAGGGTATAAAAAAAAGCTTATGGACAATGTGTGCTAACCTGCTGGGCACATCCTCTTCTGTTCCTTTGTCCAATACACTGCTCAGGTTATGCTCTGCCAGCGTCTCTTCAGGAACCTCTTCCAGTTCTTCTTCCCGCTGCAGTGACAGTCGGTAGTTCTCCAGCTCAATCCGCTCAGGCGTGCCACGCAGCCGCTTAGCAAGGCTGGGCTCTTCCAGCCCATTTATATTAGAACCTAAAGAATAAGCCAGCGAATAAACAATAAATGTAACAGAACTGTGATTTTTTTAATAAAAATTGAGCAATTGGGAGAAAAAGGGCATGAGGCAGAGGGAGGTAAATAAAGTGAGAAAATACCTTACGTCATTATCCTGTTCGCCACTACTGGCAGAACCTGCTGGGGAGCCAAACTGCAAAAGGGAATCTTAATGGTTTTGGCTAATAGAAGCTAAAAAGAACGTTACATATCCTAGTTGAGAGAGGAAACAGGGATGTTTTAGGTGCAAAAACTAGAGCCACGATGAAATCTATGTAGTAAGTACTGGGGACAGCCTGGCCACAGACTGGATATGTTCTATGACACATAGTAGGAATGCCATGGTGGAATCCTGCTGCACTTAAAATTGTTACCAGTCAAGGTAAGTCTACAGAGTTAGGGAGCAGGAAAATATTATTACTACTTGAAGATGAGGGAGGGAATGGAAAAGGCCCACTTGGAGCAAGTTTTAAAACTTGTCTAGACTTGAATTAATTTGCTTTTTAATCACAGTTTGTGACTAAATGAACCACAGGGAAAAATCTAGGCGAGATGTTTGCAAACACAAATGCCATGAATCCTAGAAAATTTCAAGGACATGTGAACCAGGCAGCTGGAGAAAAATACAGAGGGCCTTCATTCACAGTGGCCCTCAATGAATTAAAGTCTAACCCACACTCATCCATTTCTTTTTAAAATTATAATATTTTAGCTTAAATACCATGCCACTGTTGGCCCTTACCCAGCTTACTATTTACAGAGCCCGATCTTTCCAAGCTCCTGTTTTGCTTTGCTAAACAAGCCAAGCCTCCCTCTCACGAGATAAGCTCTTCAGTGCACTGATCATCCCCCAGGTCTCTGCACCTGTCCCAGTTTGGATTAATCTTTCCAGAACCTGCGTGATCAGGATTGAACACAGCTTTCCAGATGAGGCCTTAACAGCGTAACACGCAGCCCTGCCAGAAATCTCTCACCTGATACACGCTGAGAACACACTTGCCTATTTATACGCCACATAATAACTTTTATTTACCGAGTGATATTCAGATCTTTCTCCTTCTTTGCTTTCAACTGATAAGCACCCTGTTGGTAGCCAAAATTCTCAAAGCTTTCTTAGTACATGACCTGGTACTTTCTACTATTACATTTCTATTTTTAATATTACAGTCTGCAACCCTCTGCAGTGTATGACATGCCTATCCTCCTCTGCATTAATGAGGGTTTGAAATGTTGCCTCAGCAGTGAATTTCATTAGCAGGTTTTTTTACTTTTTTTTTTTTTTGCCAGTAACCTTAGTGCAAGTATTACAAAGATGAGTTCTCAGATCATTTTTTGTGAAACTCCACAGTCTGTAGGTGACATCCAACCTCATTACTTCCTTTTTCAATAAGGCCTCTAATCTCTCATTTAATTTCACTTCTTAGCTACTTGACATTTCATGTACTACTCCCTCATTTTATCAATTTTATTTCCACGTAGCTGCCTTCATGTGCTTTACTGAAGTCCAGACGGTCCAAAGGCACGACATTTCCCTTATGGAGGTAATCAGTTACTTCGTCGATAAAAGCTCTCCGGCTAGTCCAGCACAGTCTTTAGTGAATCCATGCCCCATTTCACACCACTTACCTTCACAAGGTCAAAGGACTTCACTTGCAGAACTAGTAGTCTTTAAATATTCCTTCAAAAAAGGTGTTTTATCTACTGTTTAGACTAAGTGATATGTACTTGTTCAGATCACCTTTTTTTCTTCGTTTTTTATTTTCTTTTCAATTGTTTATCTGCAATTCATACTTCTCTCTCCCAGTGGTCACATAGTATTACCCTGAGTTAGATAGTCAAGGTACATCAGGATAGCTTGCTTTAACCACAAATTATTACAAAAAAAGCTCACAATTTCATTGTAAAATTCTTCCAATCTTCTGAGACAAAGACTATTTGGCCAAATTTTATTTCCAGTGATTACAGTATAGCAATATTTAAATTTTGTTTCCAGCTTCATTGGGTTAATCTCCATTTCCAAATCTTGCTGCACACTGACTTCTTTTGCTCCCATGTCCAACATTATTGTCCCAACTGAAATTGGAGGCCAAGTATTCATTTGATTGCCTGACCATAGATAAAATTGTATTTCATGTCATCCCCATCTCCACTGTGGACACTCTTCTGCTTTTCCTTCCCTTGCTTTTACTTACATGGTTACAGAACACAGCTGTTTGCTTTCCTCTCCTTGGCAAAGTCTAACTCAGCATGAGCTTTGGCAACGTTTACTTTATCCTCATGTGTTTTGACCTCCAAGACTGTTTTTGTTTTCTTTCTCCATCCTTTGTAGTTTCTCAATTTATTCCTAACAGCCTTTTTGTCAGCGCAATTACTCAGTACCATTCTAGTCTTTCACACAAAACAATAATTAGTGGCCTTTATTTCCAATCCCTCTCCAGAAAGATAAAAATCTCATGAAGACAACTGCCAGGAGTGTTTTTCTCTATTCCTTGGTATTATTGAACCCTTCTATGATGTGGGCGAGTGGCTGCTGTGCCCTTGGCTGGAGCTACAGGGCTTCTTTACAGTATAAGCCACAGCAGCTTGCTGAGGTGGCAGGCAGGAACACCACCTTGCATTTCCAGGGATACTCTGGTCTCTACCACTTCCTGCTGCTAAGCCTTCTGTTGCGTTAGTATTTTCCAGTTTAGTGGAATGGGACTGCTTTTTCAGCTGGGATCCACATTTCACTTCATTCTCTCTAGATGGTGATACCGTCTCAGCCAAATCTATTTTTGTAATCGTGTGTTACACACCCCAGCCCTGAGTTCACAGGAACAAGGAAATACTGCTCTGCCACTTCTAGTTACAGTGAAATCAGAGGACTCTGGGTAATGCAAGAGCACCCAAGGTGAGGCAGAACAAAAAAGGAATATACTAAAACCTTCATACATCAAGACTTTTTCTTCTGCTTGGAACTCTTTATACACAGAGCCCTTAGCTAGGCTCAGCTACTTCAAAAGAAGTATCTTCTCACAAGCTGTTTTAAACTTGTTCTCTTCTGATGCATACCCCAGCATGGGTGCAAAGTCCACAAGGAGAAGAAATAGAAATGATTAAAGCAAAAAGAACAACAACTTTTTATCCATCTGATATTATTTCACTCCTCCTGTTTTCTAACAATCCTAAGGGGGTTTTGTCAGCCTTTTTAAAGTAAAACAACGGAAGAAATATAAAATCATTCCCATGTAATTAAATGAAATGAATGAAGTATTAAAAAAAAAATAATAATGCTTGTTTCACCGCTGCAATATCTAGAGTGGGGAGAAGGATGTGCAGCATTCACTCTAAGGTAAAAGAGGACTGAAAATCAAGCTGACATCTGCGTATATGTATTTTGTGAACATAACATGATCTTTCATATATGATTTTCAAAACGTAAATCATCATTGCCCTTCTCATCATGAAGATCCAGTATAAATGTTACATAGAGAACCAAACCAATTCTAACACAGCACAAACTGTAAGCGGGAGTAACTCAATGAAACTGTGTTAAAAACAACCAGCCAACCACCTGCAAAGAGGGAAAAATCTGCTTAAACTTTAATGCGAAAGGATGTGGTCAAGCCAAGACACCCTGTGAGCTTGGCAAGCACTCCGTGCCCCAAAATCTCAAAGACGTAGAAAGGACATTGCCAGCACTTTCTCTAATTAATTTATATAACCATGTATTTGAGATGCAGGATTGGTGACATCCCTCCACTCCACTTTGCAAAGAAAACAGCTCTGCATTGGAGAACCTGATACAGAAACTCAACCCGTACCTGTTTCAGTGAGCAATCTCTAGGAGGTGCCTCTATATGGACCACTTGGTTTACTTGGCCTAACGGGTTTGTTTCGAAAAGGACCCATGAAGAGCTGCAAAGCCATTGTCAAACTTGTTACCAAATACGAAACGGGAGAAATTCACTGACAGCCAACTTTCTGCACCCCAAAGCCATCCACTATCAAATGGACAAGCGTTAACAGCTCACAAACCTACTTAAGAGATGAAAGTAAGTGAGATACAGGTATCGTTAATGTGGCCAGATGACGAACAACTTGCTCTTCTTATGCTATAAAGTTCACACCAATTCATTCGAAGCTACAGTAAGAAACTATAAATAGGGACGAGGAAATCTGAAGCTTTCTTACCCTCATTTCCTCCATATAGATACAGATATATGGTGTTACATGCACGGGCAAGGTCTATTCCAATGCAGTTCTTGTAGACGCTAAAACTTAACGTTCCTCTGAAGGGGAAAGGTGCCTCTCTCAAATCATTACGTTGTACTCCCCAGGCTGTTTTGCAGCTTGCTGGTGAGAGATAGCTGCAGAGTGCGCTCATTAGCCATTAGCTGGCATTCTACCTTGTCAGTGTATCTGGGCCCACAGAGCCAAAAGTCAGCAACCAGCCACAACTGAGAGAAGGGGCTGTGAGGCTCACTTGCCAGACAAGCTACGTTACGGGACAGAGAGGGGGACCTACCTGGAAGCCAAGAGCAACTTCTCATGCAATCAACTGATCAGCTAAAAGTCCACAAACAACATCCAAAATAGGTCACATTTTAAAATCTGATTCTTTACTTTTGGAAGAGTCAGCGGGCCATGAACATTACATAGATCATTTGAAGGGAACTGTTTTTCTTAACAGGACAGGCTGCTTTGCTGTTGCACGAAAGCTGCCAGAGTCCTTTATCTCAGCCTTGACACAGCCTGCCTCCTGTAAAGATAATTGTATGATCAGAGATAACATTCCTACACTGAACCACTCCTTGCCTGCATAAATGTGTCCTGTTCCAGAAACTTTGGCAGTTACTGGAAGGCTCAAGACGCTGCTTTTGAGAGAGGATCCCATCTTGATCTTCCCCCAGTACCACCCTGTTCTGTAAAATCTACAGATTATTCTCATGAGCTAGATGAAATCTTGCCAAGGTTACTCCCTGGCATAACACTTGCTGAAGATGCAGGAGAAAACTTGGAATCTGAGAAAAAGGAATTCTTCCCAATGGGAAATGGCCTATTTTACTGGAATTTATTTTTCATTAATGACACAGTACCTCTAGATTTCCTTTTCTTAGACCAGTTTGTTAAGCTCTCAAGCTCTCTAAGTTAAAGTCTCTTGTGAAGTGTGGGTCCACTACTTTGCCGACTCAGCTGTGGCCTTGGGGGGTTTCAGATATTAAAATAAAGGAATCTACTATGAAACACGTGCAAAAGGGGGAAGGAATCAATACATTTCTCAGGGCAATTTTCATTCCAGTTTTCTCAAATCTTGGGTTATTATGATAATGTGAAACACTGCACGTGCCTATTTTCACCCATTTTTTCTAAACTCTTCAATTACTTCTACTTCCACACCATTGTTTGAGAACACAACCATGTCAGATAAAAGAGCTCCTACAGAAACAGCAGCATATTGCATATGACAAAGCACAGAGATGAAAGACAGAAACTTTTCTGTAGGAGTTTAAAAGTGATGCAGTGGGCTGAGTCACAAATGCTGAAAGTCCTCAGATTCTGTTGCCATTAATTCCTAAGAAACATCTTTTGGGGTTAGGTTTCTGAAGTGTGCTTGCGGTTCAGAAAATGTTATTGCCGAGGTATAGAGAAGACAGAAAATGAGATCCAGCAGCATTTTTAGGCTTCTCATTTTTCATCTGTGTTAATGTCAGATTGAGTTTCATATTTTTCCCCAGAAATTTCACCCTCACCCACTTCAATTCCATTAACTGCCTCTTCGTATTCCAGCTCCACTTCCCATCCAAGAGCCTCAAAATGTTTTACAAGTATTAGCACTAAAACAAACCTATTTTGGAAGTAGGTAAGTGCTGTAGAGGCATTGCACAAGTCCAGACACAGAGATTAAATACCAGCAAGGCTGTCTCACAACAGACTAGTGGGAGCTCCAGAGACAGGATCCAGAATGCCCAACTCCAACTCCTTCACTTTGAACTTCCCTTTAAGTCGAGGTAAAACACTCTGAATTAAGAAAGGGGCTAAAATATGTCAGATTTTAAGTGCAATGATTACATGGTTTAAAGGAGCAGATCGAGGAACAGAGCGTGTACAAAAAAAAGTCATCTTAGTACTGAGCCCCGTTGTTGGATCCTGCACATATCGAAACAGTTAATTCGATCAAGATGTTCCAATCAAGATGTGCAACTGATTTCTTCTGAGAGGTAGGCAGAAATCCTTTCCTTAATCCTCTCCAAAATCAGTGTCTAGCCACTGTTAACAATTTTTGTACTGCCTGGTAAGAGATACATAAAACATGTAGATGGCAACTCTAAACTGACCTGGAGAAGCATGTTAAATGGAATGCATTTTTTAAGGGTTAAGAAGTTGTTTAAGGTTTAAAGGATGGATGAATCTGGATTTAAAAAATTTAACTTCTCTTTTAAAAAAAAGTCTTCAGGAAACTGCTGGAAAGAGCCCAGCAGTTCTGGTGAATGCTTGTCACTGCTTGTTCACACAGCCTCATATCACATGCTGCAGAACTGCACATATCCTGGTAGGATCCTCTGCATTTTGCTAAGCACATCCTCAAAGCCAGAAGGGGTAATAGAACACCTGCTCAGATAGAAACAAGAATGCATTTATTTGAACACCAGTACTTAAAGAAGTCATCAAATTCAATGTTATTTTAATTTAATGCCTCTAGTTTCTCTCTTACTGTCCTATGGTATTCCCAAGCCCTCAGGAAACCTGAATTACTCTGCTGTATTAAGAAGCCATCAATCTTGTTTTTTCTGATGTCCGTGTTTACAGTTTGATACATAACACATTCTGCTAAATATAAAAGCCCTTAATTCAAAGAAGACAGCATGTTAAGAAAAACAAGTCTATTCATAAGCAAGAAACACAGAGTGTCCATGCACAGCATTCAAAATGAGCTCAAACCTTAAGATCATAGAACAGAAGGGTTTGGGTTGGAAGGGACCTTAAAGATCAGCCAGTTCCAACCCCCCTGCCATGGGCAGGGACACCTCCCACTAGACCAGGTTGCTCAAAAGCCCCATCCAACCTGGCCTTGAACACAACCAGTGTTGGGGCATTACAACCTCCCTGGGCAACCTGTTACAGTGTCTCATCAGCCTCAGAGTGAAAACCTTCTTCCTTACATCTAACCTAGATCTCCCCTCCTCCAGTTTAAAGTCATTACCCTAGATGGCCCTACTGAAATTCTTCTGTAACGCACACACATCTATCATAATAATAAATAGTAACTAAGCTTTCTACAAGATATGCTCTACTGAGTGAAAGCTCCTGGAGTTTGATATGGGAACTGTACATATGCAAACTGTCTTATGTAGGTTGGACTTGATCAATACATTTGTCCTTAAACTGACATCTAAAATCCAGGGAACTAAGGAGCAGACACAGAGCAGAACAGCAGCTCTTTCTAGTCTACCAGAAGAAAAATGGCTTTGCCACTGAGCAACCAACAGCTCAAGACCCCTACTACCATGTCAAGGCTCAGTCCTCAAACTGTCATTCTAGCAACTCTTCCCAGCAAATAAAGGACCTAAAGAGCAAAATGTGGATATTAAGTTGTACAGATAGATGATGTTTTATCTAAATATTCTCTGATGCAGAAGTACCCAGCAGAGAGTTATTAAAGAACCAGCACTACTTCCAGCGCTGACCAAGAAGTTCTATAGCATTAGATTCCTGTTGATATCTACTGGCTCCCTAAGCAATGAGGAGCAGAGAGGCCCCAAGGCCCCTCCAACCCATTACAATGTAGATGGGAATAACTGACAGCTAACATTTTCAAGGGATTCTGAAACAGATACCCTAGGGAAAAAAATATATGAAGATGTAAGTCCTCCTCCACACATTCCACAGCCTCCAGCCAGAATTAAGTTCTTCATATCTCAGATCCTGTCAGTAAATGTGGAAGACCCTTCTCTTCAGATTTATGAAAGTGAATTGGACTGACTACTGAATGAAATTAGTAACTTATATGCATATCTAATGGGTGTCACAATGTTTTCCCCCCACCTCCACACCGTTCTGGTTTAAAGAGACTTCTAGAATTGTCAGAACAGACACTGACAAAACATTGCTTCCTACATCAGTAGGGCAAGGCTTAGAAACAGCTGCCAATTTGATTGAGCTGATCTTTCTTTCGTTTTAGTAGAAGCAACCAGAAGTGAATATAATGAACCAGTTTTACTTCAAGGTCATCTGTAATTTATACTTGTGTCTTGAAAACAAATAAAAATTCATCTGCAACTTAAAGTTATGCTCGAGACAGTTTTTTTCAGTTGCGGCTGAGTGAAGTAGCAGCATTACACAATGAAAGTTAAGTTTATGGTTTAACAATACACAAAGATTGCCTTCATTACAGCAGAGGTACAGCATAACCCAGGAAGACAGCTATTTTTAACTCCTGGAAGGAGTCCAGCGTTGTAGCTGGTGGGTGGAGAAAAGAAACAGGGGAAAGAAGGTATTAGGTCACCTAATCCAAGCCCCAAGGAATACTGCTAAGCTTGATTCTCCTTATTGCATCTTTCTGGCAGAAAATCTTAACATTTGTACAGATTTCACTTATACTGCTGCCTGAACAGGTTTCCTGTACTAAAGATATAAAATCCCTACGTCAATTTATATTAAGTCTGTTAATTTCTGGTGTGTTTATTCAGGGATATCGAAACAGTAACCTATTACATATCATTTTCCATTTTGCTGGTACCATTTAAGATGTCTGAGCTCTCTCCAGTATTTTGATCAGCTCTATCATATGTTGCCTGGCCTCATTTCCCTTTCCTGAAAGAAGCTGAGTGTGGGAAGGCTGAAGAGCACTGAAGTATAATCTGGCTAAAGATAACATTCCTTTGCAGGGGTAAATTTTGTCCTGGAAGCTATTAAAGGTATGTTACCTCAAAGAACCACCTGGGACAAGGCACATCCAGGGACTGGCAAGGAAAAAAAGGAAAGAAGAGAAAGCCCACACGACATTTTAAAATCACCAAGACCTTGGCTCATGAAGTTTTCCCCTTAAGTGAAGTACTCACTTTGTTTCATTAAGTAACTTGGAAATTAATATTGAAGAGTGATTGTCCAGTTATAATCCAAACAGTGAGCCCTTTTGTATCGTTAGAAAGAAAGCCTCTGCCACCTACTACTGTCTCCACCTGTCTACTACATAAGACTTCATATAGTTTATTCGTTGTGGCATCATCTATTTCTTGTCACTCGTACATAGCAGCCCTCTGGAAGCTCTCATTTCACCAGAAGGGATCAGACAGATGATTCCCACTGTACAAATAACACAAAGCTGAACCATCTAAAAGTAGTAGAGGAATCTATCAATACAAATATTGCCTATTTTTCATAGAAACTGGTAGTTGCGATTCTACCTTGGACACTGGATGACGTTTTAACCAAAGAACTACTAATCAGGAACTAGAAATTTTATCATACATAATAAAAAAAAGTGTGGAATATGAAAAGTTTTCAGTTTCCCATTCAATTGTGATCAGATTCAAAACACAGCTTTCAAAGCGATATTTTCTTTTAACTACTGAGCTAATAACCACTATCTCATCTGTTGAAATGTACTACAGATTTCCACAATTACTGGATCTCAGAATATATTTACATACTAACCACGTCCTTACTTAATTTCTATCATATGTGTCAAGATAATGAAGTGCTGCAAATAGAACAAGCTGAAATCAGAGGCTGGCAATTACAGGAAAACATACCAGGGAATACTTGCTGGATGTAAAAGCTCCATATTCTCCAAAAAGCATCGACACCTGCTCCCTCATTCTGTTGCATACTTTTCTATTATCTACATTTATCCCATGTGCTCCTGTATAACTTGTAAAGCAACTGAATATTCCAAGCAATCCAGTTTCACACTCCAGTGGGAATTTTTCTGAAACTAAGAAAATTCTTGTGTATAGGTATATAGCTAGGTATATTCAAAATCGGTCCCTGTTCCAAAATGAAAGCTTCCAAAAGACACATTACTGATTAAAGATAATTTATGCATCAGTTTTTGTTTTAAATCACTGAGTTACCCAAGTCCGAAAGTATGTGAAACATCTCTTGGGTTAAAAAGTCCTATTTTTAAACACTTCTACCCGCAAGCCATCAGATAAACTTCTATAATAGCAGAAAGGACAGTTATGAAATTTTCCTAAAAAAGAAAACACAGCCTTCTGGGATGACAGTAAACACGAGAAATATCAGACTAAACATACATTTTTGAGAGAAGATGTAAGCAGCTAAACAGAGCAGAGAAGTGCCATCTCATCCTTAAAGAGCATCTGCCCAGTTTTGTTTGGAAAGCCCAAAGTAAGCTCTGTATTGCCAGGAGCAGCTCAGCAACCGCTACTCCACCTTCCTCCATAAATACACTTCAGAGAGGCAGGAGAATAGGTTCAATGTTGACTCTGGTGTATCCGTTTCTTCCCTTCAGATTATTTCTATTTGGTTTTGTTGGGGTTTTTAAAAGTTTGTTTTTCTCCCCTTGTTTCTCCTTGTATTTTAAGATAAATTACCAGCTACATACCTTAATGTATTATACTGCTGATCACAAGCAGGAGGTAAAATTATTGCTGGCCTGTTTTAATTGGTGTAGAGGTGAACAGACATTCATTTGTTTTATTATTTTAAAAGTACCCTACACTTTCTCATCACTGTTACAAAGCATTAGAGGAAAAGACCTGTATGCAATGGTTACTCTGCTTTCTACCATACAAGATGAAGAAGTGTAATACATCTAAACTGTAAAGCAACTTGTAAACAACAGGCTTTCTACACCATCCTAGCAATGTGTGTTGCAAAGGAGATGGTCTATGCCAACATGCCTCTTGGAAAAACTGCTACCAAAATGTATCTGATGAAGCAAGCTGGTTTGGGATGCATGGTGGAAAATATCTTAGTACTCCCAAAAGCTCAAATCTTAGAATGAAGTTTCCAAACCCCTGTAAAATCTAATTCAGTCCTTCTCCAGTGGAAGTCATCTGTATTTTTAGGAAATAAAACAGCCACATTGGCCACAGACTTTTACGCATTTGTGGATGGCTGAGTATCTCAAAGTTCTGAAGTCATTTACACACATTATTATGATACCTTGTTTTAAAAAACTGTATTTAATGTATTACTATTTATATAGTGAATTTCAGTCGTTCCATTTCAGTTCTGGAATAAATAGCTGGATGTTAGTTAGCAGCCATGTAAGATATTTTTTGTGGATAATTTCTTTTTGAGCACTTCAAGAGAGGACATTAACTGCAAAAAAAGTACATTACATCTCATTTTCTGTAAGATTAAGACAATATTTCATCTATTTACCAAGTTGTACAAGTCCTAAATAATGCCAGAGACCCTCAGAAGTGACAGATGCAACAGAAGGACAAGTCTGTGCAATTCAAGATCCCAGGACAGCACATTCAGAAAAATCCATGTGTTCTCTTTATGTAGCTACAGACCAAGAAGCACATACACTCAGCAAGAACATGACCCGGCCCAGATCATCTACTTTTCTTCCTCATTTTCAAGGCATTTTATTTACACAACAAAGATTAAAACTAACAGTATCTGACATGGTGTGCTACTTGGGGCTTTATTTACAGAACAAGGTTTCCTCCGGAGTAAATTATTTTAAGGTAAGTATCTTCAGTTGGAATGGGAGCAAGGAGGAAGGAAAGGGTGGCACACAAACACTTGGTTTCTCCAAGTTTTAGCTGAAAACAATGTCTCCTATACTGGTACAGCCAGGAAGTGTAATTTCACCTCTGACAGGGATGAGCTCAGGAAATACATCTCCCTTCATCTTCTTTTTTTTTTTTTTTAATTAACAAAACAAACATTTGGCTTCTGAAGAGTGTATATATGTAGCTGCAAAGTTAACAGCTTTCCTGATACAGAACAGTGGAGGCTGTTCTAGCCACACATCAAAATGGCCTTTCTAGTCCACACATCGGCACGTGACGTTTTACACTGAATGTTGATGGTTCCATCTCAGAACTGAAGCCTCAAAATCAGGACTGCTGAACACAGTAAAGAAAAAGACAATGTAATTGCAAAGGCATAAAAGTGATTACTTTCCTCCAAAGAAGGAACTCTTACGTATAACAGAATCGGTTTGCGGTTGCAGTTCCGTGAGGTACCATTTAAGTGTAACTGTTCTGGCCAAATAAACCCAAAAGAGAAGACGTATTTTCACAATTTGACTCTTAATAGTCATCTGCTACAAGCTTTTAGCTGCCAGAAGTGCAGTAGGAAGCATGAGAGCCATGCAAGAAAAGACACAGAGTGAGTCCCTAACGTAGGCTAATCCAACATACCTTTGAGAACAGAAAAATGCAGCTCAAAACTATGATCGAGCTCTATCTGTTTGCCATGGTGACAACATTACAGAATAGTCCCTTAATCTTGAGGAAGGGAGGCCATCTCCTCACGTGCCATTACCCTAAGAGAAGATAACTTTTCAGCTAGAACATAAAACATGGTATTTGGCTACAATGCTCCGTATTTACTCGTTTTCTCCCTTTCCATCACAACCGAATCATCCCATCATCACAGCTGCTGCTACACCAAATGCAAGGAACCAAATCCTGCTGAGACGCTCACCTGTCATGCTGGGTGCAAAGGCTACACCTCCATGTTCCCGAGCGCTGACTTGCACTTGCCCATGTTCCTCTCCTCCCCTCACACACGGGTGCTGCTGCCTCGCTTACCGAGTGCGACAAAGGCCTCCAGCCTGCAGCAAGGCACACAAAACCACCTCCCAAACCGATCAAAACCAGTGAAGCCACAACACAGAGCGCATCTATCCAAAGGCAGCTTTGCCAAAGCAGTAGAACATTTAGTATGGGGGTCCTCAGCAGGTTTTTCTACAGCATCGTGTTGTGCTGTCTGTGCAGTGTACACCCTGCACTCCAAGCAAACCACATCACAGCAAAATTTAAAAAAATACAGAAGAAGCCTGAAAAGTAGTATTTTGCAGTGACAGACACCACGTGCCATGGAGCTCCCCAAAGTGTTTTTCTAATTTGAGTTTGCCTGATCTACTCATTCCACTCTCCCCCAACTCGGTATTCCCCACAGAATCCCTCACCTGGAAGCACCGGAGGGAGAAAGGGGAGGACAAAGAAAAACTCAGAAACCTGAAGTTTGTTTGGAATTTATTCCCTTGAACATTTCACACAGTTGAACAAATAATGTCTTGATTTCACAGCAACAGGAAAACCACGTGTTACATAATTCAAAGAGACACACACCCAAAATAAAAACAGGTTAAAAACAACCGCATAAATCAAAATCTTCAAAGAGGCTATACAATGGAGACATGAAGCCTTTCTGAGCACTAACCATCTCACTTGAACATTATCTGTCACCAAGCTTATTTTATGCACACCCTCTCCTTTTCTCTGAGGGAAACAATCTCAAAAAAATCATTTCTTGGACTCCACTTTTCAAAAAAACCCAGACATTTTAATTCTGCAATTAAAAAAGTCCAACTCCTTCACACAAACTTGATACTATTTTTCTAAGACACAAAAACATTCAATGAAGCTCTTAAAGTGCCCAGAAAAATTCATATCACCCATCAGAATATACACATACAAACAATAAACAAATATTCCAGTGGCACAAGTCTACAGGTCTGAAAGCTAGAGAGAAAGGTGGAACTGGGAGCCCAATTACTCCCAAGAAAAAGTGTTCTTAGCAGGATCCAGCCATGTGCCCAAACTCAGCACATCCGCAGTCCCTGAAGCATTTCTCAGTGAAACTCTATCAGGTCAGCTGCATCTCCATGCTTTAGAACAAATAACTTTTCCATCATGCCTTTGCCTTCCCAAATTTTCTGGGATTCAAATTGCCAGTCCTCTAGTACTCTCCTTTCCTTTACACCAAAGCCACCCAAATCCTGATAAGAACACTGACAAAGAACATGATGGACTGGGAACAGTCAAGCGTTTATCCTAACAGAGATTCCTGGCTTGCTCTCGAGCGATGATTCACTGGGCACTGAACCTTGGTCCTAATCGGGCAACCCACACGCTCTCCTCAGCTTCCAAAAATACAGGGTCTGGTTCTTAGGTTTATATTTTTAAATGTTCCATCAGAGAGAAATAAATCTTGCATCGGATCTCTTTGGAGTTGTATGAAACCCCATAAAAAGGTTCAGTATCATGTGCCACGTCCTGCAAAACACACCATCATGGCTCCTCCAAACAGAACAGACCACATTCAAGGCACAGTAGCAGAGGAATTATCATTCCTCCCAGTTTGGTGGTGCATGCTGAAATATGGATGTACTTTTTCTTTTTTTTTCTTTGAGGGAGGGATGGGGGTGGGATGTGGATGTGTTTATAAATGCAGTGTTCAGTGGTTTAAAATGAAGGCACCACAAAAAGAACACAATGGCACAGAATTAGGTTGCAGCTATCTTCTGTAATTTAGTGTTTTAAACAGACCAAATTAAAACAGAACAAAACCCAAATGTGAATAATAATGAAAATGGAGGATTTCATGAAGATGTTTGTTTGCACAAGCAAACAGTATTGCTTCAAGCTGAATTGTTTTCACAAGTAAGGTATGTTCAATGTATGCAGAACAGTAAAGAGGCAATGTTTCAACAAGAAGCTTATTTCTATACAGAAATAGATATATATAGCATGTATTTGTACTTTGGTAGACACAGAAGTAGAATTGTGTGCAAATAATATTGGATGCATTCATAAAGATCCATTCAAATTATATAGATAGTTAAGATCCTTTTGAAAATGTGGCTCAGAATTCACTTTAAAGGGCATGCCATTTAGATGAAGCAGCCACCCTTTTCTAGCTCTCCAACTCAGCAAAAGAACTTCCTCATGTAAAGTCCAGCTTTGCTTGCTCTATACAACAGATTACTTGTTTAAGAGTTCATGGTGAAGGGCTTTGCTCAGAACATTGTTCCCTGAAAACACTTAAGGCACACCCATAGGAGGATTTTAAACTTTTCATCTTGCATACCTCTATCAAATACACTATATAATTCTGTGATTTTTAAAGCAGGAGACCTAGTGCCTCTACTTTGTATTGCATTTTTCAGTTTTGCATGCTATGGCTTCTGAAGTCTTTCACAGGTCAAGTGTCTACTGCAAAGATCTCATGACTTGCCTTTTATTGCTGTACATTTTGAAGTACAAGTTTCCCTGGCAGGTCTTTCCTGCACAAACTCCCTATTGCCAATGGGGACTCATTGTCTCATTGCTGTGAGAACACAAGCCTGAAATGAGAAACATCTTACAAGAAAACATCACTGGCTAAAGTCACCCCAAAGAACATTATCATAAAGTCAATAGGGGTAAAGACTGTTCCAAGTCCATCTGTCAAGAAAGAGCTGAAAGTTCAGAAATATATTCTTACAGACCTTTAGAACAAACACAAGAACAGCATTTGCATTAAAAGCACATTAAAACCATATAAAGTACCATAAATAATATTAAAAAAAAAAATCCAAGACACAGCACTTACAGATTATCAAAGGGAGAGACAGTTGAAAAGCAAAGTATGTTTTTTTTTCTCTTGGCAATAGCAGCAATTTTGGCACAAAGGCAAATGCAAAAGATAGAGAAAAACAGGTAGACAAGGTACAGAGAAAGGTTACAGAATCTAGGACAAGCACACCACCGTTCAGCAGGACTAAAAGCACAGTAACAGCTTTCCCCGGCTTCCCTTCCCCGCAGAGAATGGCATCCGTCACTCAAAAGCTTGTTGCCACTTCCCAGACTGAAGGATTGAGCTATACTGCAAGAGCCAGTTTGACCATAACCTCCCTAGGAAAAACCCTTGTGACCACCACCTCAGATGTCAGGCAGGCTCTCTGCTGAGCCAGGCAAAACCTTCACAAGACAGGCGATTCCAGTTGACTGCTAAAAACCCCTCCACTTGCTTATCACAGATTGTGCCCTGCAACTGTCATTGGTATAATACAGGGGACAGACAAATCACATTAAATGCCAGCTAAGACTGCGGCCACCCAGTGAGGGACTGACATCTTTAGCAAAGTTAATACATGCCAATCAGGTTAGTAACGCATCACAAGAAAGTGCTTGTTGTGACCAGTCTTGTGACCTCATCTGATCAAGTCCGCTACATTTTGTGGTTGATATAAATTTTAAGCATTCAGCTGGCTAAAAACAAAAAAAGAGGCCAGATTTGATGATATAGCAAAGGAGACAGTGAATGCAGGGGGAGAACCCGAGCAATTTACATCCATTTGAGATTCCATGGCAACTAAAAGGCAGGCCTTGCACGAGTCACTATAAAGCTCACTGAACAAGCACTTTTGCTAACTCAAGGCTGTGTTAACTCAGGGGTATAAAATAAAGATGACTGGTTTTTTTTTTGCCCTGTATATTCTTCAACTGATGTTTCTGCTGTACATCCTCTGCCTTCTAACCTATCTTTACACCTCCATCAAATATCAAACCTGCACATTGTATTTTTTTTTTTTTTACTCACATCATTTTAGATGCAGCTTGCACTCTACATCAAGATCTACCTCACTACTGAGGACTGGCTCAGACCTCAAGGTCTGAAATTGCTATTGTCAAATTTCATTTGGTGGCATTTGCCTTAAGGGAGGTCAAACATTTTGAGATGTATGACTAGTATTAAATGAGTCTGCCAGATGGGTGAAGTGGAGCCTTGGAAACAGGGCTCTGCCACTATCTCCATTTCAGACAGGTTTTTGCTTGAGGTATTTGTCTACCCTACAGTGAAAGCTGAATGTCTATAGCCTCTTAAATAGAAAATTTAATAAACTGCAAGAAAGCATATACAAAGACAGTTCCAAGTCAGGAGTTATATGTGGATGTAATCTGACAGACTCCTTTTCATTATTCAGGAATAATACCCTATTCGTCCACTGTTACTAGCAAGTTTGGTAATTCAGAAGGGTTTGTTTCAGTCCGTTTTTCCAAACCATATATAACCATAAATACATCACAGGTTTCCTGACCTACCTACCCAGCAAGAATAGCAGCCAAAGGTACGTACCTACACAGGACGGGTAGGTACAGCCACCAACAGAGGACTGTTTAACAGTCTTTAACAACACCGTGGCTTGCTTTCAAAGTACATTCTGTTGAGCCTCCTCTTGCTTCTTAACCACTGTTAAGCCAGCAGCTTTAAGGTATACTTAGAACTTACTTCACAAATTAAAAATCTCAGCCACTAATGGCATTTTTCTGGCAGAAAGGGGGAGAACAGCAGAGGCACTGCTCACTCTTCTACCATTAAACGTACTTCTGTCATGCACACACAAGAACACACCGCACACTACCTTAAAGATGACCCAGCTAGAATATGTCCTAATGTACTTCGGGTACTACGAGAGGCAAAGCTTTAAAAGGTCCAAAAAGCTTTAAAAATTATGCTACAGTTACACACTGCTTTAGAAAAGCAGAAAGCAAACAAAAGGAGCCCTAGATTTCAAGTTCTGCTATTTGATAAAATCGTGTCTGTTCTGTTTTACTCCCCTGGAAGTGCTACAGTTCTGCTACAGGATTGTGCCACTGCTACATAAGGACAGATGGAAACAGCTGATTTATAGAAGTTTATAGCAAACCATGCCTATTGTTTGCTCTTAGTGATTACTTGAATGTTATTTACTGAATGCTCGTTTATAAAAGTGAGTAATTAAATTTGATCAGTTGGAAGGACTGAATCAGAGGAAGGAGACTTCCTGACAGCAATTGCTTTGATAAACTAATTGATGTATACAGCTAAACTTTCCTTCTTCCATAGCTTCACTCCATAAACCACCATATTCTCACATCAGATGCCCTGTGCTCCAAAACATGTTTTTTGCATTCATCTTAAAGAATATGCTCCAGCTAAAAAAAAAGAATCTCTTCGCTTTTAGAGAAAGCAATTTTAAGTCTATCTAGTTGTACAAAAAAATGCTGTAGTTAACCCATCTGTTCACATCATTTTGCAAATGTCATTTTTCCATACCTTTTCCCTTTCCTCCATTTTGCCTCATGGAAATTCCACACAAGCAGAAGATCAAACCGTGAAAGTAACTACACTTCAAGAATCAACTGCACGTGCTAAGAATAAACGTGTCAGATCGCTGTCAGTGGCAATCTTAGAAACACTTGTAAGAATAATACATAAAGTCAAACAAAAGCTTGATTTTTATTTTCCTGCATGTCCTTAAGGTGTTTTCTCAACTGGCACTGCAAAGACATTCTTTTCTCAAAATATGTTGCTGTAAGTATGCTCTGTCTCTAAAAGTACCTGATCCATAGTGTTCTGGAACAAATACTAGAAACCAAATCTCCTTTTTCTGACATGAATAAATGAGCACTTAGGGGCTGGGCAAATGAGCGTTTGTAGCACAGACGCTTTTCTCATGTTAGAAGGAATTAGAATTTCAAGTTAAAAGGCCAAACGTCTTCGCAGTAAAGACACACACATTCACCACCCCATTCCCAAAGCCATGGCCAGGAGCAGCACAGATTCTGGCAATGAGGGAGGAGCACCATGACCTGCCAGCACCATGAAATTCAAAGAGTTTAAGGAATCCAATCCCATTAGCTGTCAGACACCCAGAATTCCAAAGGAGACACGACCCAAAGATAATGGGATCTTTCCCATTCAAGTACCAGATTAATGAAGAGAAGCTTGGGAGAACGAAAAACCACATCCAGAATTCAGGCAAACACAGAAATCCAGTTTGTGAACTATTCCAGTGTATCAGAAGAACTTTTAACTTCACTAACACTAAGCTGTACACATTATAGGGCTCTTTATCTGGGCCTACTCAGAGCAGACCCTCAACTAAGCATCTGTGTTTTCCTGGAATTCTTTCAGATAATGTCCTTAAAAGGACTGAGAACATCTAGGCCCCAAAGCCACAGTGCAAAATAATATATTGAGACTTTCACGTAACGCACAAAATTCACACGGCACCCCAAAAATCACACAATTTATACAGCTCATGAAGATGGGTCACGTTAATTCTTACTGGTCAGCAGGCTGCCCACAGAATTCCCCTAGGATCTGCATGAGAACTTCTGACTGGACATAGAGAAAGGGAACCCCAAAAGCCATCAGCTGACACATGAAAAAGGAGTCCAATGGGTTCTGGGCTACCTGGTGCCCGATCGAGGAAACTGTGCTTTGCAGGCGCTGGCTTGCCACCCTAACTCTGTCAAAGAGGCCGAGAGAGTACTGCATCACCCTGCTAAAGAAGGAAGCGGAGCTACCTGGGGCCCTCTCTGCTGAGGCGGGGATGGTGTTTGCCCGTCCACTTCCACCACTTGCCATGGCGTCCTGCAGAGGTCCTTTGGCGTCCTGTAAGAATGCGGGGGAAATAAAATTCATATTAAAATTGAAAACGCCTCAGAAATAGTCTTTCTTTAAAATGTGAGGCCGTACGTACTGAACATGTTGAACTAGGAAGACATTCGTCTCACAATTAAGGTACCCCTTAATCATCACAGAAAACAAAGTCTGAAGCAAGTACGTTCCTTCTCAATTTATGGCTTTAATAAAGGTCTGAAAAACAAGTTGGATATCCAAGAAACTCAAAGCAGTAAGATCCCTGAAGTCTGCTATCTGGGAAACAAAACAAGTGCCATTTTTAGTCTTTGTTTTTGGCAGAAAGTACGGCACAAATATTGGGATGGGTCCTTTATCCTTCCAAAAAGGAGGAGTACAGCTTCAGCTTGTACTAATAAAACCTGAGAAACAGGCAGAAAGACAAGCACCACCACTACCACAAAGGGAAATACAATTTAAGGGGGAAGGACAGTATGTAGCATGCAAGCTTGAGAAAATTTAAGACACCAGCATGTAGTTTGTTCAGACAGAGCATGCAAAAATACTACAAAGGGGGTTGAGGAAACAAATTAAGTGCCTTGGATTATAATGACAAAAACTGGGAGACTTTTCTGTATTACACAGTACGTCTGGATCCTATATTTAAAGCACAAATGCCTCCATTACAGTAGCATAAGAAAAGAGATATAATTTCTTTTCACACAGGTTCACATTAACACACAGAAATCTTTCAGAAATGAAGGCAGGTCTTCTTCATAGCCTATGCAAGTGGAGTGGAATTTCATGTTTCAAAGGAAATGCAAATAATTTGTTTCATCTTAAGAAAAATTATGGAGAAACAAAGCAAAACCAAAACTGGTAGTACTATTCATTTAGGCTCTGCATGGACTGAGTAAGGATTTCAGCTGACGAGAAAACAAATCAAAATCCTGTTCTGAATGGGACAGTACATTATTTTAGACTAGGAACCATGAAAGGAGAAGCGCCAATTAAAAGAACTGCTTTTACATAAAAACTTCTAGAACTGCAAGCTCTGATGACGTAAAAAAAAAGCAACTCGACATGCTATTTTCCTACTTTCTGAAAATAACCCAGCATATTTACTTCTTCAGTGTTAAAAGTCTGTTAACATGACATGTTAGATGAAAATAATAAGTTACCTTTCCTGACAGAGGACCCACTGCTGGCCTCTTCCTTTGAGCATAACCAGAGAGTCGGTAACAGTAGTGAGGCTTACAGTAGAATTTACCTGCAGGTAAAACACGAATTACGGTCAACAATGAGAACACAGCAGTTTAGCACAATACAAGTGTCCATCTTGCCGCAACTTATTTTCTGCTGCCATTCCCGTTGCTTCCTCTAGTTTCTTCACTGTAGATGGAGGCAAATGCTATCTGAAGTTTTAACTCCAGCCCTCCTCTCTCCCCTCGTAGCTAGCCTCCTTTCCATTGGGTGCCTGACAGCCATTTAGCTTAAAATCCTATCAACCACCAAAGCAAAGCTGTGAGGCTTGTGTGGTATCACATGCTAACAATGCGGCAGTGTGTGAGGAACAAAGAAATCGTCACATGAAAAGCTGGCAGAAGCACTTTTGGAAAAAGCAAGAATGAATACAACTAGCAGAGGGAAGCGGGAGAGGACAGTGTTAACTCCCAAAGAACCATCTCTCAAAATGCACAGTGGCTACTTGTGGAAAGGACAATCAAACAGTGATTCATTTTCACAATTCAGACCTTTTGTGATACTACTGGTAGAGTTACACCCCAGAAGTGTCTAGATGGGTTTTCACCAGTATCTGAATACTGTCAGGAAGCCAAAGCAGCGCTAATAATAACATAATACAAATAATACTAGCGGCTAATTGATGGCATATAATTATCTTCCAGTGTACCTTTGTCAGTGTGTCCTGCTCGGTATACGCAGCCCATAGCATCCCCTACTCCAATCCCATTCCTACAAATCTGTTAATGCATTTCAAACCTGTGTGTTCTGACCTTTGCCTCTTCCTCTAGTTTCTCTGGGCTGGTATTTGCACAATGCTTCATTTTATGATGGGAGGGTGACAAACGCTATCTTTTGAGACACCTCTGCCTAAGTACACATTTCTTAAAATTTACTGTTTAGAAAAACTGCTCTTTCAAATATACCTGAAAAGAGCAACAACAGAAAGCTCTTACATAAAAATTCTCAGACTTTGAAGCCTAAAACCAGACACTGACTGCAGAACGCTCATCAGTCCAAACAGCTAGATGAATAGCAACAATGCCTCTATAGCTTTGTTATTTTTTCTCTCAAAGAAAACCCAGAATGAAATACAAGCTAAATTTTCACAATGATTGGCTTAGATAGGATGCTACATATTTCCGTTTGGCCATATCTGCTGCATACACAGATGTGACTGTTAGGCATGTAATATAATTTCAGAATCAATGCTGTAAGTGTGCTGAAACTCTGAGCTTTGTGTTTGCTTCATTGAGAACTATCTGGCCATAACTGCGTACATAAACTTGCTTGCAGAGCAAATCACTAAATCTGGTGGCAAAAAAATGTTTCAGCCCATACAGCTGAGAGAGGACCTCAGCCTGTTACTGCTAAACATACAGTCAGACATTCAGTTTCTTGTGAATGTCAAAAACAACAGCAGTGCTCCAAAAATGCATTTTCCCAACTTTGATTACTGATGAAGATGTTACTTTTATATGTTGATTTCAAATTATCATTGACCCCTTTAAACTCACGCCAAGTCTGCTGACCTTCTGGACAAGTAATAATGAATGGGTTTTCTATTTCTTACTGGGAGACTGGTTCAATGATTCTAAGTTTCCTCAACTCTTCATGACGAAGCAAGTCCATTACCTAAAGTCATTATATAATGCATCATCAATATGTCACTTTGGTTCATTTTGCCCCATAGGCCTAGGTGGTCTTTCCATGGCCATTATTCTGTGCAGTATATGCAAAAAGTTTCTTCCTAGCTACATGTAAGGAGATACCTGTTAATTTTATAACATTTGCAATAAAATATTGCAGTAAAATATTCTGGAGTTTCATCCTGTGGCATATCAGTTTATAATTTTTACTTAACCTTTGCCTCAATGAGCAGGGAAAACTATAGGTCCTAACAGTTTTTTCCTGTTCCTTTGTTTTCTACACCATCACGTTTGGAGTAGAATCTTTTCTACCTAACCTCTCTTGGAGATAGGAGTAAAGATAAATGGCAGCTGTGGGAAAAAATAAAGGCAAAACCTGCTGATATAAATAAAGGTTTATCTGAGATACATTCTCATAATTTTTCTTCAGAAAGCATGAAATTTCTGTCAATCACTGCTCAAGCAAAGAATGCAGCACACTGCTAGCCTTAGAAGGATAATACTTTTCACAAGTGATGCATGACTTCAAATTACTACTTTCAATATGCACACTTTCTTGATGAATTTATTTTCATCTGTTGCCGTATTGTCTAGTTTCTCAGATTTGCTAGGTATATCTGAAGCTTCCCTAAACTGTCAGTTCTGTCAACTGAGTAACCAGCAAGCTTTGTAACCATATTCCTTCTTCCTCTGTATATAAGATACAGAAAACAGGAGTCACTACTGACTATTCATTAACTACTTCAGTAACGCTTTCTCGGTATGTATAACATTGACTTACCTCTACTCAACTTTGACGTTCGGTTTTTTGCTATATAAACAAAAATTAATTTGTAATTATTACTATTATCATAACCCCTGAGTTGGACAACTGTGGTGTCTTTAAGAAGAAAAGGCTGACTACATAAGTATCCAATGCGTTACTTTCTCTTAAGTGGTATTAAACACTAAGGAGTTTCCCCATTTGACAGTATTGAAATAAGAGTAAAGGGCCTAGCCTTCAAACCCTCTTGAAATCCTGAACTACTATTTGTTTCTTTGCATTATAGAAATTAATTGAACATAATAATAGATGCTACGAGCTCAGTTATTTTGCTGTCAGCATGACCTGGCCACAGGAAATCCATATAGTTTCAACAGTTAGAGAGATGGTGTCTTTGGAACAGAAGTCACACTCTTCCCTAACTCACCAAATAATTTTTAAGCAAAGAAAGAGGTGAAATCACTAGATGGATTTTCAGGGCAAGAGAATTACCCTGCTAAGAGAATTCTGATAAAAAAGGCAATTTCTCTTACCATCTTCAATGTCATAGGCATAAGATGACAGGCGCAGAGTGGTTGCACAGTATTCACACTTGAAGCAACTGCGGTGGAAGAACTTGCCTTCAGCACTCAGCCTTTCCATCACATAGACTCGCTTGCGGCAGAAGTAACAGACATCACTGCCTCCCAGGTTTTGGGGGAACTCCTTTTTGAGCGAGCCCTAGGCAGAAATAGGCATGGCTAAATTTGTGTGTGTCCAGACACACCAAGATTGCAGGGTCATATTTTCTCTTCATTTGTGCAGATACAGGAGCATCTGGATGCTGCAGTCCTTTCACACATGGATGTTGCAGTTCTTGGACACAATTTACAGTTTTAATGAGGACACTAAAACTAACCTTATTGTCCAGGGAAGGTGGTCCTAAGATGCTACGCCTACGTATGGCAGAAATAAAATAAGTTCTGGATGGAAGAGTGGACATCAGTACTATTAATGATGACCTTGAAATAAATGACTGAAGGAGACATATGATGGAAAGCCAAAACCATTAGAAATCCCTCAATCGTCCATTCTTAGACCTGTATTATCAAAACCAGTATCTCCTCCAGAAAACAATAATGCAGAAGTAGCCCCAGTGGATCAAACATCTTCATAAATATGGCAAGCAGTTTCTCAACTGTTTATGCATAATCCTTGGACACTGAGATTAGATTAAAATGTTTTGCTAGGAAAATGAGGACAAAAGTGAGGGTGGATGGAGAAAGGGAAATGAAGTCTTTCACAAAGCTACAACAGATTCCATCAGCGGTAACAACTGGACACTCACAACACTTCAGTTCTACAGTACATCTAATCACAAACACGCATCATCTTCTGTACGTTGTCTTACCAGTTCCTTCTTGTCTAGAAGGGTTTTGGGTTGCTCTTTCCTTTGAAGCTGATTGGCTATCTGCTCAGCCAATGAGCTCACTCCGCCTGTGTACATCTTTATATACTTCTACCAGATGGATGGAATAAAACAATAGTGAAGTGAGAGAAGAAAAAAAAAAAAGCAAATTAAAAAAAATGACTAAAATGATAATAGGTTAGGTGGTGAAAAAGGTGCAGAGAGGTCACACCATGCCATGACAGTGGACAACACGAAGTGACAAGTAGTAACAGCAAAGCTAGTGTCATCAGAAATCACCAGTGTGGTCCGGGATCAACTCTAAGAACAGAAAAGGCGACCTGCATTCTCTAAGTGCTTTAGAAATACTATGCTGATGAATACAGTAGATCTTAGTTCCGCTTCTGGAGTATTTTGCACCTGGAAACCTCAGCACAGACACTTCTAAGACGAGGCCAAATATAGGTTAAAGATTTTAGGTTCCAGGTAACATTGGCATCAGAAACAAAGATCTTTTAGAAGACACGTTACATAGTCTAATGCAACATGCTGATCACAACAGCATATTTATATGCTTAGCAACTGGAAAGAATTCACTTAACAGAGCATTCACGGAGCAGGGAAAAATCATTAACAAAGAAACTCACAGTGATTAAAAAATACAAATTCTTCCAATGCTAAAAATACATAGAGGTTTATATGGAAAAAGATGCAAAAGCCTCATCCAATGCATTAAAGCCATACCTGCAGACTTCTGGAACATGTACTTGTTCAACTGTGAACTTTATGACTAGACTTTCCTCCATCACGGGTATTGACTGACTGCATAACTTTGGATACCTAAAACCCTTCCAGTATTCTGAGAAATCTAGGCAGGTTGGCTGTTACCTTAGATGGTACAAAAGGAGTGTTTGCAAGCCAAGTTCAGTCGCTGCAGGGGCAGAGGAAGTGTTTTTCACAGGAAATACTACCATTGGCAGTAATTAAGTGGTTAAGGAAATTATGTGGTTAGCTCAATCACACTGCAAACATCATCTATTTGACTCAGAGCAGCAAGGAGCATGCCAAGCAGTCTTCCTTTTCCAGACTAAGCAGCATTATGAATGTTTCTAGTACAAGTCTCCTCAGTAAATGAGGGATCATCAGAGAGACAACTCCAGCTTCTGGCAAGTGCTAAATACCAAGGATAACAGTTTTCTGAAGGACAGGACTAAAGTTGTATCTCAAAACATCCTTTACTCATATAGCAGAACTTGTTTGGAAGCACACTAGTTATTTATACTCTCTTATCAACTGTGGGAAATTTTATACATGTGGTTATTAGCCTTTTAGGAATGTTTAAGACCTTCACATGTTCAGACATGAGAACAGCAGGAAGCATCACAACCCCAAATTTATCACAGAATGGGTACTTCTTTGGGGAAGGAGATTTTGAAAATGGATTGCTCAGCCATCAGAGATTACTGCTGCTATCACTGAAGTTCTTAAGTACTTAAGATCTGGTCCGTGCCACTGCAGTCGTGAGGGTCTATTTCTACCCAGAAAAATCTTCTGTCTACTGATTCCACCTCAAAATGCAGAGCGCACTCGCAGTATATATAGGGAAGAAATAACATATGATTTGTTTTTCAAAATCTTCCAGGTTCCATATTCCTCCTCAGCTAGTGTGTGGACACACATATGTCCAGAGTTGCCTTTCAATGTCATATATCTTATCTTGTCGAGTATTGTATTTTAAAAGGTGCCCACTGGAAAAATTTTCTTCGGCATTGATCTTTAACTGGCAATCATAAACACTGGGCCAAGAGTTTTCCACTGTTCTCTAAAAGACCAGAAACCTTTGAGGCTTTTTAAGTTTTCTTAAAAGATAGTTCAAGCTTTTCCATGGGAAACACTTTCTTTCAATTGAACCAGGTTTCCACTAAACAAGTTTTGATTTGAAACCTTCATCCAACCTTAATTGCAGGTACTTCTGGATCTTTAAATTCTACCATCACATATGAAGTTCCATGCTTAAAAAGTGATTATGCTAATCTTGATTCACAATACTTTGGATTACTTGGTGTGGGAAATTTAGTTGCTGAATTTTTGATTTGGGGTTCTGTGTTTCTTGATTTGTTCTGCTTTTTCCCTTACACATCACATCTGGCCTAATACCGGGTCTTAAAAAAAGCATTTTATCTTTCCTCCCGTGGGCAAAAGCCTTCCAGATACACAACATTCTGCAACATTTTCAAGAGCGGGCAAAGAACCCCCTCCCAGCTTCAGTCAAATGAAGTTTCTGTTGTTTACGTATGGCAGCTGCAACTAGTTCAAATTCCCAGTGATTCTTTAGAAAGCCAAAGTACTTTTTATTTCCCACTGTCCATCAAGCATATGTGCAAAAATGCATTCTGTACTTTGGCCCAAGATCCCACCAAAAGCAGGAAGCAAAACAAGAAAGCTTTACTGCAAAGCCAGAAGGACTATCAGTGCTCAGGAAAAAAAAAACCTGATTTGAGAAGGAGATGTATCACAAGCTGTTCATTTACACCAAGTGTTAAATATATGTAGTTCCAAACTGCTTTATAGCTGACAATAACCAAGCTATGCCCCAGGTTGCCTCTGGCTTCTCATTTGCCCATCCATGACTATGCACAGACATTGCATTCTGCGGGTGAAGCACTGCAAGCCTAGCTGTCTCTTGTGGTGTGTCCTTGGCTGGTGGGACCATGGTGCAGCAAGCGAACGCAGCTGAGTGCACCTTGCAACGCTCAGGCTAATGCTACCTGTCGAAGAGAGTCAGATGAAGGTGAAGAAGGGCGATTAGAAGAACGGAGGCTAAGGGAGAGCTCCCACTGGTCAACAAAGAATCGGCGAGACGGTTCAGTCTCAGGCTATAAAATAAAATAAAAATCAAAACAGTCATACATGGCTACAGAGGGAACAAGGGAGAAAAAACAACTTAGGTCCTTCTGCCTACTGTAAAAAAATATATATATATTCTTAGAGACTCTTGTAGGAAAACTTGGAGAAGAATGTCCAGTGTCATCATCACTTTCTCCCCAGTGAGGCAGAGCAAGTCATTCTTAATTTGCTCTTTATTATTTTAAGTTATTTAGGACCATTCAGAAGCAGTTACCTACTTCCACAGATGTCCAACCTCCTGTAATCCAACCAACTAAGCCACTGGCAAAGGTCCCAAATCAATTTCCCCTGCTCCTCCTGTATCTCCCATCATTCTGTATTACTGGCCCAAGGCACCAAGATCGTATTTCAGGCCATGTGAGACCTCTTCTATATTTTAAGTACATAAAGCAAAAGCCTGCTCTCCTTGGGGATGGAAGAGAAAGAAATTAACTTGCGTGCATTGCCAGTAATTAGCAGCAAATTCCCAAGCTAAAATTTACTGTAAGCAGATTGGAAACATCACACTGAAAAGAATGAAACAATATAAAACAATCTGCAAATGGCAAACCAGAAATCCCAAACTGAAACTCATTCCTCACAGAAGAACACAAAATCTGGTCTTCCAACATGCCCCTCCATTATCGATACGGCTCATTATGCCCATCTCCCAAGAAATACTTCACAGAAATAGAAAAAAAAAACCCACAGAAGGTAGGAACAAGATGTTTTGGTCTAGATGTTAATTTCTGTATCATCGCTTCAAAGGAAATGCACATGAGCATGCTGTCCTTGGATCACACCTGAGATCTTCAGTTGCGTCACCCATTAACAAATAGGGGCTAATATGTTCAAACTAGTCGTCCTACTCAGTCTTTCACAGTTTCTTTTGTTTCCAAATCATATCTCCAATCTAGCTGAAGATTCACTCTTTCTTCCTGGAGAACGGCTTCACTGACTTTAATCGTTAGCAAAGACAGCATCTCTAAATAACAGCAACGAAAGGTGACCTAGATGTTATAAATTATTTTTTTTTGTTAATCACTTGGAAATGTTATGCCCACCAGCAAAAGTTCTGGGATTGTTTATATTCCATCTTAAGAAGACAGCTTGATTTTGGATGGTTAACTCAAAACAGTAAGTTATGGTAAAAGAGAGAGAAAAAAGAAATAGTAATAATAATAATAATAGTAATAATATCACTCATGTAGCTGGTGTTTTCCAAAAGGACTCTCCAGTTTGCCAAATGCAATTGAAGATAACTGAGAACAGAGTTAGGGGCAAGCCGCTAGAAACTAAAGAAACCAGTGTTCAAACTAGCATGCTCCCGTATGCCAAAGACGATACACGGGAGAGAAAATGAAGCACAAAACCAAACCAAAAGTGTACACTGGAATCAAAGAAAATCTGCACAAGCTGCCAACTCAGCTATTGGAAAGCAGTATACGGGGAGTATGGACACAAAAGTAGCACTTCAGAGCCAGGAATTATGCTTGGAAAATGCAAATGTTGTTGCTTCCAGAAGCAAGAAAAATTTGTGAGCAACTGACTGGTAAACGACCACTGTGAGATGACTCGATCTGGAGTCCAGCTGGTTTACAGCATGTCCTCTGAAGTTTGGAGGCTGTTTTCTACCTTACTATTGAGATTGTGTTTTGAGAAACAGAAACAGTCATTCATCAAACAAGGAGACAGTTAAGAACGGGCAAGTAGGATAAAAATACTACACAAAATAGACTTAACCGTGTCTTTTTAACCACGTGGTCGTACAGCAGTGGTCATCGTATTTTGTTGAATTTTTCTATCCCTCACCCCAGATGTCACCAGTACCCAGAATCCCGCACTGAGACAGGCCACTAGACACGCAGGGCTGTAGTCACCTGATGCCTCACTGCAGGTCTGGGCTCCAGGAGGGCAGCCAGCTGACATGCCCTTTGCTCAACATTGTCAGGCACTTGGTCATCAGAAAATAAACGAGGAGATCTCTGTGAGGTGAGGAAGGAGGAAGTAAACAAATCAGAAAAAAAAATTTTTTCAAAGCCCCAAAAGGAACAGACACCCAAATGCCAACAAAAGGTAAGAAATTCACATGCAGAAGAGCAAGAGGAGCACCCATGTGAAGACTCTTTTTATTCCCAGTGTCTACTGTTCTAATGGAGTGCTAAGTTTTGACCCTCAAGGCCAAGAAAAAACAGTTTAATTAGTTGTTATTCACAACTCTCCCACCTAGGAATGCTGCAGCCAAAATCAAACAGGCACGTGGCCTCTCTCTCTGGCATTATCTTCCAAAAATATCCTAAACAAACCAGAACAAACAAAACCCTCCCCTAAAAACCTCCTAGCTTTATCACGCATGAAGGAGTTTGTTTTCCAACTTATTTCACCATAGTTCTGACTTCTCAAGGATTTCCTTTACACATCTAAACCTATACATACTTGTGTTTCTCAGATTTTGCGCACAGAAATACATGTTTTTAGGGTAGCATAATTCAGTTCCCACAAAGAATGGGTTAGTTTGCTTAAAGGTGCTGGTATATGAAAAGCGCACGCTGTACGTACCAAAGGGAGAAGGGGAGGGTGTTTAACGAGCCTGGATGGTTGAAGCAAAGCGCAGCAAAATCAAACTATCCCAGAAGCTACCAGTTTTACTTCTGTAGCTCCATCTCCTACTTGTTCTTACTGCACTGTCATGTCAGCACACCCCAGGCACAATATTTGACACCTCTGCTATTCTGGTCTTTCATATCCATCTTCTTAAACTGTTGTGTGGTCCATTTAGTGACATATAAAAAAAGACCTGGCTTGTGGCCTGCTGTACAACACAGGAATATCACACAGCATTCAGCTGATTTGTTTGTAGAGTTCAAAAGTAAATGGACCTGGAACTACAAACGTGTGCATAAAGAAACCTCAGGCTTGATCTGTCAAGTACGCCAGGGTGCTGCTATGTATTGCTAACTGTCCTCCAAAGTAGAACAGAAAATCAGGTTCACACCCAACTTATGGGAAAAGCTTTTCCCATTAACATGCATTATAACACTCTACTTTCAGCTGCTTTCAGTTCCACCTACTCCTTCCTACTAGATCATTTTCGCTAAAACTAGGGCCTATTATAAAGTTGTGGGCTTCTGTGTCACTGCAGACACACACTTATTCATTTTCTACTGCCTGTCAGAAAACATTCGGCCCACAAGAGTCTTTTGTTAGAACACATTCTGAAAGTTGCAACAGTTTTATAGCTGGCTACCACTTACAACTTAATTCATTCAAAGCCTTTACTGGAATGTCAATTAATTTGTCAATATGAATTCAAATCAGCCAGTTCTTTTGAGTGTCTATCTTTTATTTTCCCATGCTTCTTTATAATACGGAGCCATTCAGACAGACTGTTGAATATTTCATTGTTAAGAAGGCTTCAAAGTCTCTATAATAAATAATGCCTCATCATTTTTCCTTTTACTTTGGCCTGTAGGAGGCAGGATGGAATGCCAGTTGTTTAACCATCCAGAAAGCAAGCAGTGAAAACAATGCAACCACGTTCGCATGAATTAGCACAAAACATAACTCTTCTTGTTCTGCTACAGCCACAGCATACTTCACTAAAGAGGTGTACTAGAAAAAGCAGAATGGGAAGAGCTTAAGTGCTAGATCTACGGCAAAATAAAAGCATACAGCAAACTGTTGATGAAGGCTTGTTATGCATTTATGTCAGAAATACTCGCTCCTAACCGGCTCTCAGCAGGTCCAGCGTGTTAACAGCAGCAGTAGGGTAAGTGTGTTTCACTACCCGCTATATTTGCTCTCTGTATTGCACACATCCACCACAGCCTTGTGTAATCAGCATCCATGCCATTTGTTCATGCTCTTTACCCTTTCCTGTCTGGGACTCTGCTCCCCGGGATAGTCGGCATCAGGTTCCCTGTTTCTCTGCAGGCAACAGATTATGAGCTTAATAACAAACACAGAACCAACTTCCTAGTCAAAACACTTCATCTGATTTTTCTTACACTTCGTCTGATTTTTCTTACAAAAGGCCATAATGATAGCAGAACAGTTTATTAAGAATATTCTAAACCAGGCAATAATAACTTGGCTCCTGTAGAGAAATTTTTAAAACACATATATTCATATTAGCTCAGTAAACTACTATAGAGTACCACAATGCAATGAAATTAGTATAATAATAAAGATGGTAAGACACTCAGTGTAACTCATACTGTGATGTTAGATTAAAGGAAGGAAATGGAAAGCTTAAAAGAAGTGGCAGAATGACCGCATTAGAAGCGCAGAGGTACAGATTTTAAAGGACAGCAGCCTAACAAGGACGCAGATCTATTTGACTCACTATGAGGCCTGGGCCAAGACAATTTCAGGAAAAGAAATCATTCCTAAGGAATAAAGAGTGTCTCCAAAAGCACACCCCTGAACTGAGTCTAACAGATCAGCTCTGTAGCACAGAGGGTAAAAATTCCTCAGAGTTAAAAGAGGAAGTAAAAAAAAAAAAAATTTAAGTTATTTCTTTAAGTGACAAGACATGCAAAAAAATTTCCTACAGGACACAACAGAAAAAATGGTTGAAGTACACTTGGACCCAGCAGCAGCTGGTTCTCATGACTGAACTAGGCAATCAAAACGACACAGGACCAACACATACTAGGAGAAGATAGGGTGGGAAACTACAGAGCTAATGGGTTCTTAGTGACTGAAAGCCCATTTCTCTGTATGGAAATGAACCCTACACCACAGATTAAAAAGTAAAACTCAGCATTTAACTGCCTTAGTTTCTCTACCTGTAAGCTTGGGAAAACCTTTCTTCTCTCATAAAATATATCTGCCAAATTTTTCAAAGGATGTTGAGAACAGCAATCAGCTAGCTAACACAGTCTGATAGATAATATTACACTCAATTCAGTTTAAATGCAAGTTTTGGTAATGAAGAGGGCTTTTCCCACTCAATCTACCTAGATGTCCATTCCTGTATCCTTCTGTGCACCACATGCTATCCACAGTGTGCCAGAAAAGTAACCACTTGTTTTGTTAGGACAGTTTTAAATTAGACCAATAAGCAGACCTGACCTATCTTGCAGACGCAGACAATAGAGAGGCAGCAGAGAACGTGTGCTCCGAAGGCTGACAATAATTAGACCAGGTTAACATGTAGCTACACTCTGAGAAATCATAGCAACAAGGCAAGTTAAACTTTACGTCCAATAATAAGTCTGGTCTACTCTGCTAAAAGTAACATGCCTTTGCGGAGTTTATAGGCACACAAGTGTTCAGCAAAAAACATTTTCCACCTAGGGGGAAATTTATTTGTACAATCCTTATTTAAATTTACGAGAGGTTTACGGAACTGCAGCTGCCCTTTTATCACCTCAAGATTAGTTCAGGATTGACCAGGGAGAAGTGGAATTTATTAATGCAGCAGGAAAATGAAACAAAAATCTTAGAAGGATACAACTCCAAGAGACTCGATAACCACGTACAATAAGACACAACCATTAAAGGATTTCAGGTAATATTTCACTAGGAGGACGACAAATACACATGCACTAACATGTGGACGCACATTTATACACTGTGTTCAGAACAGCTCTCACTGCTCCAATCCAAACTCAGACAGACTGAACACAAAGTCTTGCGAGACAACAGCCTGGGTGTGTGGGAAACAGAAGGACCACAGTGGACACATGCAGGCTACTACAACACTCAAAAAAAGCACTTTATACAAGTAATTCTAAAAGAGTTTCATGGATACAAGGGCAAATTTTCAGGCACATCTGTTTAAACAAAGAATGAAGCTGGAGACAATTTGCAGTTTCCTTCCCTGCGTTACTCTCCAAACTCAAAACTGCAACTCAAAACTGAGAAAGAATACTGTAATTACAAATTACCCTACAGCAAAACCTCAGAGTCTCCAGTGGAGACTCTCCACGCTTCTGGTGAGCTAATGCCAACCTATGTTTCTAATTTAAGAGGTGGAAGAGGCCCCATCACCATCTGAGAAAAGAAAATTGGAAATGCAATTTTAAGTGGGACATTGTGTAACTGATCTAGTCACCTGTACAAGCACTAATGAAGAAAGAGAGCAACAGAGCATGCAGAGGGAATCACCTGCTGCCTGGGATACGGTGGAGAGGGAGGCGGAGTGGAAGAAGAGAGCATGATCACTTTTTTGGGGCAGGTCCGAGAACGTTCCTTACTCCTCAGCTTTTTTTTTTTTTAAAAAGAAGAAGAAAAAAACAACACAGTAATGGTAGAAAAGAGATAACATTACCATTGGCTTTGGTGAGACAGGCCAGAACCCATGAACTGAGAGACTGTGATCTTAATTCCACGCCTCTCACAAATGACCTAAAGCCACACTTTGAAGCTGAAAGACCTGTTTCTTACCCAGGATCACATGTCCATTTGACAGATGCTTCTAGGTGCAACCAGTGAACACGTACTTGTATCAATAACCAATTAAACCAACAGTTTCTGACTCCAGGTCTTACAGTCAGTGAAAGGTACAACTTGGAAGTATCCGTAACATATTTGGACAACTCTTTGCTTAATGAAAAATTACTTATTGCTGTGCCTTGCAATGTTTCAAAATATCCATCCTCTTGACCTAATGACTCTTGTTTGCAATTCATTAGCAATACGACTCAAGTCACAGTGTTCTGTTCTCAGCTTTAGATCCCTCCTCTAACTTACAGATATTAAACCATCTCAGGTAAGTTAAACTGTACTACATTCTACCAGAACAGAAAGACAGCTGTTTTATAGCCAAAATGTAGCCACATCTAAGAGCCTGCACACACATGTCCTCATTTTAATAGGCCAGAAAACATGCCTTTCCAGTTCTGTATCTGCTTCCTATGTAGGCTTTTCTCCATCACTTCCCGATTATTAATTTATCTTCTGCCTGATTTTTCATTTTGAGTTCTCATCACAGCATACGTGGAAATTGTTTCATTAAGGAGAAAAAAAAAAAAAGCTGTGTATTCAAAGCCACTGTTAGATAGCCTCCAAAGAAACAGCCTGCTGTTTCAGGATATTGCAGATGTTCGTTACTGCCCTTACAGCTGAGCTGGCACTAACATGTGCTTAGATATTCTCTTCCCTTTCAGAAAAAAAAAAAAAAAGAAAAAAAAAATCAACTCTTCTATTTCAAACAGATGCCACAAGCAGCTTAAAACTAAAGTACGTGACTGTACACTGAAGTGGATGATCAACATTTATATGCTGTTTCAAAAGGCTCAGCTGTGAAGTCACTAATTTCTAGCTAGAAGAGCAATAACATTTTCAACCACTACAGCTGTTCAGAGATTTTCATCTGACCGTGGCCAAGTTTGCCTTTCAAACTTCCAAATTTTCATGCACTTGTGTATTTTCCCACAGCAGATCTCAGAATATAACATTGTATAGGTATATGAAGTACACATTCAGTCCTCCAGTAGGATGCATTTCTGAGCATGTAAAGACAAAGATGGCTATAGGAAAAAGGAAAGATCTATCAACAGATTTAAAGAAGAAATCAAGTAGAAAAACCAATATTTGTGGAAATCATTGGTGTTGTAAGATCTCTACTGTTGAGATTTCAGCTCCTGCTCACTGTGGTCATCTCAGTCATTGCGTATCTTCAAAAAACACAGCTCCAACAGAATTACTGAAGAAGGGTTTGTACTGCCACATCTTTATCACACTTCAGGGAAACATCTCAAAAGAAGCAGCATCAGGCCTCCAGAGGCAGAAAAGATGTGCACTAAAAGAGAGGTGACCTCCATCTTACAAGCATCTTTGTACACATCAGTGATTTAAGCTTATGTATCACATACATACCTTGTTGCTGTTAGGAGACCTATGAAACTACAGCAGAAAACTGCTGAAGGCCAGAAGCTGAGAGTCTGGAAAGCCAGGACAAAATTCAGTTTAAAAGGCTCGTCTCCCATACCACACCCAAACAGTCAGGTTCTCTTCTGCATAGACCACATGGCTTTATCATCTCTGATGAGATGCTCTTTTTCAAAAGCAGCCAAAATGGCTTGGAAAAGAGTAGAACACACCATGAAAGATGCTTTTATACAAGTAGGCATTCAACTGAGGGGATTAACCACCACAGCATGAAACACAACCCATCTTTTTTAGGAAGTATGACCATCACATAAACAAATTACATTACCGCTATGCATGTACACTTAACAGTATCTGCAGGCATTACTAGCTGAGGTGCTCATGACAGCACAAACCCAATTTTGACAACACAGATCAACATCCTCAAAGAGTAGCTCAATAAAGCAAACTTTGTAAGCCAGTTCATGAGGAAAATGCAAGCCACACAGAACGCTGCAAGCAGCAAACTGGTGAGGTTTTCAACATGCTTATCTTTTGAAGGTTTTCCCTTTCCAAAAGAGATGGCATTAAAGGTCTTGTGATGAAAGTAAAAACTACTTCAGAGCAGATTCTGCCAGGATTTCATTCTTTCTAGGAATTCTGTCCTAGCAAGCCACCCCTACCCCACCTGTACAACAGACAGAGAGACATTCTGCCTTACAGGCTCATTGAAACTGCTGGCCTTGTAACTCTTTTAACTCCAGGGAAGCACGTTTCTAGACTTAAATTGACAAGCAAGTACAACTAAAGAAGTCCATATGGCAGACACTGGCAGGCAACAGCCAAAAGCAGATGCAAATTTTTTTATAAAAACTGGGGGTCAACCCAGACAACATCCTTCACAACTGTGTTTCAAACAACTCCTCTGCAATCACTCTTATGCTTTTGAGGTATTCTTTTGTGTGCAGTTTCAAAGACAGGACCAAACCTATCAAACACAAGACGTGAAGCTGCCCTTCTCCCAAAGACCCTGGGGATCTCAACTTCATTCTGCCTACTGGCAAAAACATCAGGAAACCTGTGGTTTCCCTCAATAACACACCACCACTTTTTGTCCCCTTGGGAACTGCTTTGCTCCTCTTCAAAGGACTCTTCGGTAGAAGGTATTCACTACATGACGTACCTTACACACAGTCACTGACAGAAGTTCCTGTTCATGAATTCTGACACCTGTGCCAAACAAGGGAACCCTTTCCCACAGCTTCACGAACAGCTCTTTCTAGTAAACGTAGAACCTCCCTAAAGAGCTTCTCAGAAGCAATACTCATCCTTTACAGCATCTCCAATAACATGCACTGGTACCCAGAACCAACTCCACTGCTGGTAATCTGCGGCCCAGGAAACATCTTTGTAGCTAGAGTGCCCAATGTCACTGCAGAAAGCCAAGTCAGTTGTATAGAAAGGTTCAGTCTCACCGCTATCAGATTCTGCGTGCCGAGGGAACCAGAAATCAGCAATATCAGCAGCCAGCTGAAGCACTGCTTCAGCAACAGCTTCCTGCAAGATGGATTTCTGTCCCAGTTTAGGAAAGCTGACTGCTTGGCTCAGTGGATGGCTATCTGCCACAGATGATCTCTGATCAGCCAAGAATAAATGGTTCTACGTATGCCCATGGCTTCTGAATTAAGACAACTGATGCCCGCCATTTCCACAGACAAGTGATAAGGAACATTTGGAAGAGGGACTGTATCAATTGTTTCTTTGGTCCTACTGTATCCTGCAGATTTGGCATCTTTGAGACCCACTATTATTCTTCTCGCTTTCAACTGTCAGATGAAAAGCAAATCCAGCATGAAGCCTGGACATAAGAACCAATCCTCTCCTGTTGACCTATCAAGGAAAGATCATCTCCAGGTGTAATCTTGAGAGGGAAATCATCCACACAAGGCAATCAAGGTCAGTGTCCTCTGTAAGTACAACTGTTACAAAAAGATTTTTCAAATATCTGCTAGGGCATTGCTGTCTCTATGGAGATGCTACCAACGTTGAGGTAGATCAGAAGGGCTTTTAGAAAGATTTTTCTTTTTCCCTCTTTTTAATAACGTAGCACAGGTAAAATAAAAAACACACCCAAGAACAACAAATTACTCTCTGGTGAAGAGAAAATCCTCATCATAAAGACAACAAATAAAGTTTGTCCTTTCTTTTTTTAATCAGTTCCAAAAGGGTGACAATAAGAACTTCACTGTAAAGGCTTAGTTATAAAGCCTTCATAAAGTTTCAACAGCAGGTTCAAATAGAAATCTCAAGGCTGCAGTGATGTGATCTTTTCCAAGTGCTAAAACACAAATCTTCATCCTTCTGAACTGAGAAAGACAACCAATGCAATCCAGTTTTCCCTTTTTTGTGGGGTAACATAAGCAGTGCTCACCAACTGACTTCATAGTGTACAGAGACATTATGCTTTTCCATATCAAGTACTTTGGGTTCTTCCCCTTTACCTGGGAAGTATTCTTAGAAACGAAATTCTCCTTAACCATGGGTGATATGTATCCATCTGAAAGTGCTCATTGGCCTAAAAGATTTTAATGAGTTAGAAGGTAAAAGAACAATCACCGAGTCAGGAAACCTAAACATAAGGCTGACATTTTAAAGACTCTCTTGACAGCCCTGCTGACAACAAATGCCCTGGCTTTGGTCTTCTCCCTTGGAGAGAAATCTTCTGGATAATGGCACCAGTCATGACATGCAGCATTAATTGTGTTGAATACAGTGAACATGAAGATCACCATGAATCCATAATCATGCTGAACAGCAAATTTCCAAACCAGTGTCACCTTTTTCCACTTGACTCTAAAGTATGCTCTAAACTGCGATTAGAAAGAGGCAGGTACTTCTCCAAATTATGGCTGCCAGAAAAATCTCTCTTAGCACTCTCAGAAACATGAGGAGTTCATTTGCACAGGGAAACACTGGAAGCAGAGGAAGCCAGTGAGATAAGTATCCCTATCTGCCTGAAAAGATTGTCTGTCACAAGCCTTGGCTTTTGAAAGTGCACAGCTGAAAGAAAAATACTGGCAATGACAATGGGCCAAAACACACGAGAGAAAAGAAAATTTGACACCTCCTGATTTTTCTGCTGTTGATCCCTACCCTGAAACCCTGTGTGGCAGAAATCCTATGATTTTTCTTAATTCACAGAAATCTGCAATGCAATGAATGTGAGAAGCTGGCAAGGAAAGCTACATCTGTCACAGAGGAAGGGAAACCACAGTAAAGTCCTCCTGTAATTGCAGAACACGTAAGATTTCACATGTGAACAGCAAAACTGACAATCAATTTTATTATTTATACCAAGCAAGAGCTTTAACATCACAGATGGCACGACACCTTTTACCTCATGGGTTGTGATAACTGCTTACATATTTTCAATTTTTTTTTCTAATAGAAAAATCTAGAAATTCTGTAGGCAAGGTTTCTGCTAAAACATCCACTGAAACCCTGGGAAGTTGAAACTAGCATAAGAGGGCAGGGAAAATTTGACCACGTCCTCCTGAAACATTAAAAACTGGGCATCATTACCAAAGAGAGATGTAGATTTCATTAATTGGAAGCTAAATTATTTAAAATAACAGAATAACACAAGGTGCTGGAAAAGAACTGGTTTAAAATCAGGACAGTGATAGCTGGTGTTGGGTGCAAGCAATGCATTGTATTCATAAGCAGTGTCTTTACCTGTTTCCACTGGGGTATGGGAGCAAGACGGCCCTGCTCTCGTCTGCTGGATGGTTGGTTGTGAACACGTTCTTGATAAGGCAGGACAGGTTGCTGCATGCAGGTTGTAGGGAAAATGGGACCGAGGAGGAAAGAAAATAGTAAAGGAAACTCAAAGGAAGCCAAAGGAATGGGATACAGAATAAGACAGACAGACATTTAAGAAAAAAAAAAAAAAGAAAACAAAACCATAAAAAAATGGGAAACTACATATAGTTTTGGACCTTCCTCTTTATTTTCATTGTTTCTTCAAATCAGCCTGGTTATTCCAGCCCGTATGTAGTGGCTGAGGAAACATCTGGTTCGTAAAGAATGGGATAACTGTCACCTTTCTGAAATTATGTCATACTACTGACACTGATGTGCAGCGTAGCATAGACATACTTGATCTAGCTTGAAGGTAGCTAGGTCAGGTCCTACTCACAATCTGGCCATGGCAGCACAGAGCTTGGCACCACCGATGAAGACAGACTAGGCAGCAGAGCAAGAACTTAAACCATACTGAGTCTTACACTGCTGACACTGCAGTGGCTTAAAGGGACTCAATCTAACTTTAAAGATAACGACTCTGCAGTTGCAGTAGCTGAGATACCACCCTGAACAACCAGCAGTCATCAGAAAGCCTCACTTGGAATGACACAAATATCCTGATTGCAAAGAACCTCCCAGGCATCTGCCTGCGGCACTTACACACACACAAAACTGAAACACCGTTCACAAGAACAAACAGATGTAATCTGGCATGAAAAAGTTCAAATCAGAAATGGAAATGATCGTTCTTAAAACATTAGAAGTGGAATGTTCCAGGAAAGCTTTTCAACAGCAATAGTAGTTATAAAAGAAACCCAATTGCCAGTAAGATGTCTGTGAAAGTGATTACATAATATAGTACGGGCAGTTACAGAGAAATAGACTTTCATTAGGAAATTCTTCTCCACCCCATACTCCTAAATTTTAAATTTTTCTCTTTTGAGTAAGCTTCACTCTTCCCTAGAAGAGCCTTTGAAGTAGAAAAGCACCACTAGCATCCAGTCTCAAGGAATGCATGTTATTATTCATTATTTTCCTTCACAATTCCAAAATAAAGGGTTTTATCATCCGTCTCCTACCTGTCTTCGTAAGCTTGAGGACTGCACTGGTGCATTCTCCTCAAACTTGGCCAGCAGCTGGGTTGCCATAGACTTGACTTTGTTCTGATTCCCAATGGAAGCATCAATTCTCCTCTCTGTCAAGGCACTCACCAGTGTGGGCCTTTCTTCTCTGTAGCTTCGTGGGATGTCCTCCTAACAATCAGTGATATCAAAATTTAACAAGATACAACCGGACCACCTTTTCCTCTCTACCCCTTTGCTGTGATAGGTTTTGAACACTCTAAAAACAAAAAAACCCTATTAGTCTGCACTTGAAAGCTCACATTTTAATTTCCTCTGGCATGTCATGAAAAGCTCTCTTGAACTTCGCATCTCTTTTCAACCTTATTTGATACTTACTTACCAAAAAGACCACAGCTGAAACACTCCCATGAATCCCTTGACATAAAGCAAAGCCCTAACTTCAAAGCATCTGTTGACAACTCAAAGAACTAAATTTGAACTCAGTTACACCTGTTGGACTATAAACATTTCAACCGAAGGACTGCCTCATGGGCCATACTAGAAATGTATGCTTTTTGCACTACCCAAGGCTAAAGTTTAAATATGAATGAAACTTCTGACTATACTGCATTACTTTATTAAATGAAAGTTTCATTCTTGGTGTCATCATCAAACCGAAGTAAATGGCAATAGAAATAGAACATGAGAGAACTGCAATACTTCATTTGTTGTGTACTATTCTTTCGCAAGCATCAGAAAAATATTTGCATTATAAATGTAACAAAGTGTAATCTCGGAAGAAGAATTCATTTTTATCGAAAAAAAAATGTTATATAGAGCCTGTCTGGATATAGCAAAAGAAAGGACTGAAGCAGGAACAAGGAACCTACCATATGCTCTGCTCCCTGACACCTCCTCACTGCAATACTTACATCCTCAGATTGGCTGGTTTTTCTCCTCTTTCCTGCACCATCCAGTTCCTTTTCTTTTTTGTCCTGAAAATAGAAGGAGGAGGGGAAAAAAAACATTAAAAAAAAACCACAACAAACAAAGATAAGGATTCTTATACCTTTCTGGCCTGAGATAAATGTCATCAGTGCATTTAAATAAGCTTTGCAACACAGTTGATTAATTCTCTGGGCTCATGCTCCATTTGTTTAAGAAAACCTCCTCGGGGAATTCTGACCTTTAAAACCAGACATTCTTCAAACACCTTCAACTAATTGGGAACTGAGCAACCGGTTATGTTCCAACATAAAACATAACCCCAAATACTGTCACAAGGTTGGATTTTAAGACTGAAATATATCAATAACCGAGAGTACCTCTTGCGGATGTGATTCTGCAGCTACAGATGTCAGGTATCGCATACGAGAGCTGACGAACACGCAGCCTCTTGTAAATACACGGCAGATACACTTAGGCCTGCACCGTTAGTAGCGCCTACTTGGACAGCAGCTGGACAGACACAAGTGTCACCCAGACTTCGGTACAGTTACCTTCGGAGTGCGTTTCCGAGAGATGCTTTGTCCCAGTTTACTGAGAAAAGAGATAGGTGATTTGGTACTGGCAATCAGGGCAGCCTTTTCTTCTGCATTCAGGTCCAGACTATCTGCTAGTAAAAACAGGTAGTACAAGTGAATGCCAGGACATTTTTTCTGTGGTGCTATTATTAAATACACAACGGAAGGATTCACTGATTTTTTAATATAACATTCTTTTTCTTCAATTTTCTGTACAAAATTATTGTAATATCCAGAATTAATACCTTTCTCAGCTATTCTGCTTTTTCATTTTGCCAAAATCAATTCTCCTTTCAGGGTTCATAACCATCGGAATAAATATTGTGTTTGTTTACTCTATTTACTTTCATATTTAAAGAGCATCATAATCATCAGTATTCTTAAGAAGAGTTCAGAGTTTTGGGAAGAATACCTGATATACACTGTATTTTTTAAAGGCTATTAAACACACTTCTCCCCCCAGCCACTAGAATGGTAGACTGGAATTAAGATCATCAGTAATAAAGAAAAAAACTTAAACAACATTATTAATATTTAAAGGTAGGCCAATTGATTTGTGTTAGGCAACTACGTCTTTCCATTCTAATCAAAGATCTTTCATTCCTCATTGGCCTGAAGCTAGTCACACCATTCACAGATGACAAATAGGTATAAAACTTGGCCAGTGTTTTGAAACTGAGTACTAAACAACTACTAGCAAGGCAACCACATTAGCTAAGACAGACGAACCCCTAAGAATAGCAAGAAAGCAGAAAAGTTATCCCGTACTGTTGAAGTGAGTCTAGAACTTTGGAGGACGTTATTTTGCATTAACTCCTTTTTTTTTTTGCTCCTGATGCTGCTACCTGGTCTTCATCAGCACCAGTAAGAAGTTTTTGTAATGTAAACTTAGTGAGTCTGTCAGGTGTGCCCCAAAGTCCTTACCGCTAGAGGGGATGGTGTCTTTGAACATCTCATAGAACTGTGTGAGGTACATCACCATTGACAGTTTATCTGGCTCTCCGACAGAGGCCATTTCCTTTCCAGTCATAATGGGAGATATTCCAAATTCTTTTTCAGCGATGTCAAAGGCCAGCTGGTTATTCTTCTCCACATTGTGCTCATCCAAAGAATCAAAGTCTCTTCAAAGGGCAGAAAGAGGGCATGCGGTGAATCAAGTAGAAATCAGTCTTCTAAAAACTCAAGGAACCACTTTTTTTTTTTTCTTTCCAAAATCTATCAGATTTATTTGCCAGCTACCTTTCCCTATTGCATAGTTGATGCTACTTAATTCTGGTGAACTTTGGCTCAAATATATTCTTCTTTCATTTTTTTTGCTTCTCCTCCAAACCCAGATTTTTCTTCTTAAAAACCTGAAATACATTTGCACTTCCTCCTTTGCTGGAAGGCTGTACTGTTTTCCCCTATATAAAGTCTTGTGTGTGCTTGGAACTAAACTAAGTTTCCACTTTTGTCCCCTTTTTTCTTGCCTAATCTACATTTTAGTTCTGCTGGCTTTTCCCAAAACTTGTAGAAATATATAAAAGCTCTATAAAAAGCTATAGCCTGTACAGAGTTATATAAACCATTTTAAAAGCTATTTGAACTCTCCACAAGCTATACAGCTATTAAACAGAGTAGCCCAGGTTAACTGAAGTACACCAATAGAGAAGTAATTCAGCGTCCATGGAAGGGAATAACCACATAATTTTTCAGCATGCTTTACACTGGATTACGTCTTTAAATACAGATCTAGTGTTTACTTTTTCTAATGTCCCTTTGGGAAGGTGAAGCCATTTCAGATTTCAGTTAAAGCACCAGTCTTTGCTGCTGTCAGTACTTCCAGCCAGTGTTCTCCCATTCCAGAATCTGGGCGCTGTTTCACCCATATATCACGTAAGAGGACGCCTCTTTCATTCATCCAGTCAGCATGTTAGTGTACAAACAGGAGTAACATCTCTATTTAGACTGTGGGTCACTTCTTCTAAAAAGAGCAGCCTGAAAGTCTTTCGAAAGAATCACTGTTAAACAGAAGATTTCTAAAGGGTTGTGTAGAGACTCGTTCACAAGAAATTTAACTGCAACTAGGAACTATTCCTAACTAACTTCACAGAGAAAAGAGCTTGTCAGTCAATAACGCTTTCCAGTCAGTACCAATTTGAAGCTTAATTCTGTCAAATCATCCAGAAGGGAAAACGACAACACATTTATCTTCATATTCATCAAGCTATTATGACCTTCCACGGTGCTAGTGAATCACTTCCATTAAGTTAAATTGAATTCATTTCAATCCATTTCTCTGCAAGTCACAAATGCATTGCCTCAGTCTCCACACTATTATTTCCAAATATCACTGATCCTCTGCCCTTCCCAGTGAGTCAAAACAGCCAGTTACTCACATCAAGTCCGGACGGTATCTGTGGATAATGGCACACAAAGCTAGGCCACTTTTCCATGACATTGTGAGATCTGTCACGTTAACACCAGCATATCCATCGGTCTGCCTCTGGCACCAGCTGAGCAATTTACTAGAGCGAGCTACAGACTCTGTAAAAAAAGCATGGTTTTAAGTAGAATTCTTACTTTTTTAAAAAAAAGATTATCATATCTATTTTAGATCCAAGAAAGGATTTTTTAATTTGCTAAAAAGTAATTACCTAAATAATATCTTGCCAGGCTTTTCACCTCAGCCCTTGTAACAGAGCTCCAGGAATTATAAAACAGTCAAAGGCTTTTTAAATATGATCAAAAGAATATGCAGCAGCACAATGCTCTCAACAGCCCAGATATACTATTTCTAACAGAAGAGCTACAAATGTACTTCTGCAACTTCTTCCTTTCTCTTGAAAGCTTTCCTTTAAAAGCACTGACCTGTTTTGACCTTGCCTTACCACCAGATCTGATGAGATTATAGCCTAAAGGGACATGGTTGCAGGGCAAAGAACAAATCAAAAGGCTACACAGCTACTGAGCAGTGAAAGGGAGGCTCAGCAGCAAAGTGCCATTCTGAGAGTCCCCGAACATGATCTGGACGTCCAAAAGCCAGGTGTGCAAAAGGAAAAGTTCATCATACCCCTCAGGGTACAGGACAAGCAGACAGATACTGAAATGCTTATCAGAAAGCATCTAACTTTTAGAATAATGCAAGCAAAGTGAAGTGTCATTCAGTCAAGCTGACAGATGAGATTAGGTAAAGGAAAGCACGAACAGGAAAGACTGCACAAGAAATACCTTCTGTTACGTTTGTAAGAATTCTGAGTTTACTGGTTAGAGGAAATTCAGGCTATGCTTCTGCACGCTAAGTAAGGACATTGTTACAGGATAAAGGAGGTGAAAAGAAATGCTCATGTAAGCAAATACACTTAGAAATTCAACAGCATTATAAAGCAAGGGAAAACAGGCAAACAAAAACATATTTACATGTTAATTGGAACTTGAAAAATTGTAAAATCAGACTGATGACAAAACAATTGCTAGATATATTTTCTAAACCAAAAGAGACTGGTTAAACAACATTTTGCAGCCCTGCTGCTCTATGATTCCTGCACTGTTCCAGCTCCAGAATACTGAAAGGGATAGAACAGTAGCCAGGCCTACCATTCCGAGTCAGCTTTGGCGTTCTGGAGTTCACAAAGTTCTCTATTTCCACATGAATGTCTTTCAAGTCTCCTGTATTATACAAGTGGCGTACCTAAAACAACAAACAAAAATTAAAAATTACCAAACAGGCCATGCACGCAAGATCCATACAGGAAGAGCCAAGGACAAGGAGTAGACATCCCAGGGTACAAGATGGAAGACACTTGTCTTTTTAAGTAGCAGAAATTTCTAGGCCAAGACGCCCAGAACAACAAGGATCAGCTCATCAGTGCTGAACTGTCTGACTGCTGCTGCTCAGTGGATACTAAACTGCATTGACAGACTGCTAGGCTAGATTATTACAAAGAAAATGTGCATGCACGTGCACACACACACACACACACGTATGGATTTCATGCATCATTACCACATGGTTAAAACTATCAAAATCAAAAATTCCTAAAAACAAACTTGTTTAAGTGTGGAGATCTACTCCTGAGTGACGTATCTGCTTTTCACTGCTTCCACATTATACTGCTACATCTGTTCCCCAAACTTTAACACAGTTTCGCCAAAGGAAAGACAAAGCAGATCACAAACATCCAGAAGCACCATTTGCCCAGTTACCTGCTGTGGCCGCAAGAAGTTGACATTGATATTAGGATACCGGGTGGCGGGATCAATGCTGTAATGGCTGAAGTTTTTACTCACATTCTCAGGGGTGGTCTGAGGCAGTAGCCTATAAATGCTTTCCCTTGAGAAAATAAAAGTGGAAAAAAAAAAAAAAAAAAAAGGTTTGGGCTTTGTTTTGGTTGGTTTCTTTTAGGTTTTGTGGTGGTTTGGTGTTTTCTATTTGTTTTTGTAAAGAGATGCATTATTGTTAATATCATTAGGTAAATGCTCAAAGAGATAAACATGCAGATCAGAAATCTAACTACTTCAGACACCGAATAGCTAAGAATCAGTATAGTAAAATCTGCAATTTAATACAACTCCAGAAATCAGAAGGAGGGAAGAAAACAATACATTAGGCATACCTGAAAGGGTTCCCCACTACACTAAAGACGCTGAGACACTGGAATGACTCAGGAAGAGTGCTACCAAGGGGACGGGAGCACCTGCCCTGTGATGAGAGGCCAAGGGAACTGGGCTTGTTCAGCGTGCAGAAGAGGGGGCTCAGGAAAGGTCTTACTGCTGTCTGCAGTGCCTAATGTGAAGGTGATGGAAATCATCTGGCTCCAGCTACAACATTATTATACTCACCATTGTTTTAGAATTCAAACAAATGGCATTTTAAGTATTCATTGTGCCCTTTATAGAATTTTTACAATGATACTATGGCTCCTGATGGTCAGAAGCTGCAGTTGCTTGAGTTTAAAATGGGCTCTACTAGCTGTAGCTATTATTTACTCCATCTTTTAATTACCTGTGTTCTGCTCTCTAAGAGATCACCCTGAGTCACCAAAAACAACACTCAACCAAAGATGATAAAAACATCAAGAACTCAACACTCCAAAGAAACACAAGATGTTTGGCTTATACGAAACAAAGTGACTCATGTAGGAGAACATGAAAGAAAAGCAGCTCACAGATTCTTTAAAAGAATATAACGAAAGATATTTAATAGATAATAGGGGATGTCAAGAATTTTTGTCTTTGGTACTTTAAAGGCACCTATGTATTCTGGTTTGCTATTGCAAGGCTGCTGACAGTAAGTCAGGCTCACTTTCTCCATGTAATACCACAAACACCATAAAAAGACTCTTTATCTGATCTGCTTTTAAAATTAGGACCAAGAACAGATGCAACACGCATACTGCAGTTTATCAGCTCCTTAGAAAATGTTTTCTTCAATTGAATGATACCCACAAGCACCCTCTAATAACAGTGAGGATCTGTATCTCTCATTTTGTCTATATATTTTTTCGAGAAGAAACCAGAATGAATGATGAGACATTGGAAGTTTAGTTTAGATCTGAAAACGTATTATTTTTCTCTATTACCTCTCTGCAAGAACTTCCAAAGGGCTAGCTCCGAGCGACCAACTTCGTACCATCCAAGCAGAGTCCATTGCAGCCAAAAATCCCCTGGCGATTCCAGTTCCCATTGGCCAAAATGGCTAGTGTTACAGTTAACAAAAAAAAGTAGAGAGAGAAAAAAAAGGATAAGTTAGGGAAAATTCTAAACAAATATCAAGAATATATTCAGATGGTAATCTGCTGGGAAATTACAGCTCAGTAATTAGCTTAAAGCTCTACTCTCACTGAGCTAGAGGAAAACATGCATGGTGAATTGCCCATGAGCTCCCCAAAAGCCAATGTTCCTCTGTTTCCAACAACAACACATAGCCTGGAGTGCCTTAACAGCTTCTCTTTATCTTTAAGAGAATCTGTACTTTTTAACCAGCTACGTAATACTCGTTATTAACAGGCCTACAGTAGGTTCTGTAGAGAGTCTAACTGTCCCAATAAGAAGCAGAAGGAACAGACATAACTGTAGAAAAATCTATGCACATATTTTTCTTAAGCAAGATCATTACCATCTTAAACATTCTGTTTTCCCAACACTCATACCCTTCCTTCAAACCTCCCACTTTATTATATAATAAACAGGAGATTTCCTTATAGTAACTCTTACAAGCAGCACATGTTTCAGTGACGGGTCCGACGGCTTGGGCTTCAGTGTCAATTCACTATTTACACATAAGTCTAAAACACAAACCTCTAAGAGACTGTCTCCAACAAGTGCCACAAGTAACTGGTGGCCATTCTGCTCTCGCACGAGGGCTGCATTCTCCGATGCATACATGCACGTGAAGTCAAACATGGCCACATCTGGCTGACCGTAGTGATTGATGGCAAAGTCCAGTGATGGCAGCTGCTGATTAGTGGAAAAGTCAGCTGCTTCTCTGGCATAGTTTAACAGAGCCTCCTGGTCCACGTTCTCCCGTGAGAGTAATAACTCAGTGTCAGCATAATCCTGCCCAAAAGAGAAAAGTAAAAGTGAAATAGCCAAATGCACAAGTTTGTTTTAAGACTGGTATATACAATAGCTGGCATTAAAATTCCTGCAAATCCACCGATAGAGGTCTGCCCTCTAATTTCTTTCATTCCTATCTGTGTTTATGCTTCCAAGAGAAAATTGGAAGCATACCTTTTATCGCAAACAGTAATCAGTCCTGCTAGCATTTCTGCTCGTGAAAGAGCTAAGAAACTTCTGAGCATTTCTCTTCACACACTTCAGACAAAAGGCGCAAGACCTCAACCCTTATTTATTCATTTGTAGCCAAACTACTTTTGAATCAGCTTCTGTCAGAATAAGATACAGGTAAATTTCCAAGACTTCCTTCACTCCCTGCTTTCTCATTCCCACAAAACGAGGGAAGCTCAACTAAGCTATCAAATGTTCTCTAAGGATATTTTATCTCATCATGAATGAGCCCCCAAATACACAAAGGGATAGAAATTTGAAGAGAACAGGTCTTGTAACACTCTTAAGATGGTTCAGAATACTTCAGAAGGGCATTAACAACATATATTTGTGTTCCAAAATACACCTGTATAAAAACGTGCCATGGTGGAAAAAGAGTATGTTTCCCTTCTTTCAGCATACTGAAAGCAAATTGTCTGAAAAATCTTCGTTTATAGAGAATACAGGAGAAGTTAATACCCACATGCCGTATTACTCCTTTTTCCAGTAAGCTCTGCTTTTTGGCAGTCATGACAAAGTAGTGTGTATCATCTTTGTAGTAGACTATGTTCTCCAAGTCGATACCTTGTGACAGAACAAGACATGGTAGTGAAGGAACAAGTTACACGTTACGTGCAACACAAGAGTTCTATCACAAGAAAATAAATGGAAACTACGTGGTTAAAAAGCCTTAGAGAATGCCAAACAGCTCTCTCCCATGCTTTTGACAACTTCAAAATCTGAATCTCCAACTAAACCACAACCAGCCCATTTCACCTGCATACAGCCACCTCTTTTAAACAACATTTTATCATCACTCTAAGGTTTGCATTCAGATGTGGAGTGCAGGCAACTGAACTCAGGATTCAGACTTCTCCAATTTAGTGCTCAGATTTTCTGAAAACCTTCAGGAGAAAGAAGTTCTCCACTTCGGAACAAAAGTGGCACACATCTGAATGCTACACATCTGCTTTGTACAGCTGTACTGAATAACTAAAAATGGGGAGGCCAGGTTTCAGAGGCAGCTATGACTAACTTCCTTGCACAATATGTCAATTTATTGATTAAATATGATAGAGTTACAAAGTTGTAATAACAAAGACAAATAGTTTTCACTGTAAATCTGGCAATTGCTGGCAAACCTGTGGCTTCTCGTAGATCCTGGAAGAACTTCTGATTGAATATGAAGGCCACACCGCTGATCTCTTCTACTTTTGCTTCAGCTGTGGTGTTGCGATTGATGAAGTTTGCTGTGATAGCAATTGCTAGTTTACCACGGAACTCTTTTCGTCGAAACCCTATAGGAAGGATAAAACAGTAACACTGAAAAGAATAGGGCATGCCTTCAGAGATGGCTCAACACATCACAGACAGGTTTTGATGAGGCCATTTTTGTTCTAAGTAATTTAAGAGTAAATTCTACTAGAAAGCAAATTACGGACACACCATTACCTTCTAAGGTGTTCCTCCTGCCATCCCCTCCAATGATTACTTCGAACTCATACTCAGATACCGGATGGGTTTTTGGGTGGACCAATGCACGCCAACCTATTCCTGTTGATAAACTCCAAGTTAATATAAACGGTGCTTGTGATAGAACAAATACATAAACCCACTCCTTACTATCCATAATCCTTTCCCCACATGGTCAGTAAAGATACACTGCAGAGCAGTGGTATTGTTGACAGGGCAACTCCTGGCTTGCACAGCCACTCTGTGCGAATCAGAGGCAGAGACAGCTCCTGACTATTATGTTTGAGGATCACTACGACCTTTATAGCTTCTCGACTATCTATTCAATTCATAGGATGCCAACAACCAAGTAAATCACCATCTCCCGTGGCAATCAGAGAAGAGGTTTCACAAAGGTGCAAAAAAAGTAACAAGGATCATTCACTGATATAAATATCCTTAGTGAATGCAAGGAAAGGAGTTGTTTTAAAAAGGTATCTTCTAAGTGTAATAGGCTTAAATATTTTAGGAGCAATTACAATCTGTGTCTTGGTCTATTTCTGTGTAGTACTTCAGCTGATATTTCATACAGGAACTAATTTGGACATCACTAGAAAAACTAAATCCTACTACAAATTCAAGCAAAAGTGTATTAATAATTACTCTTATTACTGGAGCATGAGGAAAGGACTTAAGAGTCATAAGCAGGGTTTAAGGATTAGGAGTCTGTGTATCCTACCATAACTTCCCCTTTCTCTACTACCTAATTCAATGCTACTTACTTTCATTCTCCTGATCCTCTGGAGGGTAAACAAGCCCCTGAAATTCCACATTGACGTGGATCTCTATTCCCAAGATCAAGGCAACCTTCAAAAGGATAAGCTGGAGCTGACGGATACCTGCAAAAAAGAAGATGATAAAGAAATAAAGGAAAAGAAGAGAGCACAAACGCCCATGCATCTCTTCTTGACATTACTGATAAACTGATTTATAGGCTAGCTGCTACTTTTTTCCCCCCACTGTGTTCCCATCATTTCATCCAGGCAGCACTGGTGTGTAACATCATGACACGCCAAAAAATTTCTATATAGCTGAAAACCCAGCCCTTTTCAAAGAATAAAAAGTAAATAATTTTTTAATGTTTCAGTCTCCCGATCAGCAACAAGGGAAACAACCAGAACAACTGACGGAGAACACAAGCAGGACTGCACTTTTGCCACAGATGGCAGCTAGCTCTAGTACTGAACCGCACCTTCATCCTAACACCTTTGGGTTAGTGAGGGCATAGGTAAGTTCCTCATCACCTCTTTCTTCCTCAGTAGGTAGCGGGTATGAAAATGCCAGTGTGCAAATTATATTCATATGAAGAAGAACACTTTACTGTCATGTTTCAGGTACTGAAATTAAAAAATGCTCCACCTAAACATTAAATTTCAGTGGTACTGCAATACAAAAGAAGATAACATGCATAAAGTACTGGAAGAATAAAAATGACATGAAACTGGAAGGGGAAAAGCAACCTGCAAGACTGAAGTTCTAAAGATCTTGCAGTTTTTACCATTCATTGCTTGTCTTTTAGACAAGGAAGCCAAATGTTATGTGCTATGTTTGTACCATATCATACTTCCCACCTATGCCCAGTGGAGAACGCAGACTGATGGGCAAAACCTAGCTGTGCTATATCCAGTAAATTTTTGGAAAAAAAAAAAAAAGAACAACCCCAAACCAAACAAAAAACCCAAACAAAAAAAACCCAAACCACCATCAACAAAAAAAAAAGAAACATAATAATTCCTTCTTAAAGGACCATTAAATAAAACCATTCAGCTTTCAAAGGAGACTGATTTCTCAAATTTGAGAATAATAAAAGTTAATCTCAATTTTAATATGTAAACCTCTATTTAATCAAAGCTTATTTATAGGCTAGCAGTGTTCTTGGAAATATTTTCACCACTCCTCCAGAAATTAACGAAGCCAAAATTGTTCCTCCTTTTTCCAGATCAACATTCACAAGAAAGTTCAAAACCATTCAGTAATTTTTCTTTTTTGCAAGTCACTTACAACTCTCAAGAGAAACAGAATGTCACAGCTGTAACAGGAAAACTATGAAAACTATCCATTAAAAAAGTCTGAACCTTAAATGTACTTTTCAGTGCAGGAAAAGATATGCCTTAAAAGGTATAAAAGATGATAGCTATATATTGAATGTGTGACAATCTCATGACACAATGTATTTCTCTCACACCTAGCCCGAAATGCACGACACAAAGGTAATGCTGAGTTGTACCTTAAGGACTTGAGAGCAGCGATCGGCGTAGGCGGAATTTTCCTGAGTTACCCCACGCTACCACCTGCTTTTCCCCTGTGAAAAACAAGTGCTGCTGGGTCTAGCAGCGGCCGTACTTACTGATATGGTCTATGGATCCTGCACAGAATTTGCCGTAAAACTTTTTGGCGCCAAGACCCCTCAAGTCATGGATGGTGAATGGCCACAAATGCAGCACGTTATTGCGGGAAAAGGCATCCCTCTTTTCTATGACCACCACTTTGGCTCCCAGGAATGACAGGTCAATGGCTGTACGAAGGCCACAGGGTCCAGCCCCAATTATCAGACACTGCAAAACAAGCAGCAGAGAGTAACTTTACAGTCCTAGGAGGAAATAGATATTTGAACCACAGCTTCCAAGGCTCTCAGCAGTAAGGGCTCTTTGTCTGCAACTTAAGCTGAAATTTTAGACCAGTTTTTCTATTGTTACCTGCCACATTCTGCAAGTGATATGTTAAAGCAGTAACCACAACATGAAAATAAAGTGTATCACAGAGCAGTAAAAAGTTTGGAGAAGCAGGCAAGTAAACTGCCTGTTTGCAACCCTTGTTTTAAGAAGGGCTACCAAGTTGTACTCTCCAAGCACCTGGAGAACAGCAATATGTCTGAGGGCTTCTCCCTCCCCCATTCCATCCTTTGAGATGGAAAGATTCCATCTTTCTTTAAGAAAAAAAACAAACAAAGAGTTGATGACAAGTTCTCCTCTCATCTTCCAAAGCCAGAGTTGGCTTTTCATGAGAAGATCTTCAGAACACTAAAAATTGCTCATCTGTGAGTAGTGTAGCAATGGCTACAGCAGATAAGTGCACGATGCTAACGTTTTTGTAAACATCATCGTTTAGAGTGGCACAGACAGTTGGCAAGTCAGAGCTCTCTAACTTATGCCTGTGCTGGTGCTTCTACTATTGCAGCAAAGGAAACTTCAGGGTAGGAAATATATGTAAATACAAACTTTGTGTGACTAGACAACTTTTGTCAAAATATGTTTTCTCTAGCCTAACCTTTGTCGTATCAGAGGTCTTTCATCTTCTCATATCTTTTTCCACCCTACTCACAAACACTATCAGAGGCTAATAAACAACTTGAGAGGGTAAAATACTTACATATCTAATGTTGGAAGTACTTTCTGAGAAACAAATGACACAGCGAGATAATGTCTTTTAAGATTAAAATGCCAAGGCAGTCGCAGTCGACACTTCTTACCCACAGAAGCTGAGGTCCACAAAGGAAGCCGACATGGGTACGTGCATCCACAGGAATACAGTACACAGTCCATTGTCATGTAGTTTTTGTACTTTGATTTCTATTGAGTACAAACCAGACCCACAGAATAAAGGCCTTGCTACAGTGGTGACTACTGCTGTCATGGGAGTATTTTCCAGAACTTTACATGCCCTTATGGATGGACAACAAAGTTCTTTGAGAAAGTCTTAAGTATGATGAAACATAACCAAAACCCAACCTTCTGACAAACAGCCTATCCCAAAGCAAAGCTCTTGGTTCACTGGTCATCCCCATACGCCAATTTTGCCACATTTTCACCAGTTATTCACTGGGGCGTAAATTCTGCAAATAATGTGAAACTGCAAATACTAAGCCAGAATGATGACTAAAACAGTACAAGTTACAACACTGACAGCATAACTGACGTGCAAATTCAAAGTAAGACTACTGTGTAAGATAAGAAGTCACATAAATCCAAGGGCAGAGATCCAAGTCTAGAGGAAAGGGGAAAGAAAGAATAACAGCACTGCTTTAGTAGCTTCAGGAACCTGGAGGCATATGGGAGAAAAAGCAAGCCCAACCACAGAGCTATTACATTCCTACATAAACTTGCATATTGAACAGGTGTCAAACTTGTCATTTGTTAAAAGAAATAATCAGTTAGGATCTAATATATTCTTCAAATTTAATATTGTTTTCTTCATAGATAAATATAACTCTCAAACTCCTCTTCGTCTCCTTTTTCAAGCTTTTAAGAAAATTAACCGAGCCTATCCTATTTATCCAGGTAATAATTTTGCTTGTCTGACAACTACAATCTTCAAAGAGACTGGATTCAATAAGCAACAAGACTCTACTGAGTTGGGTAACTTTTATTCTTTGGTAACTTTCACATATAAAATAGTTATGGAATACACAACAGCAAAGTAATTGTACTAAAATCAAACTATTCCAACTCAGGTCTATGTAATCAAATTATAAATTAATTGCCTGTAATTTTGTCACAGAAATGTAAAAACCTTTTTTTTCTCTACAACCTTCTCCTCTGCCCCCCAAACAAGGATATAGGTTATGTTTAAGACTCTAGGTGTTCTGGATGTAAAATGTATGATATTCAAAAGAAGTAATTCATCATTTTTGTTGCCTTTTTTTCTTTACCAAAGATAATAAATTATGTTGTTATAAAACACAGTGAGTTTTAAGCACAGTTAAAAACAGAAGAAAAGGTTCTGCTGCCTTTTCCACCTCTAACCCTTCTTCCCGTTTCAGGTATCTCACAGAAACCTACCTTCTGATACCCTCACAGGCAGCACTAACTACACGAGAAGCCAAGTAAATGCAGGCAGCTGCTGTTGTTCCCTGTTCCCTTTCCCGTCAGTGACTCCACGCACTAGAACTGTCTCATCCCTCAGAAACACTTCTTGCTCAAGATCTTTCGGACATTATACTAAGTTGTCAGTAACAACACCATGGTAATGGAACATTAAATGCAAACTGAAATCCTGTATTTTCTGCGTAACCAGTGAAGAGAGAGCACCATTTGTAACTATTTACATTTCAACAGCTCATCACATTCAAGTCTTGCTTCCATGAAGGATGATTATCTGAATTCTGGTTAACCTGGACACTGGCCATGTGATGTACTAACTGCCCAACTCCAGTCACAGCACTTATCTCGGACCGGTTTTTAAACAGGCAAGTAAAAGCTATGCTACTGAGGATAACAACTTCAAAACTGGTATATGTTCAAGTGTATAGAAGCTGAGCTTCTTAAATAAATTACTGACTTCTGTTCTGGTAACGTGTGTAAAACCCTAACCTTTACTTTAAATTCTATCATCTCCAGGTGACCACTTACACTTCTGTATTTTTAACCAGTGGTTTGCAAATTACATTAAACATTAGGAATACAGAACTAAGTGAGATAGGACATATCAAATCAGGTATGATTCCGTTCTCAAAAGGCCTTTACTTTGAACAGTTTTGATTATCTCTTAGGAATTTCATTTAATGTAATGACAGATAGAATAGAAAACAAGTAATTAACAGAAACAGATATGAAAAAGATAAAAAGAATACACACATTTGTTGAAATCTTTAATGTAAAGAAATGATAAAGTTTATATGTTAAGACACGAAAAATATTTATCATCACAGGTATATATAATTTAAGACATACTAACAACAACAAAAAAATTTAACTAAATTGCACTTTCAGCTACTTATTTCACTACTTCAAAATGTGAATCCCAAATCCCAGATGTTTCTGGATTGGGGCGGAGGAGGGGTGCACCCTTAATTTATTCACTATCTACCCTTTTCACTTGTGTTTCTATACAGCATCCCACCAACAGCTTCTTAGAAAGACTGGCAAATTACTGTCTGGCTTGTCTCCACTCCTCTTCCTCCTTTTCTTTACTCTCTCTCTTCTCCTTGTAACCCACGCAGCAGAGCAGTTATGGAACAAACCCTCCCATTCCTCTAGTACAGACCAACGCAGCATGACCACTGACATGTCCCACAGCAATCATTCCCCCGCTCCCACCCCTCTGGTTCTTCACACCAACACCAGTAAGTTCGGAGGTTTCTCTGTCACCATTAAAAGAGGGAGAGTCACACAAGACCCCGTGAGTGTCTCTGTTTACCTCACCCACCATCTCATCCCCAAGATCACTGCGTGCCACTGCTACAATCACTCTCTTGATCCCATTTCTCCAGTTCCATCCCACACTCTCTCTAGCTTGGCTTCAGTGCACAAAATAGCATAAGCTTTTAGACTATACAAGGTCTCTAGCAAATTCTCTAGTCAAACATCACTGCAGCATGCATTACCCCATCGACCCACTTTTTACATACACCCGAACAGAGATTTTACAGAGGGTTGGTTACATGTGTTTTTTCAAAGCATGTCATTTTCTGATTTAAGACTCAGTACTCCTCTATGTCTCCAGCTAGTCTTCCAGAGCACTATCTGAAGGACTTCCCTTATTTCTCTCACTACCAACTTCCCACCAGGCTTCACCCATCATCTCTTTCTCATCTTCCTCTACAATTTGCCTTTGCATCACCTCATTCAAAGGCACTGAAGTTTAATCAGCTTGGCAGTGCTGTAGATTCACAACACTTTTACAACTCAGTTAACTACTTTTTGTCCAAGCTAAAATCTCTACTTTCCTGACATCACCTCATGGCTGCCTAGCTGCCAGTTCAAGCCCAACATGATAAAACAGAGCTCTAATGTCCTTCTAAACTCACCACATCACTCTCCTTCTACATAAGTGTCATAATCCATTTTCTGAATGTCTTTCATGGCTGGACGTCAACCTCCACTCATATCTACTTTTTTTGTACACCCTTGTAATCAGGCACTACCCAAATCATACGATTATTCTTCCATTAAATCTCTTTTATGTTGCACCTCTATTGTCAAAGCAACCTTTTCTTCAGTGTTAACAAATACAGTCTTTCCCACTACGATATATTCAGAGCCTAGATGCAAAAATCACGTTTAGTCTCTTACTTCAATAAGTTACAATACCTCTACATTCTTCCACAGCTTCCTCAATCTCTCATTAAAACATAAGCCACCTGTCTTCATTTCACAGCCTTTAACACTCCATTTCAGTTCTACACATCTTGTTTCATTCAAAATAAGAACAATTTCTGAATCCAATGAAAACAAAATGCAGTCAAGTTTTCAGAAAAACAACTTTGAATTTTTCTCCGGGATGTCCATAGTACTTGAAAGGTTTTTTCCTAACTACCTGAAAGGAGGTTGTAGAGAGGTGGGTGCCGGTCTCTTCTCACAAGTAACAAGTGACAGAACAAGAGGAAATGGCCTCAAGTTGCATGAGGGCAGGTTTAGGAATGTTAGGAAAAATTTCTTCATTGGAAGGGTTGTCAAGCGCTAGAACAGGCTGCCCAGGAAAGTGGTGGAATCACCATCTCTGGACATGCTTAAAAGTCGTCTAGATGTGGGGCTTGGAGACATGGTTTAGCAGTGGACTTGGTAGTTAGGTTAATGGTTGGACTCAATCTTAAAGGTCTTTTCCAACCTAAACAATTCTATGATTCTATGAAATATACACAAAAGTCACTACATTTATCTCCCTGTATGTCTTCCTTTCTTATGCTGCCTGAAAAATGTAAACCTTAACAGTGGTTGAACTTTTGGGGTGTTGAAGCTACTGCGCAGTGTGACTACCAACAGTACTCCGCTGTTTTATTGTTTTCCAAGATAATCTGTAAGCACCTGTTAGCTATCATCTGATGTACCAGTCGTTAACTTTCAGGAAAACATGATCTTTACAAGACCTGGGACAAGTGCACCTTGGTCCATTAGTAATTTTTCCAAGTGTTACTGTAGTAATGAATTTAAAATGCCGCCATCCATATGAAAATGGCCACTGGAAAGTGAAACAGAATAAACAATCAAGAAGCTAATACAACTTTCTAATATCTAGTTGGGTATTAAAATTCAGTCCACAGATCTGAAATGACCGACACATCCTAAAGAGGATGTATTTCCCTCCTAGTTCTCTGCTGAGGAACTAGTCATTAATTCCTCCTGTTAGACATGACCTTCTCCCAAAAGGTGAATATTCAGGAAAGAAGTAGCATCTATTATTCTCAATGAAGGAGGACAGAATCCTGACCTATTTTTACTATATTCCACACTATCTTTCTTCTTTTAAAAAGAGTGTACGATTATTTGCAAAAACAATGTATTCCATTCACATTTTGATGAATGATATCAAGAACTATTTTCAGTAACAACAAAACAAATAAATAAATTCAGACTGTACAAGGTGCATAGGAAATTCATACCAGCTCACAATAACTTAGGTTCAAGATCTTGGGATGTGTGTAAAAGTAGGAATTCCTGCAGTAAATACCGCACATACCAACCTTTTAAGAGGAAATGGTATGAGTTCCTGCAGCATTTTATTTTTTTTTTTATTCTCTGAACCTGAAATACAAGTGACCACTTTGGAAGTAATGGTAAAGAGAGTATTTTGCCAAACTGACAGAAAAATTCACCTGAGAGTGTCATGAGAATTTTCAAATTAAAATTGGAAATTTCCAAACATACAAATTTTGTATCCAGATTCCAAGAGCAAATTTCACTGTTATTGTCTAGTAAAAAAGGTTTTTTAAAAAGCCTACCAAGATGAAAGGTTCATGGATTAAGATTTTCTAAGCCATCTGTAATATTAATGCCACGAAAATGTAAAACAGACATTTCTGGGCTGCTTCTCCTGAACAAGTTACAAATATTCTGGTCATTCCCAAGGATCTCCATTTAACTTCCCCTATTCAGGTGCGCAGTCAAACTTGGTAGTAGCAAATACAAATTCTGACAGCAACTCAAATGCTAACAAATTGCAACTATTATAAACAGTACGTGTGAGAACATTCCTGAATCTTCCCTGGACTTATAGTGACACCAGGCAAACATCTTTCTACATCCAGTCATTTTTCTCGTGTGTTCCAGAGACAAAGTGGATAAGAGTTGCCTTGACCGCCAAAACCAAATCTCTTACCTTTGTGTTGGCGCATGCTTTCCCCTTCTTATAGTCCTTATGGCTGCCTCTTTTATCCAATTTGGCCCACAAGGCTTTGGCTTTCCAGTAATTGAGCTTGGACTTGAGTTTGTGATAGAAAGAACGATAGTCCTTGGGCTTTAGTTCTAGGTAGTCGCAGAGCTCTTGGAAAGCCTTGAGAGTCCCCTTGCAGGTTGAAGCCTGGACAAATCTGTCGAAGAGAACATGAGCCTGGTTCACCTTCTCGTTCTTACTTTCCTCCATGCTTCACACTTCACAGCTGCTCTGGGGGCAGCTGTTCTCGTCCAGTCTGCCAGATTTCCCAGTGTTGCTCTGCTGAGCCACTTTCACCTCTGGCTCACAAACATTATTAACCTATAAAATAAAAAGAATAAAATGTAACTGAGTTTGCTTTTTTTGTTTTTTTTCCTTTCTAAAATTTTGGCTAAGCCTGCTGAACTGAGAGCCCAGATTCTCAGTAACTAGTAACACATCAGCCTTAAGTCAATTGGTCAATATTCTGAGGGTTCCTGCCCAAGCTGACTGAAGCGGAGCCTTCCAAAGCTCACTGAGCCTCACTACTGAGTGGGACATCTTACCTCTGTTAAATCACAGAACCCTTTAACCTGAGCCAGTTCCTAGAAAGTTTTATCAAGACTCATTTCACCTGAACAGCAGTGAAGTTACAAGTAAACCTGGCAGGTGTTATGTGATCTTTGTTTTAAAACCTCTGCCTGCTTCCAAAAGATACACGCTTACTACTATAGCAGGCACTGTGATAATCAGATCGCTGTGGTAACCCACAGCAATGGTTACGTGCTAGTCTTACAACCACTACTACCACTAAGTACTTCAGGAGTTGGTATTCCACCAGAAAAATATCTTCTGACTCCTTCATTCTAAAAAGATGTGTCTTTGCTCATGATAAAGAAGATTGAAGAAGATGGCAGAGCACAAGCTGGTGTCTCTGTCAGAGTCCTTGCAAACACTACTTTTTGTACAGTGACATAACAAACCCACTGACAGCTACAGCAATCCTAGAAAGAAGTTAAACCTGCTAATAGCAATCAAATGCATAAGAAAATATGTCAAGACTAAGAAAAAAAAAAAAGCCTGTCTGTGTTGTATCAAGCAGTATCAACATTTGCCTTATCTCTATGCATATACTCCTGTCAGTAAGTAGGCATCATAAGAGTGAAATGTGGCTGATGCACGATCCTTGTAAGGTTCTCAGAACAGTTCCTCTATTCTGCAATGTAAAACTTCTTTTGATATGCAGATCCCTACAAAAGTTTAGGTGGTAGTTGGGGTCCTCAGCAGATTAAACATGCTAACAGGAGGCCTTGCTTTTCTGGGATCACTCAGAAGCAGCCTGCAGACCTACAGAATGAATTGTTTAGATCACAGACAGCATATTTTGTTTAAAGAATAGGTATTTTCTACACCACCCCCCCTTCTTTTATATATAATAAATCTCTTTCTTCCTTTTATAAATAATACTAAGTACATATGCAGAATAGATTACTCTGCTCTCCAAGAAAGAATAGTTCTGTTTGTCTTCAGATAGGAGGGCAGCATGGGAACATACCTGGGAACTATGGAAATAAAAGTATTTCTGAGGTGCTTTTTGTCCTTTGTTTTCTTTGCAAAGGGTATTAAGGTAAAAGAGGAAATATGTGGGCTTGGATAAAACCTTTTAGATTCTCACCAGCTCCTTTCCTGCTTCCAGCTGATGGGAAGCCAAGTCAAACATTACAGCTCATGTCTCTTCCCCTTCCTTATGACAGCTCTGCAGCAGTTTATTTGGGCACTCCTGCATTTCACCCTAACATGGTATTTATTGCTTATGTTTACAAATAGCAAAGGAGACCTGGAAATCTTTACATACAGACAAACTGTTATTAAAATAAAAACAAAATTTCCTACAGAAGCCACTGCACAAAACAATGGGTTATACAGGAGAATGTGATTCTGACTTTATTAGGACAAATGCCTTAGAGGACTCAGCACACACGAAGCTGTTTTTTTAACTGGCTGATAGCGATGCCACGTTCATATCAGTGATGCTCACTAAGCAGGATGGAACTAACTGCTTGCCTTATTTTTAATCTTAACTTCGCTGTTGTGAAGCTGGAAACATGCTCCAGGCTTGCACCTCAGGGTAACCACTGTGCTACTGCAGGTCTAAGACACGTGTGCTTTAAGCCTGGGTCTCCTCTTCTGAGCTCAGGAAGAACATTACAAAAAGCTCCAACAAATCACATCTTAGGCTGAAGAGGTAATTTCAGTGTGTCAGTACAACACAGGCACAGTAAAATACCTACCTCATTAACCAGCACAACCTTGCAAGTTGAATACTATCTTGTGTTTTGTGTTATGCTTCCCCCACATCTTGCACCCCGCTCTACAACCCAAACACTCACTTTACATCAGTGCTTCTGGTCATTGACACTTCTGAAGAAAAAGCAGTACAAGTTATAGGACCTAAATTAAGCAGAGTGGCAATTTAAGTCTGCTAGTCTGCAGTCCATTGCCAATATATCCCATTGTAAGGGCAACATAGGTCTCAGTTCTCACTCTTGTTGCTATTGTACTCTTTCACCAAAGGAGCGAAGCGGCACTGGTTCTGCACTGCTCAGAGACAACTCAAAGCTAAAAACTTACTGCTTTGTGTTCAAGGTTTGCCAAGCCAGGAGACAAACCTGAAAAAGCAGGTCATTTTACGCAGCACGTTAACGCAGCAGTTCTGCCAACATCCCATTTCACGCAGGCTGTGAAGTCAGTTATGCCCACGGGTCAAATACAGAGGCTTCAGTCACCGCAATCAGTCACTCCCCAGAACTCTGCACCCCTGATGTAAACACCTAAAGCCTTTGGAAGCCGTGAGCACCACGTCAGAGAACATGTAAACTACAGGAGAAAAGCAAGGGCAGGCAAGAATGAATTGCCAGGTTTCCAGGGTATTCGTGTGCCTGCAGTATCCTGCACGTTTTGTCTCGAGGCAGCTGATTGCTGACTCAGAAGCTCTGTAAATTCCTTGGCTGAAGCGTTGGGAGAGAAAGACAAAGCCCATTGAAAAGTGCATGCAAGAACAGTGTTCGTGTTGCTATTTACAACAACAGCATGAGGGTGTCACTGACTCACGACAGCAAGTACGCTCAGGATCTCCAGCGCTTGCCCAGGACAAAAGAAACCGATGAAACATGGAAACACATGCAATGAATAATTCCAGGCGGTGGTTCCTTCCCACAGTCATACGGATGCGGTAACATGAATATTTTGCCGAATGCATACACAAGAAAGTCCAGTGCCCTGCTTCTGTAAAATGCAAGAGATAGGAAGAGATTTTGCAAGCGATACACACCATGAATTTGGTTGTACAAATTCAAGTTCCTGCAGAAAGTGTTGCAAATGCAGGGCTCCTATATTCCAGGCAAATAAACCCCCATTAGAAGAGTCACACCCCCTGTATTTTCTATCCTGATTTTGTTAGAAGTACTCATCCAACTAATTATTCAAGCCTGGAAAAACAATATACTATAGGAATGTATTTTCCAGCGTTCCTCTCCATTTTCTTCCAGCAGAAACTATTGAGTTAATTCCATCTAAATTCACAGCTTGTACCGTCTAGCTTAAAACGGCATTTTAAGTGAATAAAACATTTGCCAAAGTAACTGCCCGGCTCCACTTCAGAATGCTGAGCTTCTCCAAGCACAATGTAAATGCTTTCTTACACTTTGGTTATTTCACAGCCAGGCAAACACCACAAATGCACCCTCGACAGATAAATCCCAGGGAAGTCAGAGATCAACAAACTGCCGTAGTACCCCATGGAATCTGAAAGAAAGTTGGTCCATCAATCATAAAACTGCTGATAGCTCCAATCGCCCCAGTTTCCATCAGTTTCATCCTTCCCCTGAAATTTCCAGTTCCCCAGCAACATTCCCTATGCTCTTGTCTCCCTTTCATGGCCCCTCAGCTTCTGCCTAAGCGAGACTCAGTAACACTTTCTGGAAACTCTGAGATTACTGCAATACCTCGGCAGCCAGTACGCACTCGCAACTTGGCTAGCAAAAGCCTAAGCACAGATTATTGTTAAGCTTATGCTGCAGACGGTGGGGACACCTATTTTTGTCTCTCTCCTCCACCCAGCCTCCAGTTTTCTTGTAGGAAACCAATTACCTTTGAGAATTTTATTTCCCATCAAATCTGGATGAAATTGTTCAAAAGTTATTAAGGATGAACTGAAAAGCAGATGGACAAACAACTCAATCCCGTAAGCCTCCCTTCTTTAGGAAACCACACTAAAAAAAGTCTTTATTCCAACAAATGAAAAAGCTCTGTTTTCATTTCCAGGATTTGATTTATTTTACTTTTACCTAAAACTAAAGAAATGGACTTTGCCACAATCTGTTCATGACTGTCTAAGTGATCACGGGTATCAAGAAGTGCAGCTTTAGGGCGGTGGTAAGACTGCGGAACAGATGGCAAAAAGACGACAAATTTGACAAGAAGAGCAAAAGTCAAAACTGGCAATTATTTTAGCTCCATATTATGCAGATAAAGAACGGGAAAGCAGGAGGACAAAGGTGTGGTTGCCTTTGTTTGCAGCTTCCCTTTTATACCAGATGGAGAAAAGGAACATCAGCTCTCTCCACAGCGTGTTCTAAGGTGGTATTTAGATCTGCTCCCATTCATAAAATTCAACACTCGGGCAAATATGCTGGCAAAAAAATGTCTGCATTTTAACACACTTAATCAAACCTGATTTGGTTGGCTTCTGCCCACCATGTGGGAGTGAGCCTTCTGGGTCTCCACCTCTTTCCTGTCTACCCACCCTCCCAAGCTAGAATAAACGTGGAAGAGAGACCAAATACAAACTTGGTTGCAAGTACAAGAACCTATTTTCTTAAGAAGATCAAAGCACATATACAAACAGTTCATAGAATTCTCACAAAGAAAAGCTCAATCCAGTAATTATTTGAAAAGAAATACAAATTATCTCCAAGACCATGGAAACATGGTCCAAATATGGAAGCAGTTACAGATAATATTTGGTTCCCAAAGGTACTGAAGAAAAATGTGTGCATTGTTTATTAGTAACCATTTCTCAAGTGCCATGAGTACTGAAAACATTAGAACTACAAAATAAAATCTTTTATCTACATGAATTTAACAAACATACTTATTCAGCTGCTCTGTCATACGCAACTCTTTGATCACAGCAGAGTCCCTACACTACACTGAATCAACACCAACATAAAGCAAGAGACCAAGAAACAGATCCTCTCTCTTATTCAGAAGGAAAAAAGGCAATTATACCTACGAAGAGGTAGCTGCCCCTTTTGTAAGATGATAAGGGAGTAGTAGGCCATCTGGAGAGCTGTAATATTGTAAGAGAAGCTTCAAGAAGAACTACTAGCTTAAATACCTGACAGCCATGCATTGGGGAGATCCCTCACAGCACAAATCTTCACGTCAGGTGACCAGCTCACCAGCTGGATGTTTGGGAAGCTGGGGACATACTTTACATCTCGGAACTGTCATCATGCTGTAAAGAACCATATGGTACTCTACACGCACAGCAAAAGAAAACCTATTTCTCAAAGTAGTAAACGTGCTTGTATTCCCATGATAAAAAGTACTACACCCCACTAGTATCAAAACTTTCACAACAAGCATTTTGGAGCATGGCCGTTAACACAGCAAGTCACATGAGCCACACATCCCTTGACAGGCTTCCTAAACCCCAATGACAAATGATAGCGAAGGTTCCATTTGTTATCTGGGTGTTGAAATCTATGTATCTCCCACAATTCCTCCTGAGAAAACCTAAGTTCTCAAAACACAACTCCGGCTGTTTCAGTACAGGGAGCCCTCAGTCTACGAGCATTTCCCATAAAGACAACACCCCACAGCTGTAGGCAGTCAGGCCATGGGTATTTTCTGATAAGCAACACATATCATCCCACTTCTAAGGTAAGGGTACAATCAATTCACATTAGGTAAAGGTGACCTCACTACCAGGCTGATGCACATGGAGGCTTCTCACTCCACCACTTAACAGGGCAAGCAGGTTGTATGTCGTTCCCTCATTTGAAGTGCTTTGAAACTGCTCCTCAAGTTACATTTCCACCCAGAAACCCATCCTAAAGTTAGCTCCCACCCAGTTTTACAAGCTGGACTTCCCCAGAGTTCTTCAAACATTATCCAATAACCTGAGAAAATCTCCTACACAACAGAAAAAGGCCTCTAAGACATGACTGGAATGATACTTTCACAAAACTATTTCTGTGACTTCAAATGGGGATAAATCAAATGAGCTGCCTTAGCACAGCAAGGCATACCAGCTTTTGACAGCATACGGGAAGACGTGGATTGACTCATCTTTCTGAGCCAACGTGCTATGCCACAAGAAAAGGAGGTTTTCAGAAAAGCTTTACTGAGCATTAGAGAACAAGAACATTGTTCTGATCCAATTATAAATTTTGAGCAAAGACTGGAGGCTACAAACAAACTGTAATGACCTGTAGCCCAGTGAGCCAAGTTCTCTGAGGCCTTCAAGTTCTGCCAGCAAATTAATCACCGCAAGTCATTCCACAATACACTAAGAAAACAAATAGAGCCTATACTTATATTTAAAGGAAAAAAAAAAAGAAGATATCTCATAAAATAAAGTCTATAATAAAACTCAGGTGAATGCACTTTTTAAAATTTATGTACGTGAAGGATTCTTATCTGCTAGAGCCTAGTACCAAACCACAGACTGCAACAATCACAAAAGTTAATGCAGGTAAGATAATAAACAGGACAAAGAGGCAGAAAGAACCAAATAATCTGCAAGTGACAAAAGGAAAAAAATTACCATTCTTTAAGGAGCATGTAAAATGATTCATGGGACTTGAAAAATGAAAAGCTCTACCATCAAATGCAGTATGTCCTTGTCCTCTATTATACGCGCTTGTCTCCACTTATGTGCTTCAGTTCTCGCTCGTGTTACCTAACTCTGCCTTACACAGATTACGTAGCATGCAGGATCATGGGGTCCAAACTAGGCTGAACTTATCAAAGCCAACTTCATTTAGGTCACCAAGAGAAACATCTTAGCACTTCAGAAGCAAACTCAAAGACTGGTTATTTGTGCCAGCATTTATTCTAATCAGGGCACATGGCCGCCCTCAGTGGTTTGGTAAATACCAGACTCACAAAACAAAGAACAAATATTCCAGTTACAGACTTTAAAAATGCACATGGGAAAGCAAGTTTTATTTATGCTGCTTCCAACTCTCAGCTGAGGCAAGCACTTCCTCAAAGGAAGTGGTGGGGGAGAAGGGAGTTAGAAAATAGGATTAAAAGACTCATAATTCCACTTTCCACACAGACTCAACTAGTTATGGCATCATAAATTGAGTAACTGCACTGAGGAGTTCAAACAGATTAATGGATGTACATCCCATTTCTGTGGAAGAAGACTGCATATGGAAAGCAGAGGCACTTAAAAATCTTGGAATTTTTTTTCTGAATGCAGATTTTGCAAGACTTTTGGGAACCAAGAAACCAAAGTGAACAGATATTTGAATAAAAGAGCCATAAAGATTTCTACAAACCACAAACCATTTCATTTAGAGTCTGCTGAACTTAAAAAAAAAAATCCCAAGCTTTATTCTAGGTAAAGTCCGGAAGGGCTGGGACCACGCTACATGGGTGAAACCTTATCCTTTATAACTGCCAGGTAAAAATACACACACAGAGCTCAAAAAACACATTAAAAATTGGGCTTTAAAATCCAGACCTCCAGAACTGCCACCTCCTTTCCCTTAACCAGAAACATCCAACCAGGAACAACATCTGGAAGACTCATCTGCAGATGAGGACCAGCACCTTACTATCTGCCACAGGCCTTCACTTGTCGCTGGTAATGTATCTAGGACTCAGTTATCATAAGCCCCCAACCCACACATGGCCAACAGACCCAAGCTTCACCAGCAAGTCAACACCCTCAAGCTTCACTGCTGCCAAAGAAAATCCCACAGTGTGTTTAATATTACTGATGGGTGCACCCTACTCATGTAGGTCAGAACACTACCTCTAGCCTTCCTGTCTCCTTAAAAGTTGTGTCTGAAAATGTATGTATGCTGTGTAGTCTAAATATCTAAAGCCAGAAACGGCAATGGCAAGGAACTCAACCTCGGGTAGATGCAGCGGGCTGATTCTTGATGCTCTGCAGGCCACCACAGGCCTGTACTGTCCTCCCACATTAGTCACTAGATTAGACTGTAACACAAAATGAAGCAATTTCATTTCATTTTGCAAAGGCAGAGATTAACACGCCTAAGCAAAAGCACTACTCACTGAAAAGAGTTTAAACAGGACACAAAGCAGGATTTGAAAGGAACCAGAAAGAGATTGATTTCTATCATGTTTTGATTTTTTTTTTGATGACTGGCAGATTCACCATGGAGTTACAGCTCATTTTCATGGTAGAACTTATTTGTCTAGACTCTTAAGGCATAAGGCTTCTACATAACAGAAAAGATAATGAAAGTGTTCAATGGATACAACGCTAAACCCAATTCATTAGACCACAGAAAGAAAAAAAAACAAACAAGCACACGATAATCCTATGACTTATTTTGTATGTTCATAAATTAGATCATTTGGTTCAGGTCTATTCCACAAGTACCACAAACTTCTTATATACCTGCCCTGGGCTGAATTTCTGTAGATACGATTTTTTTCTCAGAGGGGAAGGAAGAAAAAAAAAAGAAAAAAATTCAAATCTCTATCCTAGCCTTTCCTCAAGGCACTCTCTTACCGTACTTACATCTCAGAGTTCTTAATCTGACAGTATCTTAAACTAGGTTTAGCATTAACCCTTGATATATTTACTCATGTAAATCTTACCTCTTCAAAAGATAAGAATACTCACCTTTTTCATTCTGGTCCATCCCATAATCTTTAGTAACAATAATAATTTTAAAAAGCAAAGCAAAATCCAACCCTTAGCAACAAAAAAACTTCATTGTGAGACTGTCAAATGACAACTGATCAAATCTAGCAGCTCAATGAAAATTCACCTCTGTTACACAATCCCGTGTGTCTAATGCTTCTCATCAGTTGTTTTCTTCACAGGTACAAGCAGAGCTTTTACCAGGAGACAGGAATCTATTGTAAGCAAACAACCTGTTTCACATTTTGGCTAAACTATGACGAACAAGTAGAATAAAGAAGTTACATTTTTATCATGCTACAAAATATCCCAAAACCTTGAAAGTTAATCCAGATTATAGGTTGAGTATGGCAAAAAAACCCCTTGTAACACCAAACCTTCAACGCTGGACTTGAGTTAATACCATTTGCACATACTGTTACAAGGCTTAAAAATAGTAACTATGCAGCATGTTCCCCACTTGGCTGGACATTTGACTCTCAATTAATGCTGAAACAGTTTCAGTTGGCCAGATAGCGATTCCCCTCCAGTGGCCCGATGCACAGGAGATGCCTCTCTCAGCAAAGGCCATGCCAAGCTCAATGCCTCAAGCAAATGAAAATCTGTTAGGAAATCAGAGAGGAAAGAGGTGGAGGTGGTTTTGTGATTTCCTCTCCTCTCCCTGAGGCGTTGGCAAGCAGTTTCTGAAATACGATGGCAGTCATCACTTCCACGGGCAGACATTACTAGTCTGCTCAAATACAGCTGCACTGGTGGGGACATGAAAAGACTTGGTACGAATTAGTCAGAGATTTAATCCAATCTAAGTGTAAGGATGCCATTCAGCAGAATTTGTTCCTAGCAGTGAGCACACATAAAAGCTTCTCTCTTTGCCTTTCATCCTCAAGGACTTTTCTGTCTAGTCTTTTTAATTCCATGCTGCTTCGGATAAAGGTTATTCCCCTGCAAGGGTATCTGGGGGTCTGAGGCAGACATCCTTAGCTGAACCTCCCAGCTATCTGACAGAGAAAGTTGCTCTCTGGGAGGGCACAAGCACCCCCTTGACTCAATGCAGCTCTGAGAGCACCCACCAAGGGACCTACAATCACCTCCTGTGCAAGACATCTACACACACCTCTTTAATAGGTTACGCTCTCAGTGATCATGGAGAATACTGCACTGTGAGACAACCTCTGTCCAGCGTGGTTTGAGAGCCCTGATACACTGCCCTGCCACTATGCTGCCTGTGGGCGGGAATTTGTCACATAGGGCATTCCAGGATTTCCACCGGCAGATGATTCAGTTCTGGACCTTGGGCTCCAACTGAACAATTTCCATAATTCCTTATTTCATAAGCACAAGCACGAGCTAGAATGACCCTTTTTCAAAAGGCCTTTAACGTGGCAAGGAGAAGACGCAAGGGAGACTAAAGGTAACTTGCGATTTTGTCAGCGCTAATACCAACTGGCTGCTGCTAGCTTATCTGGAGGCAGGTAGTAACTTCAGAATCAGGCAGACAAGCTCTCCTTAAGAAGAAAACTACTAAAATTCAGAAACACTTTCTTCAGCTTCATTCAACCGTTGCTTTCAGGCTCAGCCAGCCAGCAGGGACTGATAGCACAGCACTGCAAATAGGGATGACCAACAGTGGTGGCAGAACTGTAGCATGACAGTAGATGCTTTCCTGGGAATCTATACAGTGCTCCTGCACAGCAGACAACAGTATTAATTAAGTTCCTCTCCAGAGAGAGCAACCTGGGCCCTTCAATGTCTGGAAACCACCGTCCCTCCAGTTGCTCACTGGCATTAAACAAATCAGCATTCATATATTTACTGTTAGTTTATGCTAATAGAAGCATATGCTGCTATTAAGAAGGCTTGGTTTTCTTCAATTTGAAGGCTGAGAAATGTAAAGAACTTTTTCCTGATTACATCGGAAGCTGCCAGTGGAATCCATATGCTTAGGCCCTCCACTCCCCTGTCCTTCCCCATACATACACCCCAGAAATAATCACAAGTAGCCTTTTCTCCATGGACCAGAGAGATCTGGCTAACCAGTGAAAAGTTTACTATGCCATAGGATAGACTAGAAAACTCTCTGACATTCAGAACTTCAAATACTTGGGAGTGGCCACAACAACAGTCACGTTTGCTTTTAACCGTTCATCTCTATAACATCCCTAGTTCTCTAGAATAGACTATTTCGGTTGGAAGTGACCTAAAATGATCATCCAGTCCAACTGCCTGACCAGTCCAGGGCTGACCAAGAATTAAAGCACGTTGTTACAGACATTGTCATTCTGAAAGCAATAGGGCTTATTCCCCTTCCCTGGCTGACACCACTGACTGAGCACACACCTTCCACAGTAACTACCCAATTCTGTTCTGTAACTATTAAGGATAACTGAGGAACATTCACTGGAAGACCAAAAGGCAGACAGAAGGAGCTGAGCCTGATGGAATGGGTGGTTTCCTGAGCCACACCATGCTATGGCAACTGAGATTAGTAATGCTTTTTGTCCTATCCTTGTTACCACCTCAGAACTTTCTTCCTGAACCCAGCTGTTTTTACGATCAATAGCTTTCTTTTCATTTCCAGGTCAAGTTTATACCTCTCTGTTCCTGTGATGATACTGACCTACACATTAGCTTTCTCTTCTGCCTACATACATATATATACATAGATAGTTGCCACATCCCACTTTGATCTTCATTATACTGAGGGTAAATCAAACTCTCCTAGTCTAAAATAGGCTCTCTTTTCCTAGAGCTCTCAAGGAGAAGAACTGAATATTACTGGGTTTGGGGTGGTTTTTTAGGGTTGGGGACAGGGAGGGAGAAAGGAGGTTGTATATACGTAATTTTATGAAGGACTATAGCTGTACAGTGCATTTGGTCAGATGAGGTCTCACAGGAGAATGGCATAATAGGGTGCGTACTGCAGGTACACCCCTCTCCTGACAATTCTGGGATCTCTTTAGACTCTTCCACAACTACAACCCAGTTCTAGCATAGGTTTCAATGTACTCATTGATCACAGGGATCACACTTTCTCCTTTCTTGGTCATTTCCAAGTGAAAGGACACCAAGACTGTCTCATTCTTGGGTTTATGATATTGAATTTAATTTCATTTGTATCCCATAAATTCTAGTTCTTTCTGTAGAATGGCAACATAAAGATCAAGTTAGTCTCAAAGGAACAGCGTCACGACCCTCATCCTTAAAGAGCAGGAACAGTAACCTTTCCCTGACAACTAGTTCCTTCCCATTTTAAACACAATTGGGTCCTTTCTGCTCCCAAGGAAGACGCTCTGAAGTGCAGTACTTATCCCAAATTCAAGCCTCACTCATTTTCCCAACTGAGCAGCATCAGCTATAAGTAGCCTTTCATGTATATGTCATGCAAGCATATGATGCCCTATATAGAACATTATATAGCAGATATTCTATAGGATATAGCAGAATAGAGCTATTACTGCTTCACGGTGCATTCATTAGCAGAAAAGTGTCTTGTGTTCACACCTGAGCAAGCTTCTTGTGGGTACAGTAAAGACTTCAGAATATCATACACGGAAAACTGATTGACCTCAAGCACTAGAGCAACAGAAGGAGAATGAAACAGTCCCAGGGCTATCAGAAACCCATCAGATCAAATTGTAAAAGAAACAAATATGACACTTGGCTGCAGCAGTCTCCTCAGAAGAGGTGCAATATTAATGCCACTGCTCAGGAGACGAAGCTTCACAAGGAAGCTTCCCATGGGCTGTCAGGCTAGTCTAACAAAGAACTTGTGATCAAGCCCTTCCAGTCTCTCCTACTTCTTGACTCATTTCTAGCAGCATGATAAATAGGGTAGAACACCTCTGATAGTGACAGAAAAATGTGTGTTAGCTTTTGGACTGCAAGGCAACATTGGAAACTAGAGAAATGGAGTTCTAGAGTACTCTCCCACCAGAAAAGCCCAAGGCAATTAAAGATTTATTCAGTTTATTAACAGAATGCAGTTTTCTGAGACTTAAAAGGAACAGAGCACATTCTAGGATTTGCCTCCAAACTAGTCCGGTGCTTTGATATTACTGTACATATGTAGGCATGACAACTTATGCACAATTCATAGGCCAAGTCAGAATCTTAACCATGACTGCAAACATGTATGCATTGCAAAGCAGCTTTATTAAAGGTTCATAATGCTGTGCAGAACTATCACCTTTCAAGGCCTTTAGCTGCATAAAGATGAATTTTTGGTCGAAGCAGCCGCTATTGTAGCCATTTCTGTAACTGCCTGTCCTCGTGCTGATGCATGTGTTATGCGGGGTGGGAAGAAGTGCAAGGGAGGTGACCTTAGTCATTTGAAACGCCATTTCCTTGCCAGAATATATGAAATTTCACTTCTTCCTCCATTTTAAAGAATTGCACCTTTGAAAGCTGAAGGTGGCAACAGACTTCCAGAATTTTGCCCATGTGCGTAGGGCTGAAAGAAACAGTGCTGTTAACAGAACGGTTGTTTAGACAGACAGGAAAGCGGTTCATACAATGTCAATAAAATGTGCTTTTGGTAGCGCACCAGGGTGCAGAAGCAGCATCCTAAACACTGCTGGTACACTCCTGCATGTTGTTTACATTGGAAAATAAAATTTGAATGTTGTGTTCCCCCACAGGCATAGATATGCTATGCAAAGAAATACTTCAGGCAATTTACGCCACATCTGTGTCCCCATAGCTAATAAAGGAATGTAAGATGACTACAAGCTATACAGGTATAATCACCAAATCACATGAGCGAATTTAAGAAATAAGTACTGTTCTGATGATCCAAGCGTATATTATAGTGCCTAGGAGTCCATCATTCCAAAAGAAGAAAAATTATTTCATGCATCTTTGAATTGCTCTTAAAAACACTACCTAAAAGACACCAACAGTGTAGTTGATTCAGGATCGCTCTAATCTAATCTGGAATGCTCTTGGTTTTCCCTTTTCCATATCTGCTATGTAGCAGTGACTTCACTTCCATTCGTCTCCTGGCAAACTCCTCCAATCTGACGGTAATACAGCCAGCAAGCAAACCAGTAGGGTCACAAGTTTAACAGAAAGATCAGTATTTAGACATGCCTGTTGCGTTAGTTCAGAGTTATTGGCACGTTTATAAACGGCCATACCTTGAGACATTCTAGTATCTTAGAGAAACAGGGAACAAAACAGCAGCCAGTTTATAGTACCTGGCTGTAAAAAAAATTTGAAACCATGTCCTCAACAAGCATAATACAGTATTATTCACTGGATACAAGAGGTGATCCCTTCTGTCGTTTGGCTTGCTCCCTGTTAAAGTGCTTCCGGGTGCCTCTGTGGTTACCTTTGGAGAAAACAGGCTGCCAGCAAATTGGATGGAGGGTCTCAGAACTCACCTCTGTATAGACTACGGGCTGTTACTTAAGGTTACTCAACATTTAGGTATTTCAGTAACTCATAAGACACATTAGAGAGAACACTAGTGGTATTCACACACTTCTCCCCATCCTTGGCATAGCATGCGCTGCCTCTATGTGTCCATATGCAAGCACTAGACTCCCACACAGCTCCACTCCAGGGGACAAGGTAGTTCGCTTTTAGCACAGAGCCATTTATTAGTTATATCACATGTTACATTAACATCAGCTTATGTAAGTAAATTAATAGCAAGGTAAGACCTAATCAAAATGGCCAACAACCTTGCTATTAAGTGCTGTTTTCCCTGGAAGAATTTAAAGAGTGTGGGGAACCTGTGAGAAAAGTTGACAGCACTACAACAACTACTTGCAGCAAGGCAGATGTGGATGCAAAACATCTGCAAACAAACTCAATCCATCATCTAAGGTGGCTTTAGCGATAAACATCACGTACCAACATTTGCCCATGGCTAATGTTGGCTGACCTGCCTCAGGTCAGCCTGACAAGTTTTGGGTGTAATCTCCACAAACGTACCACGCTTCAATGCCAAATGACCACATGAAGTGAACAAGGTCAGCTTTCCTTCCACAGAAGAGCAAAGATACTCTGTGGCTAGAGTGTCCAGGCTGGGTGGCTCAGTCTCTCAGCAGCTCACTCTTTTCTACAGACAGGAGACAGCCTGCTCATCTTCTGGCTTCCTTCACTGGGCACAGGAAGTTAATGGAGAAACAGCACATGTGCATGAAAAGAAAAACTATGTCTGTCCCAACTAGGCTACACTCAACAACATGTACTGAGCTGACCCTGACACTACGAAACTGGAGGCCTGCCAGGCCATTAGCTTTCCTCAGAACAGGATCTTACTCCTTTTGCAGTCAGATAGCATCTCTGGGAGAAATGCATCCATGTTTCCTTTCCTCTTCTTGGTTAGGGAAGCTGATTTGGCTGTTGATTAGAGAAGTGCACCGAACTACCCTGTTTAAAACTCTTATTTGAGGAGCGGGTCAAATTAAGAAATTGTGAGTCACAGAACCACAGAGTAATTAAGGTTTGAGAGGACCTCTGGAGATTGCCTAGTTTGCACCCCCTGCTCAAAGCAGAGTCAGCTAGAACAGGTTACTCAGGACTGCACCCAGTTGGGTTTTCAGTATCTCCAAGGATGGAATCACGAGGGACGCTTTAAACCTAACATAATATCCCTTGCAGCAGACAGACCTGCATATTTAACCTCCAGGCAGATTAATTTTTACGTAACCGAGCAATACAAGACTGGATAGATTCTCAAGTTCCAGCACACACCACCCTAAAAGGTCAAGTCAAGAAAGCCAAAAGCAGCAAGTCACTTTTTCCCCCTGCATTCATGAAACTCATAAGGACCTCAGATTTCCTCCTTACCTTGGAAAAAAAAATTAAAATGAAATGCTTATTCACAGATCTCATGAAACATTAAACAAAAGAAAGCTTAACCCATGAATATAACACATGCAATTGTGCAATTTCCATCTAGTAGATGGGATTGTAGCTGTGAACCCCATTTCACAGTCTACTTTCTAAACAAAGGCAATACCTAGCCCAAGAATTCAACTAAACTACCTCCTTTCTCCTTGAAAACAGTTCCTAATGTTAAAGTCTGGTGACATCTGAATTTGCAGTAAAGAAACTCTGGAAGAATCAGAAAAGTAACACTGAAGAGAACCTCAAGAAATTACCATCATGTTGGTCCAGATGTAGGCCCAGAACACGTGAGTTTCTTATGAGCTGCAGTATGAAATTACCTAATGACACCAAAAAGGATATTCACACCTAATAGAATTTAACGCTAAAACAATCCATGCTATATTTTCCAAGGGTAGAGTGTAATTCCTCACAGCGGGGCCAAAAGGAATAGCTATTCAGCTGGCAACTAGCCATAAGGTTTTAAATAGATAGTTCAAAGCCAGAGATTATTCTCTTATCCTATGCTGTCAGTGTGAAAAGGCTGCGAGGAAAGGTAATACTGATGTAGAAGGAGAGGAATCAAAAATGTTTCACTTCAAAATTAAATTGTCTATCTTTGCCTTTACAAAACTCCACCTGCAACGTGTCGACACAATTTAAAACACTGGCTGTCTGTAGAATCCAAAGACCTATGGTTCAGTTTTAGTACAACCAAGAGGCTTTCATCCTTGTAGGGTTATCATTTTAATTTTGACATACGAAGAACTCGCTGACTAAACTAAGGTTCACCTCTGGGATGAGAAGCTGTGTTCTAGTGTCAGTACATGGTAGCTAGTTAAAAGTACTTAGAAAAGCAAGTGATTTAGCTAAGAAAAGTCACTTATCCAGGAAGACAGGTTGAGACCAGCAGAGTAGGCTGATCCTACAAACAGCTGATTCAGAAAAAAAAGCCTTGTGTAGTAGAAATTACACACGCACAGTGGACTGTAGAACCTCTAGCAAGTAAGCCCTTTATGCCCAGGGTCCTTCTTCCTTTCCTCATCCTCTAATAGGAGGGTCTGGCAACAGGATTTGAGAAGATTATGAGGTCAAAGATGGAAGAATGTTCCAGCCAGCATTCTAAAAGTGAAGTTAATCATCTCAGCACCTTTAAAGGGGTAAGACCACTTCCACTAACTGGCCTAAAACCAAACCGCGATCCATGTAAATGCCAAGTCTGATTGTATGGGCAAACAAGTCCTGGGCAACAGTTCACTGAGGTAACAGATGCAGGGCAATACAGAACATACTTCTTTATGCTGTTCCACAGATTGTTTCATCAGTCTCATCATAATACTGAAGCCCTCCAGTTAGAGGTCTACATTAAAAATAACTTTTGCTTTAAAAAAAAGAAAAATAAGTTGTGTATATGTGTTTTTAGAAAAGAACTATCTTCACCCAAATCCTCTGGCAACTGTGGAAAGGAGCACTAAGCCTTCTACAGAGAAAAAACCCCAGCCTGGAGTTTGAAAAGGCTTAGTCTAGACATCAATACCACAAGCACTGAAAAACTGAAACCTTCTCTACTGTCATCAGTGCACGGGATCAGTGTCTCTCTTCTCACAGCAGACAGCCCGGGTAGGAGGGCTAGGCTAAATTCAGCTACAACATTACCTGTCACTGTAGGGACTTGTTCACTAACTCCTGTTGAAACTTGGAAGAAAATACTCCAAGCAACCATTTTTAGCCAAAACTTGTGTTATCTTAGAATCATAGAATAGTTTGAGTTGGAAGGGACCTTTAAAGGTCAACTAATCCAACCCCTCTGCAGTGAGCAGGGACATCTTCGACTCGATCAGGTTGCTCTGATCAGGGGATCAAAGTCAAAGGCCTTAGAAAAGTCCAGGTAGATGACATCCATAACTCTTCCCTTGTCCACTGATGTAGTCACTCCACCATAGAAGGCTACTGTGTTGGTCAGGCAAGACTTGTCCTTGGTGAAGCCATGTTGGCTGTCTCAAATCACCTCCCTGTCCTCCATGTGCCTTAACAGAGCTTCTAGGAGGATCTGTTCCAGGATCTTGCCAGGCACAGAGGTGAGGCTGACACATTGGTAGTTCCGAGGGTCCTGCTTTCTACCCTTTTTAAAAATGGGTGCAATGTTTCCCTTTTGCCAGTCACCAGGGACTTCACCTGACTGCCAGGACTTTTCAAATATCATGGAGAGGGACTTGACAACTACATCAGCCAATTCCCTCAGGACTCTGCGATGCATCTTGTCAAGTCCCATAGACTTATATTTGTTCAAGTTTGTCAGGTGGTCTCGAACCTGACCTTCTCTTACAGTGGTAGGGACTTTGCTCCCCCAGCCACTGCCTTAAGGTTCATCCACTCGTGAGGTGTGGGAAGAGAGATTGCCAGTGAAGACTGAGGCAAAAAAGTTGTTGAATACCTCAGCCTTCTCCTTGTCCATTGTTACCAGTTTGCCAGTTGTATTCACCAAGGGCAGGAAGTGGGTGTATGCTTTCTTTTATTTTCCTTTTCTGGTGACATATCTGTAGAAGCCGTTATTATTCTTTGCATCTCTTGTCAAACTCAGCTCCAGCTCCGCCTTCACCTTCTTGACCCCATCCTTACACAACGAGCCAGTGTCTCTGTAATTCTTCCCAGGATACCTGTTTCCTACTTCCACTGCCTGTGCATTTCCTTCTTGCCCTTTAGTTTGACCAGCAGGTCCCGAGTCAGTCATGCCTGTCTCTTGCCTGCCTTGCCCGATTTCTTCCACCTGGGCATCACAACAATTCAAATCTGCAGGCTAAGGAGGTCAGCTTACTGCTTGTAGAAGTGTTCACTGAGTTTCTTCTGCATTTGATACATATATAGCTATCCTCCTCTCTGCATAAAAAAATAAATCCATCCTACTACAGGGACCCGATTTTTAAAAACAAGCTTGTTCTCATGTAAAGAGGAAACTGCACATCTGCAATTCTGAAATTACCGAGTATTCCAGATTTTATGTGAAGTGTTTAGTGACCTAGCTTCTCAAGTAGTAAATAAAATGCACATCTCAAAGAGACATAATAGGGCTCTGCAAATTATTAAACATATTCCTGCTCCTACAATCCTAACAATTCCACTCCTCAAGGCCCATTTCAACCACCAACCTTTACATATGGCACTAAGATTTTGGAAGGAACAGAAGTGCCTGATTTCAAAACTTGCTTCCTTACCATTGCTAAGTTCAAATAAATTAAGTACTTTGACGCTTCTTTGAGCGCTCCAGTTCACTGTTTAATGAAACAAAAAGGAGTGTAGATTTGCTTCTATTCTATTAAAAACAAAAAAATTCATCCAAAGTGTTACACATAGCTGAGCATATCTAGTAATACTTCAAACATCATTATGATACAATGTTCAGTTTTGAGATAAGGTAACCAACAGGGTTTTTAGTTGTTTTGAGGCTTGAATCTGCCACAAAGAGTGAGCAGGAAGAGCCACAGCTGTTTGTTTTTCCCTTTCTTTCTCTGTTTTTAGATCCCGTAGTGGAGTGGAAACAAGAGCAATTCCTTTCAGTACTATCTCTCCCTTTCAGATTACCAAGAACAGTATAGGAACAGTTTCTAGGATGGGGACAGAGAAACTTTCCAAAATCAGCTGCTAGTTTTCTAAGTTTAAGGACGCTCTTCTCAGACTATTTTAGTCACCAGTACTTGTACTGGCATGGCACTACAGATTCCAGAAGGAAAGCTCTGTTATCCATCACTGGCAAGTGAGCTGTGCTGAGCTCTGTAAACGTATCTCAGAGCAATCAAATGTTATGTTTTTTCCCACGTTTATAGTGCTGCAAGAATAGACCAAGTAATACAGTCTATTAAGCATTTTTTTAATGTCTTGATATGCTTTCATTCTAAATTTCAAAATTTATTCAGATCACTGAAGTGTACATTTCTTAAAACTGAGTATTTAAAGCATAATCTCAGTCAAATGTGATAAAGAGCAAAATCTGTACCTGTACCCAAACCAGAAGCGCTAACTGAGATTTCTGCCTTCCAAAAGGCCAAAGACAATATGCTTGCTCATCAAAACCAGTTCCTGAATTTTACAGCTTTCTCTTCCAGTCCTGTGGTTTCACTGGGTTTATTAAACCGTATCGCTTGGTATTATTAAGTACTTAATGATACTGCAGCAAGGAACAACATCACTTCTGTGGTCGGAAACCTAGGCCCACAACCTTCCTGTTAATGCAGTTACAGGCAATAACTAACAGTAGATGCATCCAGCATCTCCGTGTACACAGATCCATGCTTTGCTTAAATCTGTTTATTCAGGATATCCATTTCATGCTACCACTGAAAGGTATTTGTTTCCCCTTTCCCCCAGTTTTGGAAATAAGACTGAGCTTCAGCCGAAGACCACGCTTCCAATTACCCTTCCCTAACCAAAGAAACAAGGAGACCCTCTTCAGTCAGGTCAGAGATTTATCCAGCTCCCCACATGGCTGCGCAACTATTACCAGAGACACAGAAAAGAAATACAGTATTTGTGGTGTGATGCGACCCATTCCTTCAGCAACAGCGGGATCTTCAGCTGTTTTTTGAAAATCATGAAGAGGTACCCCATGGATATTTTTACACCTTAGGGAAAAGCCTGTAAAAAAAAAAAGTAATCATCTCCCTCACATTTCAAAGTTGGTGAAAGTTGAACTAAAAATTTAAAATCTTGGCAGAGGAAAACGTTTATGTCAGTATTTGTAAAAATTCTGCAGCCCCAATCATCTCACTATGACAACATGTCTGGATAAGTGTTTGTTCTTTTATTTTATTTTTCCTTTAGTTGCAGTACCACTAAGTTTAACTAGAAGTTGCAGAAGCAAAGCCAGGAACACCCAGCTTGCTTACTGTCAAAGAAAATATAAATTATTTGTCTAGATCTTCCCACGGAGTTTAGGCCCTCTAGATGCTTTAAGGAAACGCCTCTTGAATAATGCAGACACATTTCATCCTGCTTACCCCTTCAAGAAAGGTTCCAATTGCTCTTTTAATATCCCCATATTTAACTTCAGTTTTAAAAATCTGTAGATTTATTACTGCCTTTTTCCCTTGTGCTCACAGCAGCTGCACACGAAGCAGAATTTCCTTCTAGGACCTTAATTTGACTTTTTAGGGCTACAGCTAACTGGCTCCCAGAAAATTCTGGAGGAACATCAATTAGGGTAGTCCAAAGGGCTGCCTTCAGGAACTCTGAGAAAGTAAAGCTCAGCTCATACCCACATCAGAAGTGCTGTGGAACTGAGTCAAACTGAATGTTTGCTCTATTATCAACTTGGCACACTCAAGGGAAGTTGTGGAAGTCTGTTGTTCAAGTCACTTAAAATTAGACTATTTTAAAAAATAACAGGAGGAATAAGCCTCAGCTGTCTAGATTGTGTTTCCTATAGTTTTGCAAGAAAATTAGACAAATATCCACAGTTTTCTTTTTGTGCAAGGGCAATAAGCTCATGGGATGTAAACTACCATAATGTTTGATGCTTAAGGGTTTACACAGAACGTCTGAACTGCAATATTGTCCACACTATCCACTGATGTTCTCAGAGCTCTAGAGTAGCTAGGTGCCTGACAAAATACATCGGTCCCACTGGGTTCACAGGTCAGCACAGACACCTGAGATTTCCCCCGAGTGTCCCAAGACATTCCCCCTCAAGTCCTCACACACACAGCTAAGGAGTGTGACAGAAGACAACCTTTATCCATTTTTGGGGGGAATCTTGCACAGGGACTATACATTATTTGTGTCAACTGATGGACACGTTTTCACGCAAGATTTTCTGGAGAGGCAGAGGTAAGTACAGAAAAAGAACAGAGCAAGTATATAAAGGAGGTTTATTTTCACAGCCCATCTCTGGTGGCATACATCACACTGGCTGAAAAGTTTCCAAACAAACAGAGTTGCTTTTCTAGGTTACAATGAGAAATCCTGTAACTGCTGATGTTATTTTATCACCAGAGCTCATGTCCCCACAGCCCTCTGACAACAGGAATATCTACCAGCTCCAAAATAACAGCTTCTTAAACTAAAACCAAACAAAGCAAAGTAGATGTCAGACAAAATGAATTATAGAGGTGTCCACTCACCACGCATTCAAAAGTCAGAAGATGCTGAAACAGAGGCAGTACCGTACTACCCATTATGATCTGATCTGATGGCACTAGCACATCAAACAGTTCTACTTCTGCCAACACTTCCATCACTCAAAACCAGGAACAGCAATTCTCATGCAATCACTACAAGTTTACCATAGTCACAGTTCTGCTGGGGTTTTTTTGTTGGTTTTGTTTGTTTGGGATTTTGGTTGGGGTTTTTTATTTATTTGTTTTATTTCAAGTGATCTTTGGCAGCCAAATGCAGCAGCAAGTGAAAAAGCTGTCCTGTCCATACTTACCACTAAATCCCAGGAGCTGTCGAGCATTAATACATCTCACCTTAAGTCCGTGAGACACGGCCAGAGACACATAACCACTGACTTTTGCATACTTTTTTGTTGTTTTTCTTCACTTCCCTGACGATTTTTCAGCATCCGTGCTTTTACTTTATGCAACACAGGTTTCTGAACAGCTTTGCAACAGGAACAGGATATTCAGATCCCCATTCAGAAGTTTCCCAGAATTTTTCCAAAAGGTCAACCAGGTAAAATTTACACACTTCCAATGGGAATGCACTTATTGTAAGCCAAGAATTAATCTGTCTGTAACAGATAAACCTAACAATTTACAAAGAATGGTATAGGGAAAGGTTATTGTAGCTACCAAGATTTTCAGTGTGATCATTTGTATTCAGTATTAGTCATGCAGTCCCTAAGCAAAGATCGAATTAGAGGTACTTATCTTTGCAAGTTAAGTGTAGATGTCATGCCATTTTTTTTTTAGTTAGATCATAAGAGACTTGGCAAATTTAAAAGTCAAAGCTAAAAAGCCATTTCTAACCACACATTGAAAGTACAGCAACACTCACAAAACAGTTTAACAAAACTTATTTTATGCAAGTAAAGGTATAGGTTTATTTGGAAAAAATCAAAAGCACTTCCTGTCAAGAATTTCTCCCTTTCTTGTTGTTAGTCTATATGGTGACCTGACTCTAAGACTTCTATACAATTTTCAAATGAAGAATAAGTCCAAAGTGTTTCTTCAGCAACCAACACCAACACTTAGAAAAACAAGTACAGGAATATTATAGTGGAAGCTTTTATAGGACCTTGCCATGGTGAGTTTTCACTAACACTCAATTGTAATAAAGAAAACTTTCAAAAGCTGAAGCATTAGGCTCTGTCTCATACTCTATTTTAAGTGTGATCATCTGATTCTCTGAGAATTCAGAGCAACATTTTACAAGCTTACATAGTTTATTCACTCTAGAGAGTTTCTCTCAATGAAAGTTGTGAGCTACCAGAACGGCTCTGAAAAGCCAAAAACCTTATTTCCATCAATTACTTTTATTCAACCTGAAAACCTATCTGATTTACCATCTTCAGCCAACATGCTGCTCAAAGAGCAGAGCTCCAGAGCATGCCTGGAGCATGTTTTGTTCAGGGAAAATGTAAACCATCTGTGGTGTTCTGTCTTTCATGGGGTGAAGTTGTACCACAAAGCAGCTAAAGATATCACAATGATTATATGTTTGCAAAGAAACAGCTAATTAAGCTTTGCCTCAGCAGGCACAAAGCAACCACAGCTTGAACAACTACAATTTCGACAATCGTTTTTCATCTTTCCTTCCAGAGCCAAAATGCATGGTCCTCCAGATCCTCTAAAGGGTTATGACTCAGCCAGACAACCTAGGTTAGATTTTTTTTTTTTCAAATCAGCAGAGGTTTTCATGTGGCACGATTAAGTCCAAGTTGCACAAGTAACAAGTGCACCCAAGATCCAGAAGGGAGAAGTTTTAGAGAAACAGGAAGACAAATTCAGTTGGAAACAATCCTGCAGCCATGGAAGCACAGTCTTCACTATAAAATCTATTTGCTCATCTTCAAAGCAGCCAAGATGAGAGACTACTGAAAAAGTGCTGTGCAGGATAAAGCAATAACTAAACTTAATTAGTGTCATTTAGCTTGTGTTCAGCCTCAAGTCTCTCCCCATTCCCAGCCCCTGTTTAATCCCCATTTTTTCCAGCTCACCACCACTTTAAAGGAGAGCTACTGCAGCCTCCACAAAGTCTTCACTGTGAGGAGGTCTATTTTATCGCAACGCAAAATTTGTCCGTTTCAAAGCACTGCTTGAATTCTCAACCGAGGCCACTGTCACTTATGTGGTGCAGCAAAGCAAGTCGCTCCAGCATTTTTGCTCTCTTACTTCACTGTTCCTCTAGGACGAGAGCACACATCCTGCTGGCTAACCTTCCGCTTTTCAATTCTGCACTCCAGGGAAATCGATGCATTTCAGTGGTGCACACTTACGTCACCACCTACCGATCAAGGCAGAACGGACAGAGTTCAGTTTGTCCATTAAACTATGCGCTCTTTGGCACGCAGCGAAAGAGCTGCAGGTGTAAAACAGGAATCTATCATCTGTGGTGTTAAAGGGTGAGGGTAGATCAGGCGAAAACAGCATTCAACTGTAACAGAAGTGAGCCACGAGTCTCTTAGCTGAAGTTCTTGGAGCACATACAAACATTTTAGTGAAAACTGAATACTAGTTTGTTTTTTTTCCTCCTCCCTATCACACACACACACAGGGTGGTGGGCACACAGAACGCTGGTGATGCGGCAGTAGCTCTTTCTCCCTAGAGTCGATGATTTCATGTCAAGAACACATGTTCCAGCATATACAACTATTTCAGTCAAAGAAAATATCCAGAACTGTCATAAACTTTAAAAAAAAGTATTTCTCACCACAATGTGGCAAGACTGGGGTAGAAAGGGAGAAGAGGAAAAAGTAAATTTGTTTTGAGACCTATTTTAAGTTCACATCTCCAGGCAGAACAGCTTTTAGCATTGCTATCCTCAGTAAGCCTCAGGGCCAGTTACTTTCATTTGTTGCTTTTTCCCTAAGAAATAACTAGGTTTGCATGAATAGAACCATCCAGCTTGGCTTAGAGCTTGCATGTGGGAGGAGGTAGAAAAAAAGACATGAGTGAGCTGAAGAAGACAACAAGAAAATTGCAGTGCAAATACGGTTTACAAATGCTGCATCACACTAAGACAATCTCCTCAACTGCTCAGGCAAATAATTAAATTAAACCCTGAACAATGACAACAGAGGTGGAGAGAAGCGTGGTACTGTCTCATCCTTCACTCTGAGGGTAGGTAGACTGGCAAGGACATTCCATGCAAAGCTCTTAAGAGGACAACAGAGGAAGTCTTTAGTTTTCTCCAGGAATTAAGGGCTTGGCTGCCAACTCCAGTGTACAAAAGTCAGCCTTAATCTCACCACAGCAGAACAGCGCCTCTGATGAATAGCATACACAAGTAAGTGCTACACAGGACTCCAAAAAAGCCACTGGAACCAAGAAAAGTGGTAATTTGGTACGCAGAAAAAGGTGACTGGAAGTCAAAAGGAACTTAGGAACTGCCTATTCTGACCATGAAAGCACAGCTCTACTGGTGCCTAGGCTACCCAGCAACATTACCATTATGGGTTTCTATTTTTATCTGGACAGTGGAAATGTAGATGGTGTAGTTAGAAGCTTCTCACCGCTTTACTGACTAGTTGTTCTTACTTGAAGTTCAAGAAGGAATGTATAAACACTCCATTTATCAGCTGTACAAGCATGAGTGCTCAATGCCTGTGACTCCCCGTATGCCTACTTCATTTCTTCGGATTATCATTGACACCTGCTTAATTCTTTGACTCCAAGGTTATGTGCAAGTACCATTTATGGTAGTTTTGCAGAAACTCACGCCCTAAGAGCCTGACAGATTGCCAGCTCACTCTGTTAAAAAAACCTCCCATGGTAACAGCTTTCTTCCACTGCTGACCAAGGGTGTGTTTGAACAGATGACCCTAAACTGAAGTGCTTCACATGTCAACTATAAGCTATGCCAAGTCAGCCTGTAACCTGTGAATACAGGGAATTCTTAAAATGGAGCCTTCTCTAACTGTGGCAGCTGTTATTCCCCTAGAAAAACAGAAGAGCTAGTAAATATGCTTTTACAGTCATTTTTAAGCCTCTAGAAAAGACGTAATGACATGCCTTTTCTCCTCTTGAATATTCAGAATTTTCTATTACCCCAGCACATTTCAGAATACATTCTGTAATCCCCTTGTTGACTGACAACTTCTCTTAAGATTTTATCTGCGTCCTCTTGGGATTACTTACACAGTCAAACTCTGGTCTTCAAATAGCTTGTAAAGTGAGGAATGAACAATAAGGGGCGGGAGAAATTAATTCAGCATCAACAAGAACAATTCTGGTGTTTAGGGTTGGGCAAGGATTACAAAACCACTTTGACAGGTGATCTGCAGTATGATGACAAACAGTAAAAAACAAACAACTCTAAAAAGACCACTTTCAGCCCTAGTCACCACCCTGAAATGCAAAGGAGCAGGCAACACCACGGGGCAGACAGCCTCCACCCTTGCTACAGCAAGGCTGTCTGCCAGCTAGCCATTTATCAGGCCTGCACAGCCACACGAACTGGAAAGCACTCCTCCTCTGACTCCTGCCAGCTGTCTCAGCTCAGGCTAACACCAAACCCCCAGTCTGTTCTAGACAGAACCTGTGACAAGCTTCACTACACTCAGAACATGACATGGTGCTGCTTGGACACTTCACCAGCTTAAATACTTCTGTTAGGTCTAAAGCAGCAGAATATTAGAAGTCCACTAATGGTAACTGCTTTCATGAGCCTTTAAATAATTTTCTGAAGATGGTAAGGGGAGAGAGATTAAGGACAATTAAAAAAAAACCACCCAAGAATCCAAAAGGTTCTGCCAGCATAACACCTAAGTGTCACAGAGTCTGTGCGCTCTGCTGTTCTCCAGGCTGAGCTTTTTGCCACGTTATCCGTTCACACTGAGCTCCACAAAGGCACACGGTAAAGGCAGTCCTTTCCCCGGGCCTGCCAAGCACAACAGGACCTGCATCCATGACAGGCTTCCCAGAGGTTACTGCAACAAAAGCTTTCTCTTCTGCTGGTGCACCTTGGATGCATAAAGATGGGTGTTATAAAAAGGGGAAGCTACAATTAGCTTAATTTTTCTGTATTAAAGATCTTAAGATGAATCATATTGCATCAAGCACCTTTGTAGCCGCTCTGATGAGAGGCCTCTCCAAGCAGCATTCACACTTGGACCTGCTCTCTCCAAAGCTGCTGTGCGACAAACCTTGAATTCGCTCTCTCCAGAGTTGATGTGTTACTAACCTTGACAGATCAAAACAAGGCAAACAAGCAAGCCTTTCAAGTCTAATATCTGAAGCCAGTGAGACACTGAAAACAAAACTGTTTGATCAGCGTACAGAAAATAAGCAGACAGGAGTGGCTCGGTCCTGAAAAGATTCTGAAGGGAGATGAAAAACATTTGCAGCGCAAAGATTTGTTTCACTGTTGCTGCCTCAAGGAGCTAAAGATGGCTAGTGCGTGAGTATGTCTCAGTGTGTAGTACCTTAGTACCTTACATGCCCTTTTGAGCAATTCTTGACCCAGGGATGGCCTAAAGGAACAGCAGAGAAACTACATGGATACTTGTGTCACATGTAAACAGTTTACTAAGGGTCAGGTTTTAAGTGTTCATCATTCAGCCAAAATCTCTTGTTTATAAACTATTACATGAATTACAGTCTTTTAAAAAACCTGTCAGTCTCCTGCTGGAAATAAGCAAAATTTAGGCCTTGAAATCTCACACAAGCAGTAATTATTTTTAGACTAGAGGATACTAAGTGAAGGTTATAAGGACAGCAATGTCCTTTGCAAATAAGCTCTCTGGAGCAGGAAACATCTGAGTTTGAGTCTGTTGCTGTTCAAAACAAGTTATCTGGCACTTTTAGCCAAGGGTATGTTTTACACACACAAAGGTGCTGGTTTCTAGAAACAAAACACATCTGCTAATCTTGAGTACCAGCAATAGGCACTGAGCCTCCAAAATATGAGACAATGACAGACAACTGACCCTTCTCCTATCCAATCTGAAGTTACGGACAATTTGGGTGCTTACAAGAGAGAAAGGGAAAGGAGGCTGTACAGAACATGAGTGTGCACAAAATGTGGGATGGCTCCTTTTTTAACAATAGGCAGATACAGCCACAATCTCAATTCATGTAATGTGACCATGAAGGTGACAGGAGTTCATCATACATACCCCTCAGCACAGACTGGTGGGGCAGGAGGAAGGTTGAATCAAATGGTTACACCGGACATACCTATTCCTCTTCCATTAACTGTCTATTGGGTGACCGGTCGCATGCTTCCTACCAGCCCCAGTACAAGTGAGGAGCATTCAGTATTCTTGAATGATCAACTCCTGACATGTAATTCAACAGATGAGAATCGGATGTAAGGATGAAGACTAGCCCTGTTGCATTATGGACAATCTGAGATTCAAGGAGTAAATATTATTCTACCCCAGCTTCCAAATCAAGTTTCAGCAGAGGAAACGACTGTTCTGCATACTCCACATTTTTATACCAGCAAGGGAGAACAGGTTAGTACAAGAGTCTCAGGAAAATAGCCTGTCAGAAACTTCCCTGTACAGCTCATGTTTCTGTGTTCTTCTCCCTGACAAAAGCTACTCCTCAAAACCATTTTCACTTCATTGAAACATCTTTTTTTCCAGGGTATGAGGGAAGCTATGAATATTAGAAGTACTTTTTATCGGTAGGTGAATTCCCCCCCCCTTCCCCCACATTGTATGCTCATTTTGCAGGTTATGAAGAACACAGGCCTTTGAGTACTTCATATATAAAAGCAGTTATTTGTTTATTTAAAGCTCAGCCTTTTTTTATTATTGTTCCCCACACATATCCCTTACCCTGGCTACTTAGAGGGCTGAATACCAAACGCAGCAGCACTTCCAAGACTCCATACCTTGCCAGATCAGAGTTCTTCATGCCTATCACAAACTACGTCCCTTGCATAGGTTTTATGCAAGTTAAAACCAGCGGTATTACTGTTTTCCACAGTTATTATTTAAGAATAATACATAATATTTGATTGTGCCTTGAGAAAAGCATAACATCTGCAAGCAGTTTACAGACATTGTTCATTTGAGAGGAATCTAACTTCTTTCAGCACGTGCCTGGATTCAGGCTGCCACAGCTGCAGAGTCAAAGACTTGGGCTATCACTAATTATTTTGTATAACAGCAGAAGTGGGAGTTGCCACTCGAAGTCTAGCACCCAGCTAGCTGACCTAGCCCAGAATACGTCTAGTGTATCACCAGCATAGAGTGAAACCAGCATGGGAGCCAATGTCGGTACCTGGTCACCATGAAATTCCTGAAGGCAGGAATTAAACTGAAAGGCAACAGCTTTACTGCACAACTTTAAGCAGCAACTTAAGACTCTTCCCATCAATCAGGACTATTTGTATTTAAAACTCAGCATTTTCTTCAGTATGGTATGCCCATGCAACAGTAGACAAGTTCTTTATTAACTACATCATAGTTGGAACCAAATATCTTAGTGTCACATATACTCTCAAATAACCCAAAGATTAACTAGTTTTAGCATGTTTCTCTCCGTTCTAGAACAGCCTGAAACCACAGCTACAGAAGGACAAACTTCTGAACTACCCTAAAGTCTCAAAGTTAACAAACGTAGCTAGAAAAGATTTGCATTTTTTATCAATTTCTTCGACAAGAGAGTTGACGTGACTTAGAAGTCTTTGTATCAGTGGTGGCTACCGAGCTCTGCAAGATGGAAAGAACATTGAAAAATGTTAAGAGTAATAGGGTAAGAAAAATACACAATCCCATTTTCTGTTTTAACCTGCTTAAAAAAAAACCCCAACATTTTCACATACAATTTTAAGTCTTTAGCCATTGCTTGGACAAAGAAATCAACAGATTTCCAACAAAATGAAGCCTCCAGCCCCCACACTAACACACATTAAATATATCCCCCTTAACCTTCCGCTAGCCTGGGGGAATTGTGCATTACTTTTATTTATTCATTTAAGTCAAGGACCTGAACAAGGACTTTGCTTGACTAATGGCATTAAATGCCAAATGTATGCCTCCCTGAACTAGACAGAAAAGGAATAAGCTAGATCTACAGCCACTCCCCGATCAGTCTGAGCACAGCTCCAGCTGGGAAGGACAAAAAGCCAGTAATCAGCAGACTTAACCCACACTCTTCTAGAAGATGAGATCTGTTGGTATGCAGCTGCCATGTGCCTAGTCTATCTTTTTTGGTGATGCTATAAATAAGCTTGTTTGGACAGCACAGCTACACTCACCAATTCCTCATGAACCAGTGCAACTCTCAAACACTTCTCTCAATCAGGAAGCACCACAAACACTAAGAAACTCCTCAGTGAACATCCCACAAACCTGTTGTTCTCCCACACAACATTCACGCTGTGCCCTGAACTTGAAAGAGTCCTTATAGCAGCGTTCCAGAATCCAGAAGGGGCTTTACAATAAGTACTAAATAAACACAAGACAAGGGGTGCTTTTAAGAGGCTACTTCACCTGATAAAGTGGTAGAAATACCACTGATAACACCTAGATAGAAGAATGAAGCCCCAGCTTAACAGCCTAAGTGGAAGGGTGTAAAATAGTATAGTCTTTTCCATATTTCTACCTGCTTTAAGACAAGGGGAGATGGGGCAGGCAATAAGTCAGACTTTTCCTGTACTTAAGCACAGAATTCACAAAAGATAATTTCCCTTCACAGCCACAAACCAACCAATTGCAATCTGCAAAGAACTTAGCTAAAGAGGCAACCAGAAGAGGGATGTGACCAGAAGTCGCCTTGGCAATGAATATTTGCAAACTTGCTTCATTATGTATTGACTAGCTTAGGTAGTTTTCTATCAAGGACAGAGAATTAGCAGCTAGCAGGCCTTTCCCAGGGTAGGATTCACCTCCCATCCTACAAACCTCCATCAAGATTTTTACATAACTGTGGATTAACAGGCTCTTCTTACATAAGCAAATGCTCTCAGTTAACAGTTAGTGAATGGACTCATTATTTCTTTAAGATCCAACTGCCTATGCTATTCATCTGCTAAATCTATTTGTGAAGTTTTATTAAGAGACCAGAGAGAACCATCTCCAGGTTCACTGTGTAAGTGAACTGCAGTCAAATACTAGTCTGAGTGAAATGCAAAACTAGAAGTTTGTAGTCCTAACTCCTGCACAACCAACTGTCCTTCAGAAAGGAACTTCCCTGTAGAGTCATCTGTGTCTATTCCACATCATCTGTACTTCGAAGAGTTAACAATTTATTCCATCTAACAGAAAGACTCATCAATAAAACATTTTGTTTTGCACAAAGCCACAAAAAGTGAGGGTTACTGAAGCAATGCAAAGTCTAAGCTTCTTATCTGGGAGAGAATATTTTCTTCAGATTCAAATGGGTACTGCTAGCACCAGTGCTGCAAAAATTACGGTAGACAGAGCATCAGCACACAGATTGTGAGAGGCAGGAGTTACAAGCAAGAGCTTGAAGCTCTACCTTCAACCTGAAACTAACCCTGGAACCCCTGTGACCAGGAAATGATTCAGGAACCTTAAGCTCAATGTGCAAGACAGGGCTGAAACTATCTCAGCTCAAACACACTACGATGGAATCCCTCTCCTTCATTCCTCTTTTCCTCAGTAAGCCTTCTCTGTCTCCTGAACTGTGGAGAGGATGTGACTGTCAGTTCACTGGCAGCAATTTGCAGGATACCATCCCAACAACAGTTACAGGAAATAGTGTAGAGATGGAACAGGCTGCACACCAGAATATACTCCCATCAGAGACAGTTATGGCAAAACAGATCACAGAACTCTGCAGAAGTTCTTCATATTTTCACACTATTAAAACCCCACCAGGAAATCCAGAGTCCTTTCCACCCAGGTTGATTGACTTCTACCTTTCCACGAGGTAACGATCAGCAATATATTTCATTAAGTGCTTCTAACAAAGCGGTCTTTCCCCACAGAGTGATGGAAGACACAAGAGTATGCAGTTAGAAGAGAGCAGGAAAACTAGTTCCAGATACTCTGCAGACGACCTATTCAATGCCTGCCCTGAATTGACAGGAAAGCTTCTCCATAATTCATAACCAGAGATCCAAGGCCTCAGGGAAAACAAGACCAGAGTGTATCTATGTAGGTGGTCTTTCCTGTTATGATCTTCAAAGTCTAAATGAAATTCAGGCTGATTAAATGATCACATACATAAAAACTGTGAGAGGCCATCAAGCTCACCTACTGCAACTCCTTTCCTAATTCAAAGTCCTGTTCTAAAGAGAGGTCTATGAAAACACTCCCAAAACTAAGTATGTCTTTCAGGGTCCAGATTTTTTTTTTCCTAGAAATTGAGAAGTTTCTCAGTTCAATGTTACTTTCTAACAAACTAATCTGTCCAGAGTCCTAGGTTTTCAAAAATTCAAGATTATCATATGGTTGAATTTCACTTCAAGATTATCCTTGGATTTACCAACTTATTCCTCAGAAATAATCAGTCATGACCAAAAGCCAAAAAATACCTTTATGTATCAAATTACCTTAATCACATTGGCACAGCCACTAAATGATGTGGCAGATGGCTAGAGCTATGACAAAGGTATCCAAATTTTAAAAACTTTTAAAAAATTTTAAAAGACCATGATACCATGGTCTTATAGCACTTAGTTCTTAAGTATCTACAATAACCATCAAAGCTTTTTACTCAGTTTTTCCAAACTGCATATCTCCTTCCTAACCATTCAGTTTGAGACAGGCCTATAAAGCTGGTTATATTCAGAAGAGCTTAAAATATCTGCACATTAAATCACCAAGCCTTACCACAATTTGAATCCTATTTTCCTGAGGCCCTCTAGGAAGTCCTACAAGAAGCACTCTTTGCCACAAAAAGCCAGCTGTTCCTGCTGGGACCGTGCCTAATCCTAGAAGGGCTTCCTCAGAGAGACTGGGAGCATGCCTAGAAGAAGCAAAGAACATCACATCCTCACTATTTAGGATGACACCAATACACCTGATCTCTGTGAGAATGACTTCTACCCATACAGGTATCCACATCACAGAATCACAGAATGTTAGGGATTGGAAGGGACCTTGAAAGATCATCTAGTCCCATCCCCCTGCCAGAGCAGGATCTCCTGGATCAGGTCACACAGGAACACGTCCAGGTGGGTTTTAAAGAGAAGGAGACTCCACAACCTCTCTGGGCAGCTTGTTCCAGTGCTCTGTCACCCTCACTGTGAAGAAGTTTTTTCTCATATTTATGTGGAATCTCCTATGTTCCAGCTTGCACCCGTTGCCCCTTGTCCTATCATTGGGTGTCACTGAGAAGAGCCTGGCTCCATCCTCCTGACACTCACCCTTTACATATTTATAAACATTAATGAGGTCACCCCTCAGTCTCATCCAAGCTAAAGAGACCCAGCTCCCTCAGCCTTTCCTCATAAGGCTGATGTTCCACTCCATCTTTGTGGATCTGTGCTGGACTCTCTCAAGCAGTTCCCTGTCCTTCTTAAACTGAGGGGCCCAGCACTGGACACAATATTCCAGATGCGGTCTCACCTAAACCTTCTTCCCAGTAAATAACAAGGTCATAATCCAGGGCACTTGCCACAAATCCTAAACAAAAGAATACCCTCAGCCAAGTTCTCCCGTTCTGCGTCCTGCCCATCTGCATCGGTCCACACAAGCAGCTTTCCTTTCTTTTTCCCACAGATGCCAATCCAGACCTTCTCACAAGCAGTATAAATTCACTTGAACAGTTAAATGTTGCCCTACTCAATGGAGGAATACCCATGCACAAACACCTTCTACACACACAGAGCTCTCCCCAGCCAATCTGTAGCACCTCAACACAGGGACACAAAGGTCTGGCTTTTCAAGAGCACTATCAGCCCTGTGACAAAGTCCAGGGCAAGCTGACAGCAGCCGGTGATAGAGGCAAGCCCTCTCCTAAAAACATCAACTCTATAGTTATCCTCCTCGCACAGAGTGCTTTGCGCTCCTCCAAACATGGAGCTTTCCTAACGTGAGAGGAAAAAAGGCTAAGAGAGCAAGACGCAAAGCAGCTGTTTTGGTTTATGGGCTGTGGCCAGTAAAGCAAATAGCCCCAGCACATAAGATAACACCGCAAACATTAGAGCAGTCCTCGGGACCAGAACGGGAAAAGGTTTGTTACTTGCACAGTCAGCAAGATGCTGCATTTCTACACCTCGCTGCAAACAGAAAAGCAGTTGTGCCCTTCCCATTTAGGGGGATAGCTGCAGAGTTAGGGACACAAAAGTTTTCTTTAGGAGTCACTTATTCTGTCCCTGTCACATTCAAAACAATGCTTTTAATACGTGCTCGAGACTTATTTCTCCTATTTGTAGTAAGGCTTGTAAACAAGTTTTATTTAGACAGGATTTATATCACACATTATTGCTGAACGTAATACTGAAAACCAGTTTAAAAAAAAAGAGACTGGAATAGGGCACCTATGTCAGAACTGAGCTAATGTCAACAAGGCCCATCTTCAGCCAAGGGGCACAGTAACCTCACCAAGTCCTTTGTGACTATTTGGTGCCTCTGCTTCTATTTCATAGAAGAACCAAACAGCACTGCAGGAACTGCAGGTTTGGGAGATGAATCGCTTTCCCCAGCTGTAAATTCTGAACTTCGTAAGCAGAAGAGGACATAACGCTTCTACAAAGCGGACTGCAAACAACAGTGTGTAAAACACACAGAGAAGCTCTCAGAACCAGCACGCATGCCCTAAAACTGATAAAATTTCTTCAAATCCAGTGTGTTCTCTTGTTCCAGTAATGTTTATAAATGTCTTTTCAGCAGAAGAGAGAACCAGCTATGCAACGGAAAAGCTGAACATGCCACATGGTCAAGATGACAAAAAGAAAACTGAAGTTTCACTCGCTCTGTTAGCGTAGCACACTTGAGTTGAAACCTGTAAGCAGAAGAGCATTTTCAAGGAAACAGGGTATTTAAGTGCATTTCTTCAGTGTGCCAAACCAAATCTCCACTGCTTAACTGTAACCCAAGCAGAGAGCATAAGGCTGAAAAACAGTGAAGTAATTCAAGTTCAAACCATAACCGTTGTCGCACAAACACATGAAAAGCAAGCCAAAGGCCTTGCTAATGCAAACTGCAAGCGCTGGATAGTGCTGCTCTAGACCATCAACAACAGTAGGAAATGAAGTATCTTGCCTTTTCTAGTCAAAACATACAAAATACCAACACACTGTGAACGCTAAGCATCTTCCAAGTACCCTCGCTTCCACAGAAAGGTTGAGGAAATTTTGAACTGTGATAAAACGTCCTAAGCCAAAGGTATTTCAGTAAGGACTAAGTGCAGCCCCCTCCCCTCACAGCCCCAATCTGAACTTCTGCTTGCCCCCACCACAGAACCGGCACTTACAGAAAAAGCACAGAGTCAATTACTCACTTTCTCTCTGATAACCATTCCACAGAAAGGAAGCTGTCTAGCACCTAAATGATTACCGTGGGGCTTTTCCTTCCCATTAACTAACCTTAAGGCATTCTTTTGGTATTTTTGAGTCTGACACTTCACTGGGGTCAAAGCCTTGGATTCCTGATCATGAATCTTCTTTTTCCTGTGGAATTTATACAATTCACAACTCATTGTGGATACCGGAAAGAGAGAAGAAGCAACAAAACTGACATCTGCCTGGGGTCCCAGAATAGCTTCAATGGATCATCTGAATCCAGGTTTGTGAGGAAGGCCACTTGGAAAAATACAACTTTCAGTCTAGCGTAACAAAACTGATTCTCTCAAGAGGAGCTGGGAAGGCACCTTTTGCCCACAGATTCTGGTTGCAGCACTGCCTGAGCTTAGAGACTACTTCTACAACATTCCCATGTCAAAAGCCCTAGGGACTATGACAGCAAAGGAACAAGACCCCATCAAATAGGGAGACAGCAGATTCTTACTACAAGTACCACAGAGCAAAAGAGAACTGGGGAAAGATGCCTTTCACTTGTCCTTAACCAGAGATCTAGAGTGCATAGAGGCTGAAGACAGTTCAATCCCAGAACAAATACCCCCAAAGCCTCCAGTCAAGGCACATAGTTCCAGCTTAGACTTGTGGCTTCTCTTTTAACTGTCCAGGAAGGAGGAGATTTCTGTCTTTAGGAGAGAAGTTACAACACCACAGTTTACAACAGTCAGGGCACACAATTTTATCATTATTATGTTTTACCACTGCTGTTTACCAACAAAGCAGTCCAAGTTGTGCCTTCACATTGGGCAAGACAGCCATTCAAAAAAACCCCTACTCAGAATCTGTGAAACATATTTCAGATGAGACTGTGAAAAAACTAGTCAGATCAGGAAAAGAAACAAGTCATTTGCTCATTCAAGTGTTTTCAGAAGTCAGAAGTGAGTGAAAAAAAGCCACCATATACACTTTCTTCAGCTGGCAAACTGCGTATTTGCCCCTTAGGCTCCTATGTAACAAGAAAAAACAGCAATCTGTCTCGGGGTTGTTTTGATTTCTTTTCATGCCTCTTCACCAGTGCCAATACTGCTCTAGGAATCGTTCACTAATTATCCTTCTACAAAACCAGAAGTGAGCGCTTCTACACATATAGGAGAACTTTCCACTCTCAATCAGAAGCGTTAAAAACAGTTGTAAAAATCTGGAGTCTTTCAAAGGTACGATAAAAATACAAGTCAGGTTTACTTCAGTGAATAAGCTGGCATAAGAAGACAGAAGCCACATAAAGCTCTTCTGCTTACTTCCCTTCTGAGAGCAGTAGTACTAATTTTTTTTTTTTTCTCGTTACTCTGATACTTCATAATATGCCAAGCAGGAGCAGGAGGAGCTTGGTGAGTATCCATACATCAGCCCTGGCAAATTAAGCTCCTTCTTTTCTATCGGTTAACTTGAAGCACATGGAGAAAGGTCTCTGAGATGCTACCTAAACTTGTGGAAGTCATTTCCATAAATAAATTTGCAAGCAAATAACTCTGTGTGACCAGAGGTGGGGAGGGGTAGGAAAATTAAAGAAAGGCAGACAGGAACAAACAGGGAAGAAAGCATCTGCAGTCATAGTGGCCGATATTAAAAAAGTATACCCCAGGGCATAGTGATTTCAAGAGAAGAAATCCACCCATTGGGAAACATCATAACTAGATGTAGTACACCCTGTCTCGTACCAGAAGTAGAAAGCCACATATTGCAATAGGAATGACAGGATCAGCCACTACCATGCAAAAAGGGTGAGCATGGGCAGATCGATCCTCGAACATCAACTCCAACTCAGTTAAAGTCTGAAATTGCTATTATTAGACTGCCTATTAATTTACTAGTTTCCACTGTATGAAACAGCTCATGCGTTGATGTTCCCTGCCTCCAGGGCTTTTTCACCTGTTGTAATAATACACCTTAAGAAACCAGCAGGTATGACTGCTGCCAGAACTAGTATTATACCAAAAATCGTTATACTGCATATTTCAGTACAGGTTCCAGTTTCAACTGAGGAGTCGACTAAACTTATGTGGAGTTCAGGCACTGATTATTCATACAGTTAACATCTTTTTTAAAATGCAGTAGTTAAGAGGTTGGCAGGCAAGAAACCCAATTTAGTTGATACTCGGCACTCAAAATCTGCGTGCATTACATTGACAAAGCCACTAAACAGTCACAAAAGGGGATAACTAATAAATAACTCAGGGCTGGCCTGAGGCATAGAAGGCTTCAGAGATAGAGTTAGAAATATAAACAACAGAAACTTTCCAAAAAAAAAAAAAAGACAGAATAGACATTGAAACAACAGTTTTTAAAAAGGTACTGTGAATGTTAAAAGCAAAAAAAGCTGCCTCCACTAAGTCAGTCCTCTGAAAGGGCCAAAGACCTTTTAAAAACAAAACTACCAAGGAGACAACAAGAAAGCAGAACACTGTACTTCCATTTCTCAAACTGCCAAGACTCCATAGTAGAACCATAGAATTTACTTGAGTCTGTGTTCCCTTCTGTGAACCAGCACTCTTTCAATATTGAAATAAAAATGACAGTTACACCAACAGAATATTTCACGTTGAAATACTGAGACTCTTGCTACAACATAATTTTGTTAAAGGAACTGAAGTGGTTTATGGAGACCATCAGGTATGATGGAAATTTCAGAAACACTACAGCTGTCAAGAAGGGGCTTCAATAACATTGTAGGTAGACAAATAAAACACACTATTAATTTCAGAAGCATCCTCATGACTAAACCCCAACTTTTGGCAGATCAGATTTAGTAATGTAGCCTCTTACAAAAAAGGGCACCTTTATCAAAGAATGGGCTCAATGCATACATCCCTAATAGTAACGCCCAGCTTGTAGTCCAATGAAATTGCCAAGTTCCCCACCAGCCACCCAAATTTTAAATTGCAGAGTATATTAAAAAGTGTTGTCAGGTTCACTCTAACACATTCACTTTCCCGCATTAATAGGTTTGCCTGCTTGGGGATGTAAACTATCACACAACAGTGGTTCCCATTCAAAAAAATCACCAAAGACAGGAAGTAGGAGGTTTTTATTAAGATTTTCAGCAAGTGGTAGTTATGCTTAGAAAAAAGCCCTAGGGTTCACGACTTCTGGGAAGGGAAGAGAAAGCTGAAATTTTTGTTTTGCTTTTGAATACTGCCTGTAAGTATGCATTTCTAGACACTGTATGTGCCAAGTGGCACAGTTACCAGCTATCGCAATTTTCCCAGGCCTGCATCTATTCACACCCACAGGGGTATTTTGCAAATCCATATCCATATGCATATGTAAAAACAGATGTATATGTCTTCATTAGTATATGGATAAATATTCATTAGTTGCTATTCATGCCCACAGCCATGTATACCACATCTGCAGGACAGTGAAAAGTTCCCTCTTAACGAACTGATCCCAGAAACAGGCAGAGACCTAGATTCATATCCTAGCTGTGTCTAAGCTTATGAAGGTCAACTACAATATGGTAATGCTGCATTCCACTGCTTTTCAAAAACTGCAGGGACGCATACTCTCATCCCTTTTGTAAAACGGCCAGAAGACCTAGGCATGAAAGAACTTCAGTGTAACGTTAGATCAATAGTATTTTCATCAGTTTAAAAGGTAACACTGCTCTCCTAGATAAGAACAGAGCGCAGACAGAAATCCTGCAGTGCTGCAAATGCCTATCTAAACTAGAGAGCAAAGTACAGGAGCAAGACAGAAAAGCAACTATCAATCTCATTCTCCTGCACACTCCACGCCAGTTCGCACGCAAGTTCTGTGCAACAGGAAGGACGGCTGGGTCCTTCCTTTACAGTTCTACTTCCTCCCAATTTCTCTGTTAGGCTTTGTACAGCTGGGTAACACTTGGACCTGCAAGGTTAGGACCTCCGGTTTTTCACTAGCATTTATTTTCAGGCTCCACTGACTACGCATGGTTTACGCTCCTTCACAGAGCAGGCAGGGCACTTTATTTCAAGTATCTCTGCAGAGAGATAAGAAACTCCATTCCTGAAAGCGGCTGCTCATCTTTAAGCAGCAAGAGGAGTCACCTCCTGTCATTCTCGGAGTACAGGGAAGGTTTAAGCCAATTCTGCTCAACCACTTCACAAACAAGTCCTGACATACTGTCCATCTCTACTTACTTCTACACGAAAGCACCATCCTAAGGCCACACTACAGTAAAAGGTGCCCTTCTAAATCAGTGCAAAACCCTTGAAGGAATCACAGAGGAACTACAGGGCTAGAAACATCTCAGTTTAACACAAATGGGTCCTTTAAATACCCATTTGAAAACGAGCTTCACACACAAAAAAATAATAACCCAAAACAACTCGGCTTTAGTGTTCCAACATTTTATCAAGCTGCTTCTGATTGCTAATTAACAGGGAAATGCAGTCATTTCTTCAATTATTATAAACCTCAAGTTTTTCATCTATTCAGTGGTAAGTATGAGCAAGCAGTACATGCTGTGCTAACACCTATTATGAAGTCAGAGGTAATCTTTTACTACAAAACCAGTTGGTGTAGGCAGAAGTGACCACGTTCACAAGCACACCTGAAGAAGTTCACCGAGCTAAGAGGGAAAGCAGGCAGCAGCTAATGGAACGACTACATTCAGAAGCACTGCTCCACTCATCACCCAGCTGGGGCCCTAGAGACACAGATCATGGTCAGAATACAAGCCTAGGAACCAAAACCCTACACCAGAAAAACAAGAATAATGGTTCAACAGAAACAGTGATTTTATGGCACCTCATCTAAGCACACTTAGTTATATTTCTCTCTCTTTTATTAACTTTCTTTCTTTCACAGAAGCTGCAGCCTTTTAACACTTCCCTTGAAAACATTCCTCCCTTTTCTCCACAGGTATCAAGCATGTCCTCCCAAATACAAGACCATCAAGCAACAACTTTTCTTTGTCATTCCCTGTGCTTCCTCCCGTAGCCCAGGTAGCACTGACAGTCGCCCCATCTTCACTTCACCACCACAGCATCCCTACCTCACTAGTAATGCCACTACAACAGCTCTGGGACCCCACAGTAAAACTGACCAGGTTCGCTATCTTTTATTCCAACGAGGCTATTTTTAAACCCGGATCAGTTTTCTGATCAGATTCTTTAAGCACACCCTGACATCTGTGCTGTGTGACAAGAGAAGAGGATACAGCATCCCAGGATGGAGAAAAAAAAGAAAAAGAGCAGCTGGCAGTAGCAGCACTGCCCAAGACACTCCTAAAAATCCATCCCCCTTTGTAATTGTTTTCCTTTTGTATCTAGCTTTAATTATTGCTTCTGTTATTTCAGATCTGAAGAACCGGAGAGCCTCAAAGCCTGTCTATTCACTGAAAGGGAATGCAGTTCACTGAACAATGTAGCTATAGGAAAGCTGTAGCTAAAGCCTGTTTAGAGAACAATGAACAGCGTCTTGATTTAGTATCTTCAGACCTGTAACTTTGCTACTATCAATATTTAAACCAAGGGCAAAAACCACAGCTCCCATAGCAGTCACTGTATTCGCTTTATCCCATCGGCTCTGCAGTAACAGAGCTTAGCACAGAAAAGTCCTGGTTTTAATAACGCTGCCATACCAGGCAAAGGAAAATCATTTTTATAAGTGAAAAGCACAAGTCAAGCAAGAAAGGAATTTTGTTTGTTTGTTTCTAGAATTGCCTTTTTATTTAAAAAAACACAATGGAAAGCATAAAATTCTCAGAAGAATGAAGCAGACAACAGTGCCCTAAGGGAAAGGGAAGGAACACAGAGGCTGGGCTCCAGCAGCACGCAAGAATTATTAGACTGTAGATACCAGGCAGTGCAGACCCAGAGCCCCTCCCACCCAAAAGTATACATCTGCGATTATACAGGGGCTGTCTTCTCAATAGTTGCCATGTTACAGTACGCCTGCTAAGCATCTATTTCACCCTGTTTGTGGGGCTTCTTAAAGGCAATTTAATACCCACCAAAAAAAAAAAAAATAATCCAGCACATCTTTCAGAAGCCTGGGGATAGAAGCATTTACAAGATCACATACAAAGGGTGACAAGAACTAGCTATTACACTTCTATAGAAAATTCTAAGTGGATCTCTGAACAGATGCAGGACATTTAAGCTGCTCCCCCCCTAACAAAAGAGCCTCCCAGAAAATATTTTCCTAAATACCACTCACACATGGATTACTTCACTTGAGCAGACATTCAAGGTCATTCAAGCCCCTAGATCCTGCTTTCTTCTCTGGCTGGTTTCTGTGGATGCTCAGACCCTTAAAACCTTTCTCTCTTTTCACAGCATCATGTCCAAGCACCAGCATCCAAGGCTGCTGTTTTGCAGACTCTAACATTAACCAATGGTTTGTCCTACATTCACCCAAATTCTCAGTAACAGCACAGCTATTTAATGGATTTTCCCTCCGATCCTGGAACAACGCATGCCACGTACCAGATGTTCATTCATCCAGAAGCTCACAGCCTGCCACCGAGAGAGGAAAAAAAGGTGGGCAGCAGCTCTTAATTCTTCTGTGTCTGGCTGAACAGTGTTCTCCCTCCTGTGCGCTGCATTCTGTATAGCCACTGCAGTGCTCAGAGCAAGCAGCCTCACAGGAGCAGCTGGAAAACAGCCTCGTGTCTTCTACACTGAGCAAAAGTGTCCATCCCAGACCGAGGGTGGTTCTTTCACAGTAAACCTATCATCTCCGGCTCCCTTAGCCAGAGGGCGGGTCACAGTGACAAGGAGCCGCTGGAAGGTGATAACTAGGGCAAAAGAGAATAAAGTCAGAAAAAGCGTGCACACGTGTGTTTGTGTATGTCTGTGTGTGTAGGAAGGGAGAAGAATAAGTGGTGCAAATAATGAGTGAAGGAATGGAGTCAGTATACACAGAAAATGATTTACTGAACAGACTATTTGTACTGCTGAGCTCAGTTCATTCCAAGTTGTAACTCCTTATGACCAGGACTTTGCATGGGAGAGAAGTCAAGTACAGGTCATTTCCACCACTAGCCTCTCAGGTGAGGACACGCTCCAGCAGTGGGCTGCTGCTGCTCAATTTCTGTCCTCTAGTAAGATGGCACAAATTAGAACATGCCTACGAAGAGCCTGGCCAGCCCATCCTGCTCTTTCCCCCTCTACCTCTAAAGAAAAGACCTTTTGAACGCGGAGTTGAAGGAGGTAGCTAGGGTTCATACCTCCACCATTTCTAACATCTCCTTTTCCGTGAAGGATTTTTCTGCCATACCTGAATATTATCAGCTTATAAAAAGTTAATACCTGCCAAACATTCCTTTTCGCGAGGACTGCTGTATGCAAGTTAATCTCACACCCATGACCTTGTTCATGCCACCTAAAGATTTTGCAGTCACTCCATAGACATTGCACACGTTTGCCGTGTGTCACTGTGGCACAAACTCGGATATGTCACAGCAACTTGCGTTTTGCACAGCAGGAGCTATCCCATCAAATGGGAACACTAATAGCTTTTGCATTACTACTTGGGGAAAACAGGAGAATATAATTTTTAATAACTGAAAAAAGGTATATTTTAACATTATAGATGACATTACTGCATTCGAGAACAGGATCACAGAATTTACTTGCTCTCAGACTTCCTGATACTTATTAAGGACAGTGCCTCCATATTGGAGCCTACATGATGAACCAAGCAGCAAACCCGAGCAAAACTGCAATATGCAGTGTTATGCAGCATTAAATGTCACCATTGTGTTACATGGCCTAGCATTTAACCTACAGCACTAAAAACACCTTCTAGCCCATACCAGGTAAAGAAACTTTTCTAAATACAAGCCAAAGTGTCTGACTTTATCAACAGCCTGAAGGCTGCTCCCACTCTTCTGTCAGGACTCCAGTCAAGTGATAGGAATTAAAGCTGAGCATTTGCAATTGCCATTGTAGCAAATGAAGCACAATTCTAGTAAATAAATCCATCTAGGTTAAGCTAAAACAGCTGTTAGAAGGACCATGCTCAGCTACTCGATCTAGTGAATCATTTCCTGACTTGCCATAATTAGCACAGCATTGTAAGGCAATTCATCCTCAAATCCAACAGAAGAAATTAACACCCATCTTCATTTGCTGTATTCATCTCACAGCACTTTATTCCCAGTCCATTTCAGAGTCTTTCCTTCAAGACCTACCTCTGTTGTGACACCAACAAGAAAAGGAACAAGAAACCAGCTATGGTGCTGTAGGCACTGGCCTGCTGGGCCAAGTCTAACCTACGGATCTTGAACCTACTTAGCCACCTCTGCCCTTTCCTTGATCTTCACCCTCTCTTTCAGCTTTGTTGTACTTCTTGTTTCTGAAATTCCTTGCTTTCTTAAAAGTCTAGAACCAAAGTACTATGCCCGATAGCTGAATTCACCAGCAGACACTGACTGTGAGAAAGCATCATGCCTGTAAGTTATCATCATGGTTTGCATGAATGCATAATAAAGAATTCACCACTGCTGTCCTCTACCATCAAAAAAAAGCCTTGACTGCCTGGGATGTTTTCCTGTATGCTGGTTGATCCCCATAGCTTTATGAAACCTCTTAGCTGTTCTCCCCCTTGGAGATCCAGACTTCTGATATTGTAAACCCTGAGCTCATTGAGAGTTTGATGAGGCATAAAATAAGCATAGTTTAACAGTCAAATGAACAACAAAGGGCCTTTGTGATAGCTGAAGTGTACAGGGAGAGAGAAGCAAAGGAATGAGGACTTGGAAAAAGACAACCTCTTATATTTGGAGGCGACATACCATAACATTTGATTAGTCACCTATCAGTGATGTGATACAATTTCAAATGAATGCAATAACTTTAAGTGCAATTGGACTAACGACTCATCTGAAGACTTTGAGAAAGAAAACGATATTAAGTAGAACCGCTGCAATTCTACAGGAGTACAATGTGATAAGGAAATCTGACCTCTTGAAAAACATTTTCTTTGAAATTTTCTGGCACGGGGTAAACAGTAAAGTCCCCAGGTTTTTGGCACAAAGAGGGAAGACTTACAAAATGCTTCTCCTCACAAAAAAAGAGTAAAAGTTCCAAGGCAACTACCTCAAGATGCAGGCCAACTTAAGATGGCAGAATTCATCACAGGGGAAAATGAATAATATTTTCATAGCAGTGAATGAAGACTAGTGCACAGCAGCTCCTGAGATAAAACATTGGTTTTGACAACAGTTTTGGAATGTTCACAATTTAAACTAGAGTAGAGGACTTTTGAGGAAGAAAATTGTGAAGTAAACAAGTCATCTCCTAGAACACAGTTTCACCAACACTTTCAGCTATCCAAAGAGACAAATATATTTTTTCAATCTACACTTTCAGAGGATTACTAAACCTTTTAATTCTTTCTACCCTAACACTGCAGCATTTAAAAAGACTGTTGCTTCAGTAACTATTTAAAATAACTCTCCAAAAAGCACACAGCACTAAAATCAAGCCTCTCCAGACTGATGAGACATCTAGACAACCGTCCACACAAGGGCACATTAGCAGAATTCTCCTACAGAAGAATCAAACATCTCAAATGACACTCTCCAAGCAATTTTGCTGTTTTAGATTACAGTTGAGACGACACCATTTCTAAATTAACATTAACCAATTCTCCTCCAAGAAAATTATACAGCAAACTGCACAGCTAATCCAGTTCATGAGACATACCCTGGATGCATTCTATGTTCCTACTGACTCCCTGTTAAGAACAGGCTTATGGCTACTGCTAGCAAAATTGAGTAGTTTCTCCTTCATGCACCAAAGAAGGGTAAGACAGTAAAGAACCAGGAGGGGAAAAAAGAAAGAAAATGCTGGTGGGGAATACAAAAGAGAAAAGAGGGCAGTGGATTAAAAGAAGGAAAACATGGAGGAGGAGAAAACCAGAAGGAACACTGAATAACAAACCTGAACAGTGCACTCTGCTCTGTGAAGAAAAAAAAAAATCCAGATTTCCAAAAAGCCAGATTTCCAGTGGCACCATGCCCTGAGAAGCAAGGATAAGATCCAGAAACCAGAAACACAGTCCACTGCTGCTGGGATGCCAGACTCCCTCCCCAGTGCTGCTGAAGCTCAGTCTGACCGTGCCAGAAGAAGGTTCTGCACCTTGGGTAGGCACAGAGTAGGAAGGGTATGGCCAAAAACCAAACAGACAGACCCAGAGGAGATGAGAGAGGGGCTACATGTTGTACACATAGCATACTCATCAACAAAGATCTTTCCCCTGTCCTGGAAGAAACATGGATCAGGAGACTCCTCCCTCCCCTCATGAGCCACACTGAAAACACTCATGACCACAAATGTATGAAGGATTCAATCACAGACTGTGGAATCGGCTCAGCATACAAACTGGCCGCCTGGAATACCTTATCCCTCCTCTGATTTTAGGAAGTCCCACCACTTACTCTCTGGGTAGGATATGAGAACACGGAAAATGAGTGCAGAGGTGTTGGAGATACAGATCAGAAGCAAGTCCACTCAATGTCATAAGGCCTGACCGCACTGAATGAAGCTAGAGATGAGGGAGGATGTGCCAGGGATGTTTGACATGAACGCAAACTGGTTATTCCGAGACAAAGATTCCCAGATGACACAAATATATACCTCTTGCAGATACATACCCCATAAGCCTACTGAGTTTACATTATTGCAGCTTTAAAAGTGTCCCACTGAACGATTTGAAGGTTGGTTCGCATCTTGAATTAAATTCACTGTCAAATAATATTCTATTCAATAAGGTGAATCTCACAGCTTCCCAGCGTTTGCAATTTTAAATGTCAACAGAAAAATCCTATCTGCTTTCTTTCACCCTCATCTGCTTTCTTTAAGGGAAAAAAAAAAAACCAACAACAAACCACCACAATCTTAGATCAGGAACTCCTTCTCTATGTTTTAACACAATATTTGGCACAGCAGAGTCCTGGGTGGGTCTCCAGCATGTGTAATGCAACAGGCATTATATGTAATTGAAGTGCTGGGGCCTGAGTTGTGGGCCCCAAGTTGGAGTTGACCTGTGGACGAGTCACAACCTAGCAGAATGTTTTGTTGTTTCTGTTGGCTCCGTGTTCCAGAGGCAGAACCTGGCCCACCTGTGTCTCTGTGGCTCCACCCTCACCCAGGTGGTCATGGTTGGGTGGTGGGTGAGGCCAGGGCTATATTAATCAGGAGCCGATCAGTCAGAAGAGCTTCCTGTTGGGTGTGGTTTCTGCTGGGGCTGGTCACATCTTGCTGAGCTCTCTTGGTGGTGTCCTTCCATGTGAAGGGCCACTGAGGAGCCATCTCTGTCTGTTGGGTCCAGCAGATGCTTGGGTCCAGCAGATGCTGGCACCACAGTGGGCAGCAGAGGACCTGAGCCCACAGGAACCTATGGCAGGACTGTCTGAAAGAAGACTTCTGAGGGGATGTTGCTGAGTTCAGTGTTGGCCTGTGTGATGAGGCAACTGATGGCAGCACAAAATGATGATGGCTGAACCAGCACAACAGTAATGCAAAAGCAACAAAGAAGTGTAAGGTACAATGATGGGCTCAGCTGTAGCCCATCTGTCTTTTCTGAAGGAATACTGAACGCCATTCACTGCAGAGAATTATTAGTAGAGATCAGCTACTGATGATGTCACCTTCTGGATAGCTCCTCCATTTTCACATGTACAAACTCCTCTCTTTCTAAACTACTGGAAGCAGACCAGGTATCCCTGACACAGCCTCTTCCTCTATTTCCTGGATGCATATGCAGTCCTGCTTTCCCTGGAAAGCTCACAGTATGTTTAGGTTCTGTTTATAAGCAGTGAGACAAATGACATGAGATCTAGAAGAAACCTGAAATACCAGGAAGGCACTGGCCTTCCCAGGCTCACCAAGGAAACTATACACAAAGGCTAACTCCAAACCATTCTTTCTTTACAATCAGTGCAGAAAGAGGCACAGCTCTAGAGAATTCTGAATGGGAGCCTCACTTCATTAGTGATTTAGCATGGCTAAGTGAATCATTAAAAGCATGCCATGTTCCCAAAACCCATTTACTTTTCCTAACATAGTCTAATCTGGCTTTTCTTTCTCAAACAGAGCAGAACTCTGTTTATAGCAGATGGAATACCACACAATGTACATGGGCTGTTAAAGAAATAACTTTCTTCTGGAAAAAAAAAAGATTAGTAAAACATTTTTTTATTTGACTGTTTAAAGCAAGACTCCTAAACAAACACCTGCCTCTACTCCTAACTTCTGTGCAGATCACCACAGAACAGAGGGGATGAGAAACTCTGCTGTCCTCCCCTTTGTTTCTTCAGTCACACAGCCATGGTGTTGCAAGTGCTGGAGGACACTTCTCAACACGAGATCCAGAGTAGTCTAGTCTACTACATGGGCATCACTGGATGGGTATCAATTGGGTTTGGCTCTTTAACTGAGTTACAGCCAAGTTTGGTGTCTTGCTGCCTTTAGATTCATTTCTTTAAGGAGACCTGAAAAAGAATGTAAGCATGTGTTAAATGGTGCAACTCACTACAAGCTGCAGTATCTCACAAAAATGGAGCAGAGTTTACACTACCCTTTTCACAGGGCCCAACAAAACAAGCTCTTTTTAACAGTTGTGTAAGTATACATGACATTTAGAAAGACTAAGAGAAGGGCAAGAAGGGCCTCCCAACCATCCCGTTAAACCAAGGCAGTTCCACCAAGGCCAGAAAGAGATAGAAACGTTAGATAGGACTCACATGGCCACAAGCTCTTTTATTTGGATGGCAGAGGTAACAAGATACAATCCCACAAAAACGCTGCTGTTCTGCCTACACTTTAACTTCCAGTGAGAAGTCTCCCCACAGACACAGAGTAAAGAGATCTTAATAATTTAAAGGGAGGTCACTATAAAAAAATTACGCTATCCATTGTCGCTTTAACTCAAAAGGTACTTAAGAGTAGAAGATTATACCATAAGACCTCCTCAGATGCACCACCCAAAGTTCATTCCAAAGCATCTTGGAGCCATGACGATAGAGGATATAACTAAGCAAAGCTTGAAAGGAAGAGATTTATTAGAAGTCTTCAATGCACTGAAATGTCCTCTTGCCTCAACCACACCAGCTCCCAGCAAGCCCTGCCTCACTTCAAAGCACTGCAGATTCAGAGGAATTATTTCCAAACAGCAGGGCAGAAAGCAGTAATACAGAACAATTTTCCTCCTAGCCAAGGAGGAAGTTGATGCAATAAGGGGATTATTTCTCAAATTTTAATTAAGCTGTACAACTGGAATCCTAATGCAGGCAAAACCAGCAAAAGACTCATAACATAAGAGAAATATTCCTGGGCTGATGTTGGAAACAGCACAGAAAACTGTAAGATTTTACCTTTGTTTTGTATCCTACAATAATGTTTGAGATCACCAGTCTAGACCAGAACTCCAGTACATAATATGCTACATAGGAGCAGAGCAAGAAAACACACCTCTTGCACACAGAGACTCCAGCTCAAGGGATAAGATGATTACTGGACAAGTTGATCCAAAGAAAGAAGGGAGCACAGCAAAAAGGCAAAAACATTCAGAAGCATAAGCAGTGGCCTACTCAGTCCACTGCTGAACTGTTCTGGTCCAGTCAGCTCACGGCAGGGGAGGGCATTAAGAAGTTCTCTGAAGGCAGAAGATGAAGTAGCTTCATAGATGCTTATGAGACTCCTCTTCACAATGGGTGAAAAGCATCCACCTGCCACTCCTTTTTCAGGATAAACAAGGTAAAGAGCGACCACAACAAAGCTTTAGTGAATGCCTAAAAGTTAGCAGCATTAACAGGTGAGACTACATGTCAAATTCTCCACAGTATGGCACTCTAGATGACAGTCGAAAAGGGCCAAGAAGAAAATTAACTTATGTCCGTAGTTGTAGGACCCCACATACAAATGATTTGCTAAAAGTCTTAACAGTAGACAAAAAAACCCAAAACAAACCACTTTCAGTAAAAATGGTCATTGTTCTGAACAGTTGAGTGCCAAAAAGAAATGCAGACAAAATGAGGGCAGCCTAGACTAGTTTTAACCATGTGGCTAGACACAAAAGATCATATCTCAGAGACATTGTGGAGAAAGAATGAAAAAAGTTAACATACAACTCAGATAAAGATCTGGGAAGAAGGTAAAGATGACAGGCTGAGAGAGAGAGGAATGTAGTAAGAAGGTTTTTCCTCACAATTTTCATAGCTTTCCTCAGTGCCCCTTCTCAAAAATGAAATGCAGTTTCTAATGTTGCGTATTTCAAAACCAACAGTTTCAGAACAGTTAATCTCCATTGGAGCAACCAGGTTCCCGTCTCCAGCAAGAAGCTATGTTGCTACTGCACACCTTTAGTAGAAAAGTTATGAAGTCGTCTTTGGAGGCTTGGGATGAAATTGGTTCCTCTTTCCTGAAACTGAAATAATTCTGTTATTTTACTGCTGTCTACAAAAAGCAGGAACTTGCATTTCCTTTCCTAGTCTCATTGAATATTTTTTGAATAGCATGAATTTCAGTACCTCAGAAAAGAAAGAAAGAAGTCCTTCAGTTTCCTCTTGCTACCAAGTCAAATAATTGCTACCTGATTAAACTTCAAAAGAAAACGAGGGGAGGGGGTGTCAGGAGAGAGTCTGCCCACAAAGGTGAGCAAACTTCCTTTCCTTAAATTGGTTCCCATAACTGGGCACTGAATCTGTCTCACAATCCACTCCATACATAAAAGCACAGCAGGGCCTCTTCAAATCAAGATAGAAGAGCTATGATCCATGTCAGTTTGCTGTTTACAGAAAGAAACCAAATGGTGTTAGTGCCCTATCAACTACATATTCCAACTACTTCGAAATTAGGAGGCAACTGCAGGGACAGACAACAAATAATTTGGTGACAGCACATCCCAAACTCAGTTGGAATCCAAATGTTTTCATACTGTTCATAAACACAATCTATGTGCAGATGTCATTCCTCAGTGTACGTTCTTGGGTTCTCCTAGATGCACTTTTCCCTTTCTCCCTCTCCCTCATGCAATTACAACAGAAGATGTCATTCAGCTGGGGGAAGGAGGAGGAAAAAAAGGAAGGAAAGGGTGGGGATTTGATGTTCCTATGCCAGCTTACCTCTTGCTTGCCGTCCACTGTTTTGGGCTCCCCTCCTAGTAAATGAGCAATGCCTGCCTCTTGTATCTTGCCACAGCATTTCCAAATAGCAGCACGAATACCAGATCAGTATTGTTGCTGCTTAATTTCCACCTACCAAAATATGAATAGCTTCTCTGTAGCTGACATCTCAGTTGCATCCTGCAAGTCTGCAAGGCTAAGGTCAGTTCTAGGCTCCAGTGCTGCTGGGAGACCTGAGAAAATGCATGCAAGGCTCCCTGCTGGAGATCATGTACAAACCCACCTCCTGGATTTACCAGAGGGAACTTCCTCCTCCTCTCCTTTTGAAATGAAAGGTGAGGTTATCGTTAGGATCTGCTACAGTAAGAGCACCTTGCCCAGGAAAATTCTCTCAGATCACATCCGCACCACAAATATCTTAGCAGTAACAGAATGGTTGCACAGCACGTTGATAGAGCAGCATTTCACACCTATACATTAACAACAGACCACAGTGTTAAGACAAGCCCTAACAGTACACATGTACACTTGTATAGCTGAATCTGTGCAAGGATCTTACAGCAGATCATACCTCTGAGCAACAGCTACTCTGACGGAAGATTTCAACATAGCCCTAGCCTCAGCTGCAAGGGAAAGGATTTTTCCAGCCCAGGCTGTTGAGATTTAGATCAATTGGCAGAGAACAGATTCCTGAAACATCAGGGCTGGAAGCTGAATGTCAGAAACAAGTTTTGACCACTCTGTTATCACAGCTGCTTCAGCCTTCCCTACATTAATAGCACAGAAGCCGTAACACCAAAGAAAGTCCATGTATAGGCTCTGCTGTTGCTCTCACAGCCCATTTCCTACAACATAGCCAAAAGAGAGTGGAAGTTTTCTGTCTCTGTGGACTCTTAAAGTCTTTCTTTGATAACAGCATGGACAATTATTCTCCTCCCTTTACCTGGAGCTACCCTGAGTACTACTCTACAATTACACTGGCAAGAGAGAGCCCATGTATTCGCAAAGGAGAAAAAATAACCTAATCCACTCGTGGATTACTTAAATGACTGAGAAGTCATTCTGAAATCCTGCGAGGTGGGGGAAACGCATCCAACTAAGGCCCAACTCTGCCTCAGCTTTCTCCAAAAGCTCCGCGTTACCATGTGTACAACAGTAATTCAAGCTTTCTCATGGAAAAGTAACAACACTGTAGGCTTTATCAAAGGAGATCTGCACCTGAAAAATAACTAAGATTTCTCATGTCAGGTACGTTTGCAGGATATTCGAACCCCAGAGAGGCAAGAAAGCTTAGAATAAAATGTCATCCTGACCTCAACCAGCTGTGTTTAGGTTTCCACCAGGAATATACAGTCACATACTATTTACGGATCCTTTCTTAACACACAGGATTAGTCAGGAAGAGGATTTGTATTCGAATTTACTGAAAACTGAAATTCAGATACCTGTCATTTACAATCAGCATAACTATTAATCATTTTTTTTCTGCACAAGTAATTAAGAATAACTGTTAAAAGAAAAATCCTTATGGTTGTCCTGTAACATTTAAGAGGAATTCCCCTGACCATTAATTTAAGGACTACAAGATTTCCAACTCCATCAGACATCAGATGTACCTTCCAACTGTAATTTAGGACATGAATGAATAGAACCCTGGTATATCTAGTTATATCCATCTGTGTTCTCAGACACAAGTACTTCAGCAAGCTGCAAGCTCAGTACAGAGATATCTGTTTTCTTAACTGTAGCGTGACTTTCATTTTCAGCTGTAGATGAAAGCGTAGCAGACTTCTGGCTGGTTTAAAGGACGCTGCCAACTTCAATCTAGCTCTAAATCTAGTTTTGTGCAAGTAAGCTTTCATAGACTCGTAGACCAGAAGAAATACTCTGATGATTAAAGAAGTTAATTCCCATGCAGCGAGTTATTTTTACCAAACACATCCCTGCAGCATGACCAACCCAAACACAAGTGCTGAAAAATGCGACGGTGAAAAATAAGTAGAATAAGCAGGTTCTCTAAAAGAAACGCAGAAAGAGGTATTAGCCTAACTACCGGGAAAGTCTATTTCAAGTAAGTTCTTGGTTACACTCAGAAAATCCTGTTTACTTTGTTTTTTCAGGCTCTGTTAACTTGTAGCTTTCAAAGTTTGTAACTAAAATGGGCTCTAAGGGATAGTCGGTTTCTGTATACCCAGATTGTCTTCCCCGAAGTAGCGATCCGGTACATTTCAAGTGCAGAATAACTAAGAAATCCCAATTTTACGTCTCAAGTCTAACGCTCAAAGAGATTTTTCACAGATTCTTAATGTTGCTAACCTTTCAAAGAAGTACAACGGAATCCACAAAGAAAGCGACAATTTTTGCAGTGCCAGACTTGAGAAGTATTCACCCAATTCAACAAAGGTTATAGTCAATTGCTCCACAGCACTAACCTTAACTGGATGACTGCATGAGGTAAGAGATGACTTCTTTGGAATATGCAATGAAGATGTTGCAGCGAATGCATAAGCAGGTTTTTATTATAAGAAGAGAAGGAACCCGATGTTTAGAAGCAGTTACACTTGTTACGCATTCTAACACCCTAAACACATCTTAGGACAACAGCCTGAGGAGATTAAGTCTGTATCATAACAAAAATAAAAAACCAACACACCCACAAAAAAACCAACAACACAAGAACAACAGAAGAGAGACAAAAGTATTAGAAAGGCGGACATGCCCTGCACTGAACGTATCTAGAACAACAGTAAAAAGGCTAAGGGCTTCGGTCTGCGAGACAAGCCGAAGTCTAAATAAAACGAAGCCAGCGTACGCCGTTTCTCTTGAGGGGGTGTCGCGAGCCATCTGACGATGGAAGCACAAGGACTACTTCACGACACTGTGGTGGCCGTCACCGCTGTGAAGTTCACCCGCGGCATAAGGCGACCGGCACCGCGGCTACCAGCCACGAAACCACGGAGAGGGCGCAGCACGTCACACCGAGGCACCCCGGGGCGGCCGCGGCGCCGGCGGGGCTCAGCGCTGCCGCCCGCC